>JAOQMS010000180.1:16552825-16575514 GCA_027563885.1 Erythroxylum longipes | reverse complement strand
AAAGAGGAAGAAGTTGGTTTTAAAAATCTTGTGATTTACAGTTACAGCTTTAATTATTTAAATTGATATGATGCCATATGGAGTTCTGTAGTGATCGCACATAGCGCTCCCTTATCTTAGGATTCGTATCGGAATGACCTACGGGCGTCCCAGTGCGTACCCTAAGGTAATGGGGTGTTACAAGAGGGGTTAGATATTTTAGGAATTAAACAGAGAAAAGTTGTATTAAATTCCTTTAGGATGACCCTTTTGTCAAAGAACTCATGAATAGCTTCTCTAACCATAGGACCAATAAAAAATCAGGTCTTTTGAAAAAAAAAACCATTTAGCCCATCAGGACCAGGGGCTTTCATCCCACTCATAGCAAAAATAGTAGCATTGATGTCATCATTAGAGATAGGTTTCACCAACTCCTGAGAAGCTTCTTAAGAGATTCTATTGGTAATAATAGCTTGAAGAGAATCCATAATGGTAGAAAAAGAGTCTAAATTTGATCCTAGGAGCCCCTATAGAAATTAACGACTATTTTATTAACATTTCTCCTGTCTAATAAGGAATTGAAAAGGAACTTAAAAGCTGTATCCCCTTACTTAAGCCAACTAATTCGACACCTTTGTTGGATTAGAGAAGAATGTTCTTAAACAGCTTTTAATCTTTCCTTTTGCAACAGCTTTTGGCATTATGCAACAATAAAGATTGGGTTGCTACTAATCTTTCCTTAGCAACATCAATCACAGCTTGAGTGCTTGGTGAATGAGATTATTTTAGCTTCTTCAATTATAGTTTGATGTCTTTAAGTTTTTTATAACAGATGAATTGCCTAGAGCCAGAGACTTAGATAGATAAGCCCTTCTGAACAGCATCATTGAACCCGTCAACTTTGACTAGGTAGTTATCAAATCTAAAGGGATGAAAAGTGGAAGATTTCTGAAAAATCCCTTCAATCAAAATTGGAGTATGATCTAAAAAGAGAGGGTCCAAGAAAGTAGCCTTACTATTGGCAAATTGAAAGAGACAATCCCCATTGACTAGTGCTCTGTCTCATTTTTTTCCAAATATACCAATCAATATGTTATTTGTTGCTCCAATTAAAGAAATGCCATTCTTGTTTCAAACCAATACCACCCAAATGATCTACACAATGCTTTAGATCGTCATTTTAATTCCTTATATTGTAATTTCTCTCAACTTCTAATCAATAGATAGTAAAATTAAAATCACCTGCTATGATCTAGGGACCTAAAAAAGTATATTGGATGTTCCTCAATGAGCACCATAAACTATTCCTTTGGGAACCTATATTAAAACCATAGACAAAGGAAGAGTAAAATGTAATTCCTTCTAATAGGAAGTGAATATTGAGATACATCATCTACTAATTAGATAACTTCTCCTCCACTTTGACAAAACTCTCATATAACCAATAACAATTCTGCCATAATGATGATGCTAATGGTTGGAGAGAAAATTCCAACAAGGACCTAAAATGTTCATTTTATTCATATTCTCAGATCTTGTTTTGGTTTCAAGCAAAACTACAATAAGAGGCTTAATCCTCTAAAAAAAATCCCTCAAAGTATACAACTTTTTCGAGCTGTTAATACCAAGTACATTCTAAATGAAAACTATCATTTTGGTAAATTTTTACCTTTGGCACCTTTCCTCTGTCCACTTCTCAAAGTTTTCTTACTAGTTACATTTTAAAATTCCACCAATTTAGTATCTCCATCATCCAAACATAGGGGATTATTAAAAGAATTAGTAGAAGAGGATGTGGTTTTAAAGGATAAAAGCTTCTGATAAGATTGGGACATCTTTCTCTTGGTTAGTCTCCTCCTTAGCAATTAATCAATTGCCTTCAATACCTAAGCAATTATGATTAGCAACATTAAAAATACCATGACTTCCTATGCCTCCTTTAACTAACAAGTTTGGCTTTAGAATGGATTCGTTAACATTGCCTCCATTGGCCAAAACATCCTCAGGTTTGTTTGATTCTTCTAGACAGTTTGTAGTGGAATCATTCCCCAACAGTTCCTGTTGCCAATTATTTTGGAATTTTCTCCCTGTAGGATTCCACACTTTGGTAGAGTTAGTTCCACTGAAGGACTAATGACAAGAGAGAGTAATGTTTAGTGAAATTTTGTCTTAGGTTCTCAGTTCACTTGAACCATCCCTATTTTTAGCCATAACTCAGCCTATAGACCTCCAAATTGGTTGATTCTTATTGGAGATGAAACTTAAGACATAGAACTAAAAATGTATAGAAGAGACATAGACTTAATTCTAACTCTATGACATTGGAAATTGAGATAAAAATGGTGACCTGATGTTGCCCTTGTATTGGAGCAGCTTGTAATGTGTGGTGCATATCTCATGGTTTAGAAGTCCAAATGGTCTGATTTTTAGTGCTATGGAAATTAGAGATATAGAAAGAGAAATGTTTAGAAGGCCTCAAAGCCTAAATTAAATGTTTAATATGTGAAAATTACATAATAAGTGGAGGCTGTCGTGTAATTTGTTTCTGGAATAATTTGTTTGCCTATTTTTAAACTCACCATAGGTTTAACCCAAATTGCACTATTTTGAGTTTTTTGCTTCCTTTTTTTTTACTGACTCATATCAGAACCTTTTTTAATGTTTATAAAATTTTTCATACGCCTAGAAATAAATGAAATATGACTTACCATATGTGAACTGGGTGATTAAACATTGAAATTTAAGATTGAGCATAATGCATGCTAAAGAAAATTTACAAATACATAGATGATTTGTATGCACATTTATTGCTTATATATGTTTAGTATGCCTATAGAAGTTCACATACTAATTTTTTGAAGATAATTAAGTGCAATTTAACATTTTTTTATTTAAATGAGGTACAGTAATTTATATACTGGAATTATGTGAATGTACCTTGAAAAACATAACTGAACAAAACATATATAAAATAAATCATACGAGTACTTGTGCTTTGAATACTATTCTAATGGTGATAAGTTATAACTTGCATGTATTAACTTAAAAACATATTTTATGTTTTTAAATGAATATTATGTGATTTGTCAATATATTAAATATGAAATTAGAAAGTGATTAAAGGAAATGTTATAGTGCCTGCTTTATTGTCTTGGTGATGGATAGATGGGCATACCTATAGGTTTACAGCGTAGCTGTTATAGTTTGACACCATTGGTGTCTTCATTTCAAGACTATAGTGTCTCCACAGTTCAATAACTCCAATATCTAAAGTTCGATTCCTTCGAGTATTTATAGTTTGATGCCTTTAGATATCCACAATTTGACATCTTCGAATAGCCACAACTCTCGTTATCCATACCCACAGGAATGTGCAGGCCTAACATAGAAAGGAAATTAAACATTTATAAGTAAGAGATACAACATGACAACATGAATAATTTGTATTAATGAGCTTTGGAAATCAATATTTGGATTATAAATGTGAATTTATAGAATATGGTTGAAGGACATTTGCATTATGTCCTTGGCTTAATTATGTCATCATTGTTTACACGAGTTTATGATATTTATGAATGTGTGTGTGCTTGGCGGATGATTGCTATGAGCGGTCATCCAAACTAAGTTTTTTCCCCATTAAGTTTTTAAGCTTAGCACGGGTGGCTATAACTTCTCTACAACAGGTGAGTTACTATCAGCTAGTTAAAGCAGCTATCAGAGTAGAAAAGCAAGAGATAGCCAAGAGAGAAAGGTAACAAAGCAAGAATTTCTCTAGAGGTGACTCATCTTCTAGTCAAACGACCCGAGACTCACAGGATGCATCCCCAACAGAATCAGTCTATAGCCTAGCCACTAGAGGGAGCATTAGGGGTAGTCCACAACATTTAATATTGGTAGAGGTTTTTTAGCTAGATAAAGAGATAGACCACCAAAGTGCCTGCACTGAACATGCAGGTGATTAACTGGGGCCTGTTTTAGATATGGGGGAACAAATCATCTGATGGATAATTATCCACAAAGCTCAGGACATAGTAGAGCACCGCAGGGGAGCAGAGGGGCATCCAATGCACCCATTGCATCTAGAGGATGAGGTAGAGGTAGAGGTGGACTAGGTTAGCCTAGGGCCACTCTAAGTATAGTATTTGAGTTCGTTGATCATCTTAAGGCACCATCTAGTCTAGCATAAGCATATGTTATGAAGGCTCGCAAGGAACAGGACGCCCTAGAAGTTATAGTTGGTATTTTCTCTCTCTTTCATCTTGACATACATGTATAGTAGATCTCGGTTTCACTCATGCATACATTTGTACAGGGGGTGAGTGTGATAGGATGTTTTCATTAGATCGACTAGCCTATGATATACATATGACTAGTCCATTGGGCCATAACGTATATTTGAATAGAGTGTATAAAGATTGCCTTATTATGATACACGAGAAACAATTTGCTGCTTACTTGATAGAACTACCCTTCCATGAATTTGACTTGATCTTAGGCATTTAACATCATGCTTTAATTTTCATTTCAAACCTTAGATATCACTCTAGGTATTTTATTTTAAGCCCTAGGTAAAATAAAAAAGGTTTTTATCTATGTGTTTTCATTTTATAAAATGTTCATTTTTCTTCTAGAGATTTTATTTCAAAACCCACATCCAATGTCATTCCTTTTGAAGTCTCCATCTTCAAAAAACCTTTCAGAGGTCTTGATAATTGTTTAGGCTAACAAAATGGGGAATAACAAATTGTCCCTTATAATTAACCATTAAACTCATTTTCTACTTATAGTGTGCTCGTTGCATTAAAGATAATAGGGGTTAGTAGATCTCTAATTGAAGTTTGATGGGAGCACGACTAGTCAAACACAGGATCTATTACATAAAGGCTTATGCTAGTTACAAGGGCTAGTTAGAGAAGATTTGGAAGCTTAAGATTCATATTTGACTAAACATGATCTTAGATATAACTATGTCCTAGCATGTGCTGCTCTCTATAGACATGATAAAATTTGATACAAACTCAAACACACACTTATCCTAGATGGTGAACTTCCCAAAATGTAGGAGTTAAAGCTCTAGTATAAAGAACATGACCTAATACATGATTGTGTACTAGCTTATTTAACTCTAGAAAAGTAAGTTGTGAATACACAACCTTGAAAATAGTCTTATTTTAGACCATGTTCACTAACACTAAAGTTTCTACAAAGAAAACAATCATGCCTGTCATTGAAACTATACTTTTTTTAGTATTTAAGGAGTGTTTCTACATAGTTCTAGTTATTTTCTGATATCTTTTTTTATTAAGAGTCATAAGTACTTCTTTTTTTAAAATTAAACTTTGAACTTATCAAAGAATTCTTTCTTTGTAGCATTCCAAATACTTAACGAATTCAGTTATTGATTTTACATAATCAATTATTTGTATCTGATTTAATTTTTTTAGTGTTATTCAAACTTGATCATAAGTTCTCAAATATTTTATTCTTAGTCGTTTGGTTATCCTTTTGTATTTATATCATTTAAATTATTATATTTCTTTACATAGAATATATATTTTATTATTTTCATCTTATAACATCTTCTTTTACCCTTAAATTTTAATCTAAAATAAAAAAATCCTTCATCATCTCATTTAGGGATTGGCTATCTCTTCTCAATGTTTCAGGGACTCTCTTTGTCCAATCTCCATGTTTTATACCTTACATATCTAATTGTTCAAAAACCCCATAATTTTACATTATTAGTTGACCAAATGATATTTTTATTCAATTACATATACATACATACATAAATACATATTATATATATATATATATATATGAATCTATACTAGTCTCACACTCATATATTGGAATGTTTAGATTTTTAACATAGGCATATACATGCAAAGATAAAATAATAATAATAATAAATAATAAATAGGAATTACTACACTTTTATAGGAAATCTTGTATTTATAATCAAAGTGTAACATATAACCTTCTACACAAATTCATGCACATGAAATACAAAATGGTAACAATTAGGAATCTTATGCTTTTCTAAGATATTTTGCATTTATGACAATAGTTGTAGCACATAGCCTTTTAACAATATAAACTACATTTATTATTTGTGGTTGGTAAAAGGGACAAGTTGAATTGCAAGTGTTTGTTCAAAAATTTAACTTAGTACCAAATCTTCTATGGCATTTAAAAACAACTCCAATATTGTAAAAATATTATATTTAAATCCTAAATTGATATAATTGTAGATTTTGGTCTAGGTTCTGTCAATTGTTAACAACTTAATATTTTTATTATTTTTCTCGGGTTCCTTTATGTCAACTAGACATCCCAGCTGATAAAAGGTTACAATAACATTGTCCTTATCCGAGGATTAGGATTTAGAATTAGTTCTCCTTAATTAAGAACAACAAATCTTTTTCTAAATCGAAGAAACCAAAACACCAATATTAGCACAAAGTAGAAGGTCCAAAGCATAAATCAACGAAGTGATGTCATCAACCATAGAAATGGGTAACATGGGAAAATGCACAAGTTATCAATTCCAAAATTATTAGGGTAGATTGGTGAACAGGGTAGATGTTGAAGTAGTTATTGGACTGGATATTATTTTGTCAAAACATGTCATACTAGAAAATTAATAAGTATTTATAAACCTCTTTTTAACCTTCAATTTTCTTAGGCTTCTTAGAAGTTAGTTGAGAATACAAGACCATTCTAAGTATTGCAATGGCTAATCCAAGAGTGTTCAATGGCCTGACTAGATTCCTATACACCAATATAGTAGACACGATCACCACCACTCTTTTGATTACGTTACCAACTAAGAAGGTGAAAAGGCTAATATCATTAAGTGTCTAGTATGACGACTGGTTATATAGATGATAGAAAATCCAATACAATAACACCCATAAGTGAATGGTTGATTATTTCCTAGTAACTTCAATTGCCTTATGATACCTTGAAACTATTTGAGATTTGTTAACAATAATCACCACTAGAAACAAATAATTGAAGAGATTATACTACTCCAACTATACAAGTTAAGTTCATTCACTTCCTCGTTATCTTGATTTGAGTAAATATTTCTAAGAACAAAACCGTCATTGCTAATCAATGCACCCTACAAGCTTTGAAAATTAAAGGACACATTAGTGATGGTGTTAGGACCAATAATAGAAACATAGAGAAGCCTAGGATATGGAGAGTATACTCGAGGAGAAAGAAAGAGGGGGTTGAGAGGAATGAGTGAATCAGTTAGAGTTAGTTAGTAGTGAAGGGTTGAATGGGCACATGGGATATAACAAAATGTACGAGGAGGGGGAGGAGAGTAAGAAGAGAGAAGAATAATTCTATAGAGTAAAAGAATTTGCATTCTCTCTGAGGAGCCATATTCAACTCTGAAAGAATAGTTGTTCAATAGAATCTCCTTGTAATAGCAGTAGTGATTTCAGATTATACTCAATAATATACTCTATCTATAACATATTAAACTAGAGTTCTATTATTGGTCTGACCTACCGGATACCAATACCGAAGGGGGAATCAATTTACTTACAGGAAATTTAGAGAAACAAACCTTGATGCCACCCAAGATATCCGATAGGGTAGAATTATTGGAATCCTGTATGGCAAATTTGGAGGCTGGAGTTGAAGACATTCAGTCATCCATGAGAATGGAAATGGGGGAGATGCAGCGAGCATTGCTGCTGGAAACGAGCAAGATGATGGGAAAGAGACCAGAAGAAGGACAGGGGAGTGATACCATAGGAAGCGGGCCAACGACGGTAGGTGAAAGGAATACACAACATCCTCGGCAATCAACTCCGATGGAGCATTCCTATGACACGATGGAGGAATATAGGATGCAGTACGTAAAGTAGAACTACCCATGTTTGACGGGATTGGTCCTGTGGGATGGATTACTAGGGCAGAAGTTTACTTTGAGGTTCATAATACCTCAGAATCGGTGAAGATTAAACTAGCACTCTTAAGTATGGAAGGATCAACCATACATTGGTTTAAACTTCTGAAGGAGACAGAGGAAGAGCTGGACTGGGAACAATTTAAGAAAGCTCTAGGTGATCGTTATGGAGGGAGACGATTTGATAACCCATTTGAGGAGTTATTGGATCTGTGACAAACGGACACTGTTAAAGAATATATTTAAGCCTTCGGTTCATTTCGTCGCAAGTGGGTCGACTGCCGGAGGAGCAATTTATGGGATACTTCATGACTGGGTTACGAGCTGATATACGAAGAAGGGTACATATGTTTGGGCTGGTAAATAGGTATCAGATGATGAAGATAGTGAGGGCAGTGGAAGATGAGGTTAATGGAGAATATGAAGATACCAAGAACTCGAGTTCTCGACGAGGGCGTTAGATGAGGGCGTCCTTTTAGGGGAAATTTCCAGGTCAACCTGAACCAAAAGGAGGCAGATCACCCTCACCCGATGGGTCGAGAGAGATATGCAGGCGGACCTGGAGTGGGAAGAAACTGGGAATCATCTAGGTCCCAACCCAAAGTCCCTGTGTAGAATCGAACTACTGTCCCACCCATGGCAATGCCGGTAAGGAGATGGGAGGGAGACAAGAGAGGATCGATAGAGGGGAATAGGGGGTTGCACCACCTCTCTTACCATGAACTCATGGATAGGAAAGCTAAAGGTCTATGTTTCAAATGTGGGGATAGATTTCATCCTCTACATCAATGTGCCAAGAAACAACTACAGTTGTTAATTTTGGATGACAACGAAACGTTGAATAAAGATGGAGAAATTATAACAATGGTGGCAGAGACCGTAGAGGAGGGTGAGATAGTTTTAGAGTGAAGAACCATAGGAGTGTTTGGGGTTAATGAAGTGCTAATACCCAAAACCAAAACTATGAGGCTGGAAGGGAAGTTACACGGGGTTCCTGTTGTGATCTTTATAGACAACGGGGCCAGTCATAACTTCATCTCGCCTGAGTTAGCTAGTGGTATGGGGTTGACAGTAGAGATGAATAAAGCATTAGGAATTAGATTGGGTTATGGTCATAAGGTGACTACTAAAGGAAGGTGTCTATGAGTTCCTATTCGGGTGGGAGAGATTGACTGGATGGTTGATGCTTATGTTCTGGTTTTAAGAGGAATGGATGTGGTTTTTGGGGTTGCTTGGTTACAAACCTTGGGGAAGGTCACCATGGATTGAAAAGAGATGACTATGCAATTCCTATATGAAGGACAAAGGGTGCAATTATGTGGCAAGGCAGGACCAATGGCAACACCGAGAAGAAGAAGTATGTACCCTGAAGATTCGGTATCTTTACACAATCTCCTTGCAATCTTAAGTGGTAATTTCTTATCAGCTGAAGGAGTAGCTTTAACAGAGGAGCAACAGGTTCAGCTTAACACAAAAGAAGAAGAAGACTCAAGTCGAGTGTTAAACCAATTTCTGGAGGTATTCCAAGAGGTTAAAGGTTACCTCCTCAACAAAATCACTACCGCTATTACAAAGGGATTCTATTGAACACCTATTCTTCCAGAGCTGAATATAGCTCCTCAGAGAGAATGCAAATTCTCTCTGTCTATAAAATTATTCTTCTCTCTCCTTACTCTCCTCTCCCTCCCCGTACATTCTGTTATACCCCTTATGCCCATTCATCCCTTCACTACTAACTAACTCTAACTTATTCACTCATTCCTCTTAGCCCCCTCTTTCTTTCTCCTCGAGTATACTCTCCATATCCTAGGCTTCTCTATGTTTCTATTCCGGGGATTCCTAAGACTGACAGGTTACTACCGAACATTCATTATGAATTATGGTAAAATAGCTAAACCTCTCACGGAATTAACAAAGAAGGAAGGGTTTCATTGGAATTCAGCAGCTTTGGAGTCCTTTGAAGCTTTAAAAAAGGCTTTGACTACATATCCGGTATTAGATCTACCAGGTTTTTCTCAATCTTTTGAAGTGGAATATGATGCTTCGGGTAAAGGGGTCGGTGCGGTTTTGATGCAGAATAGGAGACCAATTGCATACTTCAGCAAAGCTTTATCTGAAGGAAATCTCTCCAAATCAGCTTATGAGAAATAACTAATGGCATTAGTGTTAGCAGTACATCATTGGCGCGATTATCTTTTGGGTAAACCATTTTTGGTTTATTTGAACCAAAAAAGCCTTCGCCATTTAGTGATGGTGTTAGTACCAATAACAGAAACATAGAGAAGCCTAGGATATGGAGAGTATAATTGCAGAGAAAGAAAGAGGGGGCTGAGAGGAATGAGTAAATCAATTAGAGTTAGTTAGTAGTGAAGAGCGGAATGGGCATAGCGGATATAACAGAATGTATAGGGAGGGGGAGGATAGTAAGGAGAGAGAAGAATAATTCTATAGACAAAGAAAATTTGCATTCTCTTTGAGGAGCTATATTCAGCTTTGGAAGAATAGGTGTTCAATAGAATCACCTTGTAATAGCAGTAGTGATTTCATATTATACTCAGTAATATACTCTATCTCTAGCATATTAAGCTAGCGTTATATCAGATGGCAATAACAGAACAACCAAGAATGATGGGGAGAATAGAGAGCCAAACTTTTAATGGCTCAGTGTCCCTAATAAATGAAGATAAAATGCATGTTATTTTTATTTATTTAGGGATTTAGAGATTGGAAATAATCTATAAATATAAATCATTAGGTAAGAGACAATGTTAGAAGATATTGTTTACTAGTTTAGATGTCCAACTGGCATCCTGATTTAGTGGCATCCAAAATAAATAAATGAATTTGTCCGAATTTGACGAAACTTAGATGGGAACCTAGGATTCTATCAATTTGAAATGTAAGTATAACATTTTATAACGTTAAGGAGTTCTTTTCAACGATAACAAAATTCATGTCTAAACCAAGTGGCTGTTTGTTTTTGTTTTTTTTTTCATTTTTTGTTTCTGTTTTTGTAAAAAGAAAAACAAGCTAGCAAATCATGTTTGTCTCAATCTATTGTAATTTCTTGTTTCCAAAAATAAGAAAACCACAACAGTTTTATGGAAACCAAAAAATAATGTTTCTCTAATTTTTTGCAATTCATTTTCTTGAACTAAAAAACAACACACCCCTGTTTATTTCTCTTATCATCGTCTTTAGCAAACCTATCCAGAGCTCATCTTTTTTACGTCTAGTTTGGACCTATCTAGAGCTTATCCTTTTTACATCTAGTTTGGATTTGTATTAGAAAGATTAGAAAGTGAATCTGGATATTACCGAATGTGAAGTTCAGAGTGTCAAATGCGACAGAAGATACAAACGTGCCGAAGGCTGAGTCACCGCCTTCTCTCCTCCTACCTCGGAGAAAAGTGAAAATAGTGAAAGAAAAAGAGTTATGTAAACCATCAATTGGGTCATTGCAAGTTTTAAGGGCTAGAGTAGTCCGTACACGGTTGTATTGCATCTACTATATCTAACTCAGTAAAATCTATATGTGGGCTTAGACTGGTTTCGGTTTTGAAAGTTTTCATGCTTAGTTTTTTGTACAAAGCTTATGGGTTTGATGCTAAAGATGATATTTCACTATATCTAAATACGTATAATTTTTTTCTGGGTTTGGATTGGTTTGGGTTTTGACTCCAGTGTTGTATTGAGAAGATTGAGGACAATATGAACAATCCCCAATGCACCCGCCACTCTTTATAGAAAGAAGAGTGTATTGCTGAACTTCTCTGAAGTTTTGAGCATACCTATGGACTTAAGCCTATAATGAGAAAAGAAAAGAAGAAAGAACTTAACCCACAGTCATTATTCACATTAAGAAGACCAAACAGAAAGGAAAGGCTGTAAAAGACCCCATGAAAGTAGAGATCTGAGTAAAGGGGAATCATAAATGTCCTTTATTTCTTGATGACTCCAGTCATTTCTGGGGCCATTTTTTATTATTCTCTCTACTTGAATAGTAGCAACAACTGAAGTAGAATATGAATGGAAAAGTGAAACTGAAGGTCTGAGTTGTTGGAATGTTCTAAAAGTATTTCTAACCCATATCATTATCTCGTCTGCTTTGAGAGTGGTGGTGGGATGATTTATATTATAACAAAATTTTATTATATACAATTAATATACAAATTTTTTAATTATATAAATTTGCATATGTTTTATTTCTAATTATAACGAGAATTAATTACTTTTAAAAACATCATATGTTATATTAAAATAATTAACATAAGAGTATAATTATAAAAATAGAATAAAATCAAATATGTTTTTGTTTTTAGTTTTTTATTACAGATCTTAACCAAACAGGCTTTTGTTTTCAATTTTTATATTACAAATTTCAACCAAACTTGTTTTCTTTTTTAAAAAAAAACAGGAAATAGAAATAAAAAATAACAACAGAAAAATAAAAGTAGAACCAAATGACCCCTAAATTTTTTCATAAATGAACTATTCCTTTTGCCTTTTTAAATTTAAAAATTAGTCTTTTTAAAATCAATGGAAATTTGATTATATTTTTCATAGGACAAGAAGTAGAATTGAGTAGCAAAGAATATTAATATGTCACGATAATCATAAATTTTCAAGTCTTTTCATATGCCTCCTATTTTGTAAAATACAAAAGTTTGATAGAAGAAGATTGCATTAACCCTTTGATTAATCAGGTTTTCTATTGATGAAACTTGTTTTGTGCCATATCCACCTTTAATCATTATTTTTGGTTTATATGAAAAAGTTGATTTTTTTTTATGACAATGGTTGGTTGTTTCAAAGTATTACTAGCATATATAAAAATAACATGATTTATGAGTATTGATAAGAAGATTATTTAGTATTAATCTTTATTAAGGCATAATCAAGATTAGACCAACAAAAATTTAATTTCCCATAAAAAGGAGCATGTTCTTATTATTTGTCGTGCTAAATGTTTTCCTTTTAAACCTAGAGGTTATTATATCAGTAAATCATTTTTTAACAATATATGTAATTTTATTATTTCAAATTGTGTCACTATTTCTAAACATGTTCTATTATATAAACAATACTAACTGTAACATAATAACCTAAATATTTTAATCATTGACTTTGCTTTATATGACAAAGTTTTTTATAACAATGGTTGGTTGGTTAAAAGTATTACTAGTATATATAAAAATAACATTTTATGTGTATTGGCAAGAAGATTACGATTACTCTTTATTAAGGAATAATCAAGATTAGACCAATATAAATTTACTTTCCTATAAAAGGATTATGCTCTTATTATTCTTCTCACTAAATATTATTCATTTAAACATAAAGGTTATTGTGTCAATAAATCATTTTTAACAATACAAGTAATTTTATTATTTCAAATTATGTCACTAATTCTAAAAGTGTTCTAGTATATAAACAATACTAATTGTAACACAATAACCTGAATGTTTTAAGAAAATGATATTCAATAGGTAAGATAATTTTACATGCTTCTTTTATAAGAATTTCAATTTTTATTGACCCAATCTTGATGATGTTTAATAAATAGGAATGATAAATAAGCTCCTCTTGTCCAACTAAATTAACACAAACATGTAGTTTCTATATGAATATTTCCAAAACACCAATAATCATCATTAAAATATTAACTTTGTTGAACAAAGAGAAGTTAACCATCAAAGATGAATAACTCGAAGCAAATTTTATCAATAAGAAATCCTTCTTAGTTAAAGGAGCAATGTAATCTTTCTCTATCAAAATTTTGCACTTAGTAGGAGGTGCATACAAAAGCTTGAAAATTGATAAAAATGGTGTCATAATACAAATTGATAAACCTTTCTTCTTTGTTACATATTTTCCTTTTTTCTTGCAAAAAAATATCATTATCACATTTATTTTAGAGTAAAAGGTATAGAATTTCCATATAGTTTAAGAAACTTTAGAAAAACTTCTTAATCTTTAATTTTTTTTAAAATCTTTTTTATTTTTAGATTTTCATTAAAAAAATTTCTTAGATTTTGGTTAAAAATAATAACAAAAGATACGTGATATAAATATCTTACGTGAACTAATCAAATGTATTTGACGTCTTAATTCAACTCAATTCTTAAACCTGACTCTAGTCAATTAAACTTGACCCAAACTAATAATTTATTATTAACTCGACGCAAACTAATAATTTATTATTATTAGTAGTAGTAGTAGTTGTTGTTGTTGTTGTTGTTGTTGTTTGAGAGTTTAGTTTGAATTTAGGAGCTGGATTAAATTTTCATATACCTAACATTTGATTGGTTTATTTGTGATGCTTATACTGCAAGTATTTTGTCATTGTTTTTTAATTGAAATTTAAGAGGAGTTTTTTAGAAATCACAAAGCAATTTTCCAATACTTTTAAATATTGAAGTTTTTTCTAAAATTTCTTAAAACAAAAAAGAGTTTCATGTATTTTATCATTTATTGTAAATTAAAAGACCTTTATTAAAATTAATGTAATAGTTATAGGTTCTATTGGTAGGTATGTAATGTTTATATTGATGGTCGGCTATGTGTTGCACATATTATTATAAATGGAGAGTTTCCTTAAAAGTGTAACAATTCTTATTATTATGTAGAACTATTACTTTATTATTACTACTTTTACAATTTGTGTGCGCTTATCTATATTCAAAATCTAAACATATTAATACATTATTTGAGACTAATCTTTCTTTCTTTAGTTATTAAATACACATATAAGAGCTTTAGTGTGTATATATTTGTCTTTTGGATATAATAGCGAAAAGTTATTTATTCATCCATCCAATACAAATATTTAATAGTTTATCTCTTATTGGAATAAATTTTTGTACATAATAAAATTCATATCTACACAGTTTAATGCCTCCTCATATAAATATAATATTATAGAATATAAATTTAGAACACACCTACATTACTATGTTTATTATTTACAAATGTTTATTTTAAATATAAATAAAGTTATTTATCAATGTATAAAATTATTATGATAATTTGAGCTAGTTTCCTTAAGATAAGTAACTCTACATTACATATAGATTAAAATCACAATATAAATAGTAAATGTACTTTTCAATTTATGGGAAGCTACTATCCTGATTCTTTCTCTATGGAAGGGAAAGTTATGGATGTCAATGGGATGGGCCGGGTCGGGCCGAACCTACCGCGGGCCGGTCGGCCCATCGCCCAGCAGGCCAAGGGCGGGCCGGGCGTCTATATTTTTTAATATAAAAAATACAAAACGACGCATTTTTCAAAACGACGCCGTTTTGTCGGGCCGCAGGTGGGGCCGGGCTGGCCAGTGACCTGCACGGGCCGACCATGGTCGGCTCGCGACCTGGCCCGGGCCAACCATGGTCAAGGGTCGGGCTGAAATTGACATGTCTAAGGAAAGTAGAAGGGAGTGGGTAACTTGAGTTGATGGCTAGGCTTGGTAATTAGGCCCGAACTCTGCCCAATGTTTGGCCCCAACTAGGTGAGAAACCCAACCCAGAAGGTATGCTTTAGAACTTTTGTTTTGAGACACTATATGGCCAAATTCAAAGTAAGATTCACTAATTAGTGTCGAGTTATTATGGAGACAATTTCATTCTTCTTTAAAAAATGACCTTTTCAAAAATTTCCAACCTTATTCATCATAATTCTAGATCTTTGGATCAACTTCTTCTCATTTTTAGGAATCCTTCTAAATTAGGTATGCAAAGTACAGAATTTCAATAGGTTATTTCAATTATTCAACAATTTCGTTGATTTTTTGTAGGTTTGGTACAAAAGTTTTGATAGGCCAAACTACTTAAACTTGATTCCGTAATGGAACCGGATAAATAGGCAAGTTCAATACAATAAAAAAAAGTTTAACTCATCACTACCTCTCAAGGGCATTGAGAGCATAGCATGATACATCGAGCTCGGCCCGATTCTTTAAAGGATTATAGCCCCTTACTCCATTAATATGATTTAAAATATTGAAAAAAAAAATTAATTTTTATTTTAAAACTTACATCTTCCTGACTAATAATTGCCTCTGGGGGCTTTACAACTTATATACCGTACTATATATTTTGCATCATTATGACTATACTTATTTTTATTAATTAATAATTATACATAACATCATTTTAAATTGATGAATATTTTGTTAGTTTTCATAACCTTTAATATTATTTTAAAAATTGAACTATAATTTAAATAGTGAGTAACTCTAACGCCGCATTATAAATTAATTTAGGGTGCATAAACCATTAACTTAATTACTACTTTCTTTTTTGCCTTTTGGACACTAACCCTATACTTAATTTTCCTTTTTTTCTTGTTTGGGTTTCAAGTCGTAAACCATTTTTGCAAATGTAGTTGAAGTCTTACGTGGCTTGAGGCTTCCACCTAACCTAAGAGATATATTAAATATACAACCCTTCCATTTAAGCCTAAACAAATTGGGTATATATTATTATATTTACAACCATATTCTGTCTTCTTTTTTTTTGAAATTAACAACTAAAAACACAAAACCAAAGAGTAGAAAGGCACTAAAACTAACCCAAGCCAATAGGCTTACCCCATACACCCAGATCCTAAAGGCCTTTCAACATTAATGGCAAAATAAGAAGAACAATCAGAAACTAAAATGGACTCTAAACAAAAAGGACTAGTATCCCAATGATGAAGGTTTGCATATAATAAGGCTACCCTAGCTAATGAATGAGCCGCGAGCCTTATTGGCAATCCTATGCATCCAATGAAAGGACAAATGAAGGAATTGACGCTTGAGCGAGAGGCAGTCAAGGAATAGAGTTCCAATCTCGGACAAAATTCAAAGAAAAACCGAAATAGCTTGAATAGCCATCAAACAATTAGACTCCACAATGACATTATCAATCTACTTTTCTTTTAACCAAGAAAGAGCTTCTTTTATAGAATAAGCTCAGCAACAATTGGATCAAAAAGAGTAGGAAAGTGATCAAAAAGACCAGCAACAAACTAACCTCTGTCATTCTGAAGCACAGTAGCAAAACTCGAAGCATTCTTATCTCTAAACATAGATGCATCAACATTGCATTTAAGAAAACCTTCTTACAGTTTGACCTAAAATGAACCAGTAGAATGTGGAGCTTCAGGTATAAGAGTAACACAAGTAAAGGCCCATCAAGAATCCTGTCAATCTTTGATAAAATTATTAGCTAATGCAACCACCGTGAAAGAAGGAACATCCTTATGTTGCCAAAGTCTGATATTTCGGTGGTACCAGATACTCCAAAGAATTGCCAAGCTACGTTCTATACTAGCTGCTGAGGAGTTATTTAATAATTTCACAATAAAGTTCTCAACTGTACTCACTGAAGAGCTCAATCTAGTCAAAGACTATATTTCTTTAGCATTAGGACATTCCATTAACATGTGATTAATATCTTCTGCATGGCCGCAATAATCACAGGCAGTATTAAGCATAATAACCTTCCTATGAAGTTGGTTTTTACAGGGGATGAAATCCTGAAGACAACGCCAAGAAAAATCCTTTATTTTCAGAGGGATAGAAGAGCTCCAAATCTGGGACCATGGGCCATCCAAAATAAGTTGACAATATCAGTAAAAGAATTGAGGGCCAGCTTGTAACCTGTCTTAACTAAATAAATGTCATTCTTACTATAGTGCCAAATCAATTTATCTGGGGGTTTAGATTTAGCAATAGGGATTTTAGTAACTCTTGCCACATCATAAGGAGCTAGCAACCTATCTAACAAGTTGACATCCCAATAGAACCCAGACTCACTAAATAAATCACTTACCTTCAGATTGCCCAAATCGAGAAGAGGAGGAGAATTGATGAAAAAATTATTATCTTCATTAATCCAAGGATCTTTGAAAACATTAATTGAAAAACCATCACCCAATCTCCATCGAGTGCCTTTAATCAATAAATCCTTAGCTGAAAAAATGCTCTTCCAATTAAAACTAGAATTATTCCCTTCCTTAGCATCAAAGAAACTACAAGAAGAAAAATATCTGGCTTTAAATATTTTGCTCAGGAGAGAGTCGAGATAGGTAATAAAATACCAAGCTTGCTTGCATAGCATAGCTAAATTGAAACAATGAAGATCTCAAAATCCCATACCGCTATTTTTTTTAGAACACAGAGACGCTCCCAACTCGCCCAATGAATTTTTTTAATATTATTACTCTCAGATCCCCACCAAAAAGAGTTCATCATTTTTTGTAGCTCATCATAGGTTCCCAGAGGAATAAGAAATACGCTCATACAATAAGCAGGAAGAACTTGAGCAACTGTTTTAATGACAATCTCTTTACCTAGCTTTGAAAGCATCTTATTTTTCCAGCTAGAAATCCATTTACTAAGTCTATCTCTTATAAATGCAAAAACTTGCTTTTTCTTTCACCCAATTAATAAAGGAAGACCTAAATAATACCCATAATCAATAGGCGTGCTTACCCCCACGATAGTTTCCGTAGCATGCTTATCAGCAGGTTTTGTCTCAGAGCAAAACATAATGCCAGATTTCTGAAAATTGATCGCTCGCTCCGAAGCTTTTTCATGAATAGCAAGCAAATTCGTAATATTATTGCATACAGTCATATTAGCTCTAAAAAAGAGAAAGCTGTCATTTGCAAAAAAGAGGTGAGAGATACTAGGACTGCCTTGACAAATAGTTATACCATGGATATCACCTTGAGCTTCATTCTTCCTGAGCAAAGCTGAAAGACCTTCAGCACAAAGGATAAACAGATAAGGAGACAGAGGATCCCCTTGCCTCAACCCATGTTTAGGCACAATAGGACCAACCTCAGAGCCATTGAAAGTAATAGAATAAGTCACAGCAGTAACACATAACATAATAAGATCAACCCATCTGTTGTCAAACCCCAGCTTGAGCATAATAAATCTTAAATAATCCTAGTCAACTCTGTCATAGGCTTTGCTTATGTTAATTTTAAAAGCAGCTTCACCAAAATTTCCTTTCCCTTTATTCTTCATATAATGGATAATTTCAAAAGCCACCATAATATTGTCTATGATTAAACGGCCAGGATCAAAAGCCGATTGTGCTGGACCCCATTTTCGGAGCCCAACTATCCGAATGTCACGAAAGCATGAGCATGTGAATTACCCTGTAAGGTTATTTCCATGAACTATCATTATTCATCTTCTGTTCATCTTCATTCTTATTACATCCCAAAAGTTTCCTATTGTACAGATCAAGATAAACTTAAAAGTCAAAGTAGGCTCATAACTAAGTCATGCTCCTACGATCAATTCCCTCACTTTCTTTCCAATTAATCTTTTTGAAATACACACCAATGGATACCAAAACTTTATGGATAGGTATATAAATATGTAAGGAATCTATTAGTTCAATAATCACTTCATTTGGAGGTCAGACGATGAAGTTATTGCCAAAAGAGTCAACCACGATTATGTTCTCAATCATATTGTACCTATCTTGGGACAATTGGCATAAATACCACTAGATATATCGTATTTTGGTTGTTTTAAGATGGTTTCAAAGAGGAATCTGATATCTAAAACTTTGGTGAAGACCTTGAAGAAAAATTTTGTCATCTAAAGGGTCAAAATCGTTTTGTCTGACGCTTCTTCTGGTACTTATGCTTTGTCTAAAGGCCATATCTTTTGCGTCCGAGGTCCAAAAATTCCAAACTTTATATCATTGGAAAGCTAAGAAAAAGATCTAAAACTTTCATGGAGACCTTGAAGAAATATTTTTTCATATAGAGGATCAAAATAAGACAACTTTGTCTCAGATGAAGTAATTAGGTCTGAAATGGATCAAACGGATCAGTTTAAGACGATCCAGACTAAGACGATCCAGCCTAAGATGATCCATACTAAGAAGATTCAGACTAACACTATTTTGACTAAGACAATCCAAACTAAGACAATTCCAACTAAGACGATCCAGACTAAGACAATTCTAACAATACAACTGAACATACCAAGCTCCCTCCAAGCATCTCTAATGATTCCTACATCCACCCTAACATCACTTCCAGTAATAATTTTCCCAATTTCACTTCTTTTAATACAATGTCCCTCCTTAAACATTCAATTATAAAATTTATTTCATTGAACTCCCAATTCTCAACTCCATTGATTCATCATATACAACAAATTCTCATCTTTCACTATAGTTGTCCTATATGCATCCTGAACAACATTACAAAATTATAATGATCGTATCTCCCAATACAAACTTCAAAACATATCATAATTTATATCATTGGAAAGCTAGAAAGATAATCTACAACTTTCATGAAGACAACTTTGGCTAATTTAGCCTAGATCAATATAGATTTTCCCTAGAAATCAGAACACAAAATTTTACCTTTATGAATGCTTGAAAATGCAATCTACAAACTTTGAGAGTCATGAGCAAAAACACAATCACATTTCATTATCATAAAAAGATAAGAGTTTTACAAAGCTTTAATGGGCATTTCAAGACACAAAACATCATAGTCCAAAAATACACAATTTACACAAAGTAGAATTGCTCAAAATGCAACTAAAGCCTTGTTTTACAAAAACTAACTTAAAATACAAAATGAGCATAATCCAGAGTAATGCCCTTATGCTCGATCACTCGATCTCTTGCTTATCGCTTGAAGGTGGGACAAAAAAGGGGTGAGCTTAGAGCTCGTGGGAAACAATTTTATAACCAGTAACAAGCAAAACCATTGAAAAATTCACAATGCATCATGAAACACATATTTCCACATTCTTAATTTATCAAACACTTTATAAGCAACCCAAATCATGCATTCAATAAACTTGTCAACACATAAGCACATCAAAATGGTTTGGGAGGTCCATAAATAGAACGAGCTAACACATTCCCATGAAATGATCCTGTGAAGTCGTGAACAGAATGAACTAACACAATCCCACATAGTGGTTTTGCGTAGTCGTAAACATGAGAGAGTCCCTGAAGGAGCTTCATGTCACTTGTGGGCAGGCGGGAGAAGCCTTTAGTCAAAGTGCACTTGACATACAGAATGGACCAGACCAAACCTACGTAAAATTTATTTCATAACTTGTAAACTTGTTGCCCAAAATGAAACTTTTTTCGAAAAGTGATTTCATAGAC
This sequence comes from Erythroxylum longipes, assembly GCA_027563885.1. Classification (NCBI taxonomy): domain Eukaryota; kingdom Viridiplantae; phylum Streptophyta; class Magnoliopsida; order Malpighiales; family Erythroxylaceae; genus Erythroxylum; species Erythroxylum longipes. The sequence continues at coordinate 16,554,454 of JAOQMS010000180.1, read as the reverse complement.
ATAGCAAAAAAAATCATTTTCGCATTCTTTTCATAAATCGTCAACACAATATTCACATACCAAACACATAGCACTTTCTCAAAGCATTTAGAGAGCAATAAATGAATATTTATAATACAATTGAAAAACATTTACTTTCTTGATTTGGAAGAAACACTAATGGCTTATTATTCAATTATAAAAATGTAACCCACCTTGAATTCCTTGCTTAACAATTGCTCAAAGATGCCATTCTTGTAGCTCCTCTTGCCTCTCCTCTTGATTTCCTTCAATATTGGCAAAAATCCCATTTCAATAGGAATCCAAATTGAGTACTCACAAACATATTCACTAAAAATTGATTCTAGAATACTTAAACCCATGCATTTTCTAAGCTTCATAAACCAAAATCCTTCCAAAAATTCAAAGGGTTAAAATTGGGCTTACCTTGAATCTTACCAAACAAAGATATGTTTAGCTCAAATGGAAGCTCTTCTCTTCCTCTTTCTTTTTCCCTTCTTGAACAACTTCAAAATCACTCTTTAAAACCAAGAAAATTGGAAACCTAGTTTAGGTTTCTCTTCTTTTCTTCTTCTCCCACTACACTCACTTCCCTCTTCTCTCTCATTTTCGTTTTTCACTTCATTCTCTCCTTCAATTCTGCCATATGGCCCAGAAGCTTTATTCGGATGCATCTCAAAAATTGCTTTCCTAAATTCATCAAACTGTAAGAGTGCTAGTAACAAATCATTATCAACTTGGTTCACAAAAGAGTTAACGGTAGCAAACTGACTAAAATCATCCCCACCAGAAGCCGAGAATAACTGATTAAAATAATCAAGAACAATAGTACCCACACCATCCTCATCCAAAACCTGCTGGCCATTATCATCAACTAGCAAGGAGATATGATTTAATCTCTTTCTTTTAAAAGCTTGTGCATGAAAATATTTCGAGTTAGCTTCCCCATATTGCATCCAGAAAATCTTTGAGCGTTGCTTCCAATAGATTTCTTCCTAGGCAAGAAGATTATTAAGCTCAGATTTTTGCAATCTAAGAGAATCACTGTTATTATTCTAGCGAGACAACTCCATGTTCCTCGTGATAGTTTCAATTCTTTCAGTAAAATTATTCCCTAAATGCTTCTGCCAATTAAGCAATCTAGACCCACAGTCTTTAAGGCGAGAAAGAACATCAATATGCCCATTAGCAGCCCAAACCTGAACAATAAAATCAATAAACCCTCCTCCACTAACCACTTGTTTTCAAACTTAAAACGACTGATCTTCTTAATGGGAAGCTTGGATGTAGCAACTGTCAGACCCCGATTCCGGAGTCTGACTCTTGCTTGCTTGCTTGCTCGATACCATACCTGTCAGACCCCGTTTCCAGAGTCTAACTCTTACTTGCTTGCTTGTTCTGATACTATCATGCATGCAGACTATCGTAATACGTAAGTTATCACCCAAAGATAACACCTTGATCACTTTTAGATTATCTTCTCAAAACTCCCCTTTATTAGTCACAGCTCACCTCTTAGAGCATTCGACTACTTCATTCCTACCTTTCAACGTGAATCCTTTAATCATCAGCGTGGTTGAGTCCTTACTTCACACTTATACTTGCTTCGGGTCCAATGATATAACTTCT
>JAOQMS010000180.1:16515570-16543693 GCA_027563885.1 Erythroxylum longipes | reverse complement strand
CTCCTAAACTTGAATTAATTAATTAACTCCAATAGGAGAATATAATTTATCCAACAAAATCACCAAAATCATTTAATTCATGCTTACTAAAAGATTTGAGGCCTAACAATAGTATAATCAAGTCTGCCTTTCACTCTGCCTGTTCAATCCAAATCAAACATCTCTTGCAAACTTCTCCTATCACTGTAGTATTACCTATTAGTGTACTCACCTCTAATCTATACTTTAACTGCCCTCTATCACAATGCAGCCTAGATGCCAGATGCAGTGCGATGAATGAATGCGTAGATCTAGGATCTAGTAATGCATATGCTTCAAAATCATATACAAGTAGCGCACCTGCAACAACATCTAGAGAGTCTTGTGCCTCCTGCCTAATTATGGCATAGTCTTAGGCCTGAGATTGAGGTCGGCTTCTCCGTACCTCATCCCTGATAGAAGGACTCCCTGTGCTCACTCTTCCTCTACCATGGACTCTCTGTCCAATCCCATTACTTCTACTATGCTGAATAGAAGCTTCACTCCCTAATCTACCACTCATACCAGGCTGAGTTCCTATAGCAGCAGGATAATCTCTGATTCTATGCTCTGGAGAGCCACATCAATAACAAGCTCCTGATAAAGTCCAGCACTCACCACCGTGCTTCTTCCCACAATGCTCACACGGGGGCAACTGACTCTGCACTATACCTCTTCCACTGCCAGTCTGTGCAAAACTACCCTTCTGTTTGAATCTAGCTGGTGGTATAAATGCTCTGTTTTGGCGCTTACTGTATCTTCTACCAGACCTACCTTGAATCTCACTGGACCTCTTGAATCTGAATCTTTTCCTAGACTCTACTTGTCCTTGTCTCAATAGCTGCTCAAGTCCGATCGAAGTAGCTCTTAACTCAGTGAAACTACTCAGATTGGAGATATTTAGTCTTATCTTGATCTCCATGTTCAGCCCATCTTCGAACCTCCTACATTTGTCTTCTTCAGTAGGAATCAAAGTAGTAGCATATCCCATCATCTCATTAAACTTGATCTCATACTCTGCCACTGACATCCTATCTTTCTTCAAATCTAGAAACTCTTTAATTTTCCTGTCCAGGTAGATCTTGGGCATGTAGTTTTCCTTGAAAACCCTCAGAAAGTCTTCCCAGTTCAGGTTACAAGGCCTAGTGGTACTACCTGGAATAGTCTTCCACCATTGGTAAGCTGGGTCCTGTAGTAAGGACACTGCATAGTCGAACCTCTTGTCCGGCTCGCAGTCCATCTGATAAAAAACCCTCTCTGTTCTTTCCAACCATCCCTTAGCCTTCTCAGGGTTTGTGGGACCATAAAAATCCACAGCCCTTGCTTCCACAAGCTATCATACCTCCTCTCCCTTCTCTTGGGAAATCTAGGAGGCATCACCTCTGGTTGAGGTATAGAGGACTCACTACTGGCTCCTACAGATCCTAGGTTAGCTGATTCTCCCACTTGGTCACCTATGGCGGATGACCTATAATAAATAAGAACTTCAATCATTATCCGCATTTCTCATGATTTCATGCTTAACATTTCTATATATCCCTATGGATGCCAAACCATGATCTGATACCACCTAAAATGTAACAGCCCCACTACTATAAGATACATACCGGAACACCCTTATGACATTCTAGTACATACCCTATAACAACGGCGTGTTAACTATAACATTTTCACTTTATTACATGGCAATTAATCTAACTTAATCATGACATGAACTAAATACAAGAAGTCACCAATTTTTTTTAAAACAAATTTCCTCTTTTCATTTCATAAATACCAAATGTACATACATTGTAGCTTTCCAAGATCTATCCATGTACATCATCAAAATCTAATACAAAATGTACTACATGAAAGAGTAAATACAAAAGATCTAACTAAATCTTTCAGTCTAGCTGACCGACCTTTGAGCCATACCTTCCTTACAAAAGTATAAGAATTAAGCTTCTTGTATGGTCTCTCAGTAGATAGAATCCTCTCTGTGCCCTAAAATGTCAACGTGCCATTTTGGGTGAGTTTTACGAACTCAGATGAGGTAACCATCATCGATGGTTCACTCAATTCATGCATCACATCAATACACGTAACATATTTTTCACATCTTTGCATATTCATAAAACATCACCTTTCATTTTTAGAACAATCATAATGATCATTTCATTCATGTAAAAAACACACATTAATTATAAATATAATGCATGTAAAACTTACTTTCATTTATTATTGTCGTTGTGACTGAGTGCCTCTTTTACTAGCCCATATCCCATAGTGGATACCGAGTTGTATCAAATGATGTCCTATATGCCTTACTGGATACCGGGTACATTCACAACTAAGCCCGGGGCTCTGATCATAGTTTGAGCTTTAAGCTCTTTATCCTGGCGACTCCGATCACAACTTCCTTTATCTTTAATTCATTCTAATATCAAAATGATTCACATATCATATGTTCAATCGGACACATGCTTGTACATTCACATTCAAATCACATTGGACCCCAGGTTCGGCATTCAACATCATTGTTGAGTAACATATATTCCATCGCATTCATATAAAAGTAACACTTCAATATCACAATCATCAAATCAGAATCATCAGACCTTCATGTTTGGAATTCAACAATCAAATCACATTCATAGATAATTCAGATCAGAAATTAAGCAAACAAATAATTAAGTGAGACCATCTAGGTTACTCACAGATTGCTTCCGAAGCTATTGCCTCAAAGTTCTGGTAACATCTGGATGTTGACGTTCCAATTGCTCCTCTAAAACAAGCAATATACACATATCACACTTTAGCACAATTATAAATATTCATTTATGCACATGTACGTATATGAAATATGTACAGTGCATGTTCATGACAATCCCTTGTATATTTCCATTATTCTTATAAAAAAATCTTATATATTTCCAAACTCACATAAGTATCATTTATACTTATGGTTTATACCTCAATAAAACCATACAAATCAAAATTTATAACTCATTTCTTCAATTCAGATTTTTCCTAAGACACACTTTTGGGTCAACTTTCCATGATCAATCTAATAATGGAAATGAAGTAATTCGAGGGTATGTTCTTCTAAAAAATTGTTTGTATACCTCTTAAGTTTCTAATGACATTAAGATCATCCAATTTGGTTCAGTATCTTATGAGTTATGCTCATAATACAACAGACTGTGTATAATTGGACTTTTGGCTAGTTCATGATCATACCCTCAAATTGTACAACTAATACCTTTCAACTCAGATATTTAAAAATTACAAAATTAATACCAATTGAAAGATAAGAGAATGAACTACAACTTCTGTGAATATACCTTTTTCTGATTCAGCCTATATCCATTCAGTTTTTATGAAAACATCAAGACATAATTTATGTCTTGGGTAGTACTAAAACCTCAATCAAGACTCAATTTCACAGCAGATTTTGAAAGTCTTGGAGATATAATTAAATTTCACTTCTTCAAGAATTTGTAGAATTTTGTCTCTACCTTAATCTTAATTAAAAATCACCTCATTTAGACATCTACAGCTCAAGATGTCATCAAAATACCAACATATGTTCAGAAAAAGAATCGCCTGTGTATCACCCTCAGGTTGCATTTGCAACACCGCTTGAGTCGCAATCGCGACCTTCCGCGGTCACCCAGCAGAGTCGCGATCGCAACCTGCTTCAGGGCTGCTGCACTCCTTCTTCTGTCTTCTTTTTTTTTTTTTTCCAAACTGAACTTCTATTTTAAACCTAGAAAATGAGGTTTTTAGGCAAGGTTTTCTTCTAAAAAATTGTTTATCTATGTCTTATGTTTTTAAAGAACCTAATTTCATGCAATTTGGCTTAGAATTCTGAAAGTTATACACAATTTACTACATACTATTCAAAAACAGAGACATAATCTAAAACTCAATATTAAGACAAATTTCAGCACTCTTAGAGACAGAATTCAAACTCTATTTCTTCATGATAATTGTAGCCATTCGTATTTTTTTTAATATAAATCAACAATCATCCTATTTGGATATCCGTACGTCAAGATATGTCTAAATTACAGATGCATGTTCAGTAGAAACACTACATCTAACATATTTCCAGCACCCCTCATCATCAATTTCTTCCTAATTCATCTCTTTTGCTTAGTCTATCATTTCTAATTTATATTCCCATCATTTCCTCTTCATTCTTAACTCCATTTCAGCTTAATATTATACACACACAATTTAAAATCCAAGATTGATTAAAAACACCAAAACATAACATAATCGCATATAATTTCAACTCCAATGCTTATCCTTTATTTCACTTCTATAAATCATCTAAATTCAAGACATATTCATATTTCAAACATCCTTTTTCAAGTTCAAACATCCTATAACTCATTATCATAATTGAAGCATTTATCAAACAATTCATAAATACATTAACTCATTACAATTTAAAATATGATTTCGTTATTCATATCTACACCCATGTTAAAATACATAACGATTTCATATTCAAACAAAACCTCAAATTACTCATCATAATGTCCCATTTACACTATCAATCCATCTCAAAAATCATCTTTAATACAACTCATAATTTATTACTCATCAAATAAATAAAAATATGACTAGATCTACTTATTTCTTCATTCATGTATCATCACTCTTTAACCAATGTCATGATCATGCTATCACCAACTCATTATCATAATATTTATATTTAGCACAATCCATAAAGATAATTAATACACTTACTTGTTTTAGCCCCAAAACCTCTTCAAATCAAGTGAACCTAGCTCCCAAGCATCACATAATCATCACCCTTTAAGGGTGATATATGTTAGGTCTTCAATAACAAGAAGAAGGAAACAAAATATGGAAGTCAAAAGGTGCAGATTTTTGGTAAAGATCAACGTTAAGAATGTTGGTGAGAAAGTGTCGTGAAAATGAAGAAGAGCATTTAGTGAAAATGAAAGAAGAGATGGTCTTGCAAAGAAGAAAGAATTGTGGATGGTTAAGTTTGGTGGGTTAAGTACATGGTAAATAAATGCTTGGTAAGTGTCATGACACTTACTACTTAAATATAAATGCTAAATGGATATTTACTTAAGCTACCACACGATTCTAATAACCAGCTCATTTAACTCCAATTTCTACTTTAATCGCCTCCCAAATTTTCAATGACATATGTCATTAAACCCAAATGTCATTTATAAAAATTTTCACTTCCATTTGACCTTAATTTTACTGCTATTCATCAATTGTCTTGCCACTTGGCCTTTTTTTCCTAGTCCAAAATTACCCAAATTTTCAGAAATTTTTCTAAAATTCTCCAAAAATTCTAAATCACTAAATACACTCTCCAAATCAATTTTCAACATATAAAAGCCACAATTCTCAATAAAATCCCATTCACAATTCAATTATAAATCAATTATACCTGGAATGTCTATGAATGCATGTACAATTATTTTCATGTGCAAAAATTCAATATTCAAGAGTAGCATATTATATAATGTATGAGCATGAAATGCATTTTCTAATTTCTTAATAAACTCTCATAATTACTATTCTAGCCTTAACATGGGTAATGAGATGTTACAATCCAGACATTTTCTAGATCTTGGAAGCTAATGCTAATCTGTAGCATACTGTGAATCGACCTAAATGGTCTTACTTTAAAGGATTGTTCTGTTTAAATTTCTGTATTTCACTATTATTGGTGTGAATGTCATTGTGATAATTCCGGACCTTAATAATATGAGGAGTTTGATGAATGTGAACATATAGGAAGTACTTCATTGAATGTGAATGTGAATGAAATAAGTGATACTCAACATTATTAATGAATACCGGACCAAGTCTAATGATAAATGTAAATGTTAATGTTAAATTGCAAACAAGCAATTGATTGAATATATGTGAATGTGATGCATTTAATTACATGAATGCATGAATAGATAAAGGCTGTTGTGACCAGAGTAGCCACCGAAAAAGAGCTTAAAGCTCGAAAAGTGAAAAAGAGCTTAAAGCTCATAATATGGTAAGAGCCTTTGGCTCACTTTGTATAATGAGCCCTGTATCCTCAACGAATAAGTGAATATTATTAATGAGCCCGGTATCGATAATAGTACGGGACAATTACAGGAACTAGGTCACAATAATAACAATTGGAAGTAAGTGTCATGAGCATTGCATATATAATTGATATCTATGTTTTAAATAATCAAAATGAACTATTTGGCTGCTCTGAATGTGAAATATGAAACAAGTGATCAAAGTGTTATGTGATGTTGTATGCTTATTGGTGAAATGATTTGCATTATATGATGACATGAAGTGTATGTGAATTTGAAGTATGAACTATTTTGTTATGTGATATAAGTGAGCCATCGAGGATGGTCCCCTTATTGAGTTCGCAAAACTCACCAAAATTGCAACGTTGTCTTTCAAGCTTAAAGGAGATCTCCAGTTAGACAAATTGGAGTCTGACCACTACATTCGAATAAGAGATAGAAGTCAAGATCAGTTCACGTCTGCATATGTTTTCTATTATTTTATATTAAAGAGTGTATTCACAAGTACTGTACAATATGTATGTGAATGATTATGTAATGTAATGGCATTATGACTAAAAGTGTTTTGTATCTGTAATGGGCCCAAGTGACTACTTAGATTCTCATAATATGTATATTGTTTGTAACACTTGTGATTTGTTTATGAATAAAATGGGCTGAAATTGTTTTATGGTTTTCTAAAATATATGTGTGTTGTTTAAAGAAATTTGCAACGAGTATGATTGTTTGACTATTCTAGCATGCCACCCTTATAGAGTATGTTCTCAAATACGGACGGTATGTTCAGGAATATGCCCTGTGAGAGTGGGGTGCTACAAAGAGAGAGGGATTCTAACCATTGATAGGATAAGAGGTTATCCAGGTGAACGTCTTCTTTCACTGATGAGGGAGGAGAAGTTATCAGTGAGGAGAAGTGGAGCTAGACCAATAGAAAGGAGAGGCTAGTCCACGAGACTTAATTCACTACATCAAGAAGAGAAATGGTCTTGATTAAGGATGTAATATTGTCATTATGTATTGATAATAAATATCACTTTTTTTTTTAGTTTTAGATCTTTTAAATCATTCCCATAGGAGTAGTGGTTATCTAAACACTCGTTGTTGTTGTGTATATTACAAAGTGTAGAAAAATTAGATCATTTGTAATAGTATTAAAGAAGAACATAATGTTATACGTAAAGCTTTTTTTATTTTATTTTATGGAGGAAATTTATATGCATAAGAGGAACATGATGTTTTTAAATTACTTACTCAACTTAGAAAGAAGACCCACATCACTCAACATTAGTGATGTTTTTAAGATATACATATATATTATCTCAACTTAAATAGAAGATTATATTACTTAATTAAATTATTTTTGTTTGTAGCATTATAAGTCAAAAAATGAATGCAAGCTTAATGACCATCAAGAAATTCTTTACTTTTATGGTTAATGGGTGTCATAAAGACTTCATGGACAAAGATAAATTCTAGAATACTCTTTGTCTCTTTTCTGGATATGGGGTGACCTATTTCTTAGTTTTCTAGGTTTTTAATCTTGACAATTTTGTTAATTATTTTCATAACTCATTTAATTTCAACTTCAAGATGATAAATGTCAATTACATTACATTTCTAACATGATTTATAGAGAATTTAGCTTGTGTTCTAATGATGTATGTGGGATTTAGTGCTTAATTTCATTTCTAGCATGATTTGTAGAGCATTTAGCTTGTGTTCTAATGATGTATATGGGATTTAGTGCTTAATTTAGTTTATACTTTATTGCTAGCCTTTTTCTAGCTTTCTAATGAAGAAAGAATACATTTGTACAAGTTTGAATTGATTTGAAATTTAAGATGCTTTTAGAGGAAGAAATCAGAACATGGCACCACTAGAAGACCTACATGGGACTATGTTAAGGTGTGTTCTAAAATAAAGGACTTTTATGGAAGTATATAGCAGGTGTGTTATGGCATAGAGTGACTAATAAGGCGTATGTAAAACCTAAGTTCAAGTCACGTTTAAGGTTGTTCCATTCTATTTATTTTTATTTTTTGGCCTAGGCAATTAACACATAATTTTAGTTTAAGTGTATTTTTGTCATGCTCTTTATTGATTTTTCATTTTCATTTTTGTTCTTTTTTATTTAAGCATTCAATTTTTTTTTCTCTAGGCATGCATGCTTAATGCTTTACTGGTTCTTTTATGCAAATATAAACGAGGAACTATAATCTTTGTCGATGTGTTTGCATTATTTCACAAGTTCAAAGGAACTTTTTTATTATATTCTATTTTTCTTCTCTTCTATACTTTGTTGCTATTATATAGTACTAACACTAGCTAGTCCAATAGAAAGGAACTATAATCTTTGTCGATGTGTTTGTATTATTTCGCAAGTTCAAATGAACTTTTTTCTTATATTTTAATTTTCTTCTCTTCTATACTTTTGTTGCTATTATATAGTACTAACACTAGCTAGTCTAATAGAAAGGAGAAGTGGAGCTAGACCAATAGAAAGGATAGGCTAGTCCACTAAAGGCTCAATTCACTACTTCAAGGATAGGTATGGTCTTGATTAGGGCTGTAATATTGCCATTATGTTGTTATTAATAAATGTCACTCTTTTTTTGTTTTGGATCTTTCAAATCATTCCTATAGTAGCAATGATTATCTAGACACTTTTTATTGTTGTATATATATTATAAAGTGTAGAAAAAATAGGTCTTTTGTAACAGTCTTAAAAAGGAATATAATGCTAGATACAAAGCTTTTTTTTATTTTCTTTTATAAAGGATTCTATATGCATAAGATGACCATAGTGTTATTAAATTACTTACCAAAATTAGAAAGAAGAACCACATTACTCAACATTAGTGATGTGTTTAAGATATAATAGATTGAAATATATATTATCTCAACTTAAATAGAAGATTCATATTACTTATTCAAATTATTTTTCTTTGTATAATTATAAGTCAAAAAATGGATGCAAGCTTAATGACCATGTTAGATCAAGAAATTCTTTACTTTTATGGGTTAATGGGTGTCATAAAGACTTCATGGACAAAGAGATTCTGGAATACACTTTGTCTCTTCTGTTGGAAATGGGGTGAGTTATTTCTTAGTTTTTTAGGTTTTTAATATTGACAATTTTTTGTTAACTATTTTCATTTCTCATTCAATTTGAACTTCAAGATGATAAGTGTTAATTACACTATGTTTATAGCATGATTTATAGAGCATTTAGCTTGTGTTCTAATGATGTATATGGGATTTAGTACCTAATTTAGTTTATACTTTGTTTATTAGATTTTTTCTAGCTCTCTAATGAAGAAAGCTTACATTTGTACAAGTTTAAGTTGATTTGGAATTTAAGATGATTTTAGAGGAAGAAATTAGAACATGGCACCAATAGAGGACCTACATAGGGCTATGTTAGGATGTGTTTTGGAATAAAGGACTTATATGGAACTATATAGTAGGTGTGTTATGGAATAAAGTGACTAATAAGGAGTATGTAAAACTCATGTTCAAGTCATGTTTAAGGTTGTTCCATTCTATTTATTTCTAATTTTTGGCCAGGGTAATGCAAGAGCATATTGGGATAATATAAGACTATATTAGACTCATGTTGATGTTTATTTTATTAAAAAATAAGTTTAAAAGAATGTAAAGTAATATGGGACCAATACGAGATTTTGTTTGACCCCTATTCTATATTAAATTTCAGGTTATTTATAAAATAAAGGGAGGCAAAAAGAAAAGAGAAAAGGGAGCGAAGTTTGGCAGGACAAAAATCAAACCCAAGGCTAAGGATTCTTAAAGAGAATATTAAGGGGAAGCAATCTTAGAGGAAAGCAAGATTCCATTAAGATTAATCAAGATTCAAAACCCTGACTCATTTTTATCTCTTATTTCTTTATTTTTCTTTGTCAATTTTCTTGTTTTATTATAAACTAAATTGAAATATAGACTTTCATGTGATGAAGCCTAAAATTATATTTTGATTTGATTTTTTGTTTAATGAATATCTAGTTTTCTTAAGATTTATCCATGTTTTTATAATTGATTGAATCGAAGGACTGAAACTGGAATATTCGATATTTGATTCATGTATAAAGATTCTAGAGATAAGATGAGTGATTAGATTATAATATGGATAAAGAGGGTTAAGTGTGAGCAATGAGAGAGTAAATAGTAAGATCTTTCTAACTTACGATAAAACCTATCAAGAGAGTTCACAGAGCAAATTAATGCAATATAAAGTTGTTTTGATTTGAAAGGGATTTCAATTGCTAATCTTAAAATGGGAGTTATATGTCTCGAGAGAGAATATAATTATAACTTAAGAATTCTTATTGGTTCAAGAAACTAGAATTGTTCCTTAAATCAAGGTGAAGTCAAGCATAGTAAAATTCTAGGAAGATTTTACAACTAAGTTTATTATAAATATTAATCACTCTTATTATCTATTGCCTTGAATGATTAACTTTTATTTATTATTTACGTTTGTTTATTTTCATTTATTCCATTACTCATTTATTTAAATTAGATAATAGAAAGATGGTTGACACTTATAATCACGGTCCTCCTGGGATTGAGCTATATTTTGCTAGTGCTAGCTACAGTTATATTGTGCACTTAACGTAAAACATAAACAAAATAGAAGCAAAAAAATTGTTGAAGTCAAAAATAAAAGTTGGGATATTCTATTATTTATAATTATAAAAACTACTATGAATGGTTGTATAAGTAAAAAGATTGGTTTATTTTTAATCGATTAGTATTATTGTTAATTATGAAATTAAATATATTATATTAGTTTTGAATGTATATGACTTGTTCTATTAGAGTAAGATATGAATTTTAATATATAAATAAGAATATGAAATCATATAAATGGACTAAATTTTTTTATGATTTTAATGTGAAATGTTTTAGATATGCCTCAATAAAAACTTGGTATATATGATACACCTTTACAAAAAAAAAATTAATAATAAAAAAGTATGCAAAAGCACCTATAAGAAATTTGATTGATGATGCAATTATAATAAACTATTATAATCACTAGTAAAGGTTGTGACTTTTCACTCAAAGCAAAATTGTCTTTTATAATCACTAGTTAAGAAGCATTATGATGAACATTAACTTTAGAAAAATATATCAACATTAAGATTGGTGTTATCCAATATGGGAGCTAGATTATATTCACAACGAAATGAGATGTTATAAAAAAGATCGATGTTAGTTATAGTAAAAATTAAGCATAAAGTTGCTATACAAGAAGCAACCTATAATAGCAGTAAGCAAATACAAATGTAAATGAAACATCTATATACAACAAGGAGATAGAGGCAATAATTGCTAATTAAAACCTATTACAAAAGCAACATATTCTCGTAATGTTGTTAGCAATATCCTAAATGTTAGAAGATTTTACAAAATATCAATAGTCAACACTTTTTGAATTTTAATTTAGTGACTCTCTATAGTACTCCCTAATACCTTTGATCTTGTCCTCATCCTTGCATTTTTTTATTCTAATAAAAATAGCAACAAATAATCAAAAGGTAACTTAATTGTTAAAATTAATTTAAAGTTTGAAAGTCTTTACAATTTCCCAATACATGTAACCTTCATCAAGTTATAGCTCATCTTGTAACTGGTGGTGGAGATTCCTCACCTTACAAAATCTCTTATATATGGAATGGTCTCCTTGTTTTATTTAACTTTGACTTTAATGGTCAACTTGATGGATTAATAGTAGATCTACTTACTTAAATATCACATATAGTCTATATTTGAAAAAAATGAAAAAATGAATTCAAGAATTATTACTTGGGGTGAAATTCTCTCAAATTTTATTTCTTCTATTCTTCAATGGATTTATGGATGTAGTAATGGTAGTTTGTGTTCAATTTTAGACCAAAATTTCTCTCCTTAAACTAGCTTCATCATGTATTGATATGCTTGTAGATATTTATCCTTTATAAACCAATGTGAAACATATATTCAAGTTGTTAATTAGTATACTTGATGGCAGCAAGGGCATGTGAACATAAAGTTTCTAACATATCCCAACTCTTGGAATTAAATGTTTGATCTCTTAAGTTTATAATATACTTAACTCTTTTGCATATTACTTCAAAACACTAGCAATATTATTTTCAAGTCCCACTAATACCTAACTCCTTATCAATCTTAATTTCCTCTTTATTTTAGAACAATGTTATCTTTCCATTTACTTTCCATGTTTCTATTTTTAACCCATCTTTTCATCACTTGCATTCTAATTTCTTCAATTATTGTGATAAAGTTCTTTGTTAGAAATTCAATAATACTTCTATTAAATGTTTCATAAAGATTATTATCTACAATATCTCACTTTAATGAAGTGTTAAAATATTCTTTTTTCATTTTTCCTTTAGAATTCTTAGTAAATTCTTTTGATCACCTTCTAAATCCTCTTATGATTCCTTTAAATATAAAACAAGTTAGGTTCATTAGATTACTTAAAATATTGTTATAATAGTCTCTTGAATTTGAGTCCTTTGTGATCCCTCTTTCTCTAGTTAGCAAATATATGTCATGCATAAAAACCTTAATTCAGTCCTTAGGAGTTACTTCTTAAGTGCCTCCACTAAAACTTATGCAACACTCAATTAATAAGAATTAATAAATAACTAATTTAAGGAAATATACGTTATAAAAGTAAATAAAGTTTAGAGTAAAACTTTTTTATTAGAAATCACAATTTATCCACCTCCATCTTTTAGATCCATGTCTTTCTTCAATAACTCTAGAAACGAACTCCAAATGTCCATTGTTTTAGTATAAATTACAACATATGACATATGGAACATATGATTATTGTCATCTCTTCCTGTTATTATCAATATCTCACAATTTACAATACCTTTAAGAAAGCAACCATATAGTTCTATCAACTTGATATAACTAACTAAGAACCCTTTATTTTAATATTCAGAACACATATACATTCCATCAAATGATGACAAAAAATCATCTTTAAATGAGGGCCTTTTAACAACCAATTCAATATTGATGTAAGGATTTGACCTCATAAGTTCATCCTTGTAATCTCACAACTTTCCATATTTTACTCTAACACCTCCTTGGGGTTTCTCAATCACAAAGTTCCTAGCCCTATAACATAAATTGTACCCAAAATCAAATCTTAAATATTTCTTAAATTTTTTAATAATTGTGTTAGCTTCAAATCAATCAATCCTGGGAGGTTATTGAATTAATTCTTAGCTAGTCATTTTATCCCAACATTTTTATTTTGAAAATTAGGATTGCATATATACTTTTGTTAAAAATTTTACTTGTATACATATGTAGGAGTAATCAATAACCAATAATGAAAAAATTAAAAATAACCAGAAAAATTAAAAATAGTTATATGGAAACTATTTAAATCTCTAAAGTTGTTTAAAATGTATCATTTATAGTACCTACTCACACATTTAGCTCCCATAAATTGTTAGGTGTTCTTAAGAAAAATAAACTCTCTTATTTTAGCAACAACAAACCTTTGAAGTCCTCCATTGAATTAGTTAGAATTGTCAAATAACATATTAAACTCAATCTCAATCTTTTTCTTTTAAAGGTTGAATATAAATGGTTTTGATTTATATCTTAATCCCTTATTAACATCTGAACCACCTTGTTCTTTAAAATTGCAATTATCATTTAACTTAAAATAATATTATATTTTCATCTTATACATCATTTTCATTATCTGCTTCTTTTTCTTGTAACATTTCCCATTTTTGTTATATGTTACATAAATTGCTTATGATTCTTTTTCTTCAGTTGTCTCCTTTTAAAGGAAACATTTAATATATGGACATTTCTAACTCTTCATCATCCAAACTCAAATCAGACACCTCTTTAATCCTTACATTAATAGATATATTCTCTTTTTGCTAAACTAAATTACCATTACTGTCACTTACACCTACAATGTCTTGCTTAATTGCATATTCACTCATAGACTGTATAATAGTAAACTGAGTGACATTGGAAAGGACATCATATGCAATGCCATTAATAAGCTTAGCATCACCAATATCATCAAAATATTCACCAACTTTAGTATCTATATTTTTTTTCTAAATGTGGCAAATTAGAACCACAATCAATATATATCTTTATCACCTTATGTTATGCAATCAGCTTACATATCTCCATCACATAAGCATCGTTCTTTCTCATCTATTCCATATCTTCCCTTTAGACAAACATTTCATCATAAAACATAGTTAATCTCTCATACCATCAGTCATCTTCTTTTACCTACATACCAAAATAAATGTTATATTAAGTATAAAGGCATGGAATAGAAGACAATCACTTTATTAATGAGGTAAGACACAAGTTAGAACTATACATAATTAATATAGACCAACTACTAATCCTTTAAACCAAACACCAATTTAATTACTAAACCTTGTGACATGTTACTAAATTCTAATCTTATTTAATAGTTCTTTCCAATGTATTTTCTAAAACATGTTCAATTAATATCAATAATGAACAATAAAACATCTCTACTTGGTTAATAATCAAAATAAAAAAATAACAAACTAAAAATTTTAAGTACACCAATTTGCATGCAAGATATAAAAAGAAAATTTTTTAATCAAAAATAAAAGGTAAATAACCAAAATTAAGAAAGTGATCTTCTTTCAAAACTTAGAATCTTAAAAGTCTAGTTATGAAATAATATTAACTTTACTCTTATCAAACTCTTTTGAAGTTATATTAGGACCTGCAATTATAGGCCTCACAAGTGTTAAGAGAAATAACAAGTAAATGATAACATGTTTATTTCTCTTGTGATAGATATAATTTAAACATTGTCCATTCATATAGAGTGAATTAGAAAAAAGAAGAGCTTTATAATATTGAAAGGAAGGAGAATCATAATCTTTAAAATTATTCTAAAAGGATTTACACTTGAATTTAACCTCCTTAAATGCTAAAAGATTAGTTTTTATTTTCACTCTTCAATTTTGAACCATATAAAAATCAAAGACAAAGAGTTGTAACAATCTAAAAAAAAGCAAAGACCTCACCCTTGTAATATAAGCCGATGTAAAGTTAATATACTCATCTCTATAAAAGGAAAGCTAATGCTAGGATTATATAATAGTAATAGGGAAAAGCAAAAAAGAAAAATAGAAGAGAAAAAAAAGTGAATCTAAATATGTGAAACAATATAAACATGATAAGAAGGATTAAAGTTTCTCATTTATAGTTGAATGATAGAACCAATAAAAGCATAAAATGCATTCCTAAATAAAAATAAAAAGAAGACCTCGACAAATATGAAAACACATATGTTGGTGATTTTGGAGTAAATTTGTTAATAATAAATTAGGAAGGAAATGAATTTAGGTTGAAAATTTTAGACAAGGGAGGCACAACTAAAATAGCTTAAAAATTTAGGAATATGAGTTATTTTTGACAAAATGCAATGTGGATTTCTAAATGTCAAGTATATTTCATTAGCCATATTAGAAAAAATTGATGGATTCAATGTTTTAACATAAGTTACATTAGTTTTAAAATGTTAGTCACTAAATTTAAAAGTTAAAAGATTAGGTACTAAACTAAAAAAAATTTCAAATGATTTGGTACTTTACAATTTGTCATTCCAATATTGATAAGTCCAAAAACATTAAGACAAGTGGAATAATCATATTGGTGACAGTTTGTCCCCTATGAAGACTTTATCCAAGTTAAGACTTAGTTTATATGTATATTCTAATTACATATGATCAACTGCCTTCTCTTCCATCTCAATTCCTCAAAATAGTCATTTTCTTTATTAAAAAAATTGTTAAAACTATTTTGCTTCATTGATGCAAAACGAGTCATTTTGTTTTAACTCAAATAAATGACATTATAGTATATCATTATATATGAGGCATGTATCCTTTGGTTAGTTATCATTTTGTACTTTATTACTAGTAATCTAAAATCATAACATAATTTTGTTTCTTTTCTCTTCTTTTGACTTTCCTAAATCCTCATGTTCATAATTCACATAATTATTGGTAGTAGAGTATAAATTATATCTCCTATGTCTAGAACCCATCAAACAACTTATAGTATCATTGTTAATTATAGAATGGACACAAAGTTAGAACATCTAGAAAATATAAGAGTCACTATGAAATAAGGTCTAGGAAAATGTTGGATGAACAATCAAAACTTTAAAGATATAAATGAAGAAAGCATAGGAAATCTTAAAGCTGAGGAAAATGTTTCGGCATTATATATTTGTTTATAATCTCATTCACAACCCCAAACTCTAATGTCAACTAATCTAGACATAAGAACACAGTAGCTGGGATTGCATGGTACTAATGTAGAAGCTCATTCATACATATCGCCAAATAAATTCAAAAAAGTGGAATTCCTATCCTTAGATGGCTCTAACATTTGCAATCAGATATTTAAGTAGGATTTTTTTCGTAATAGATCAAACTCCACTGAAGATGAAGGTAAAAGCTATAATTGCGTACACAGAATAAGTGGCCTCTGAGAGGAATTAATTATCCTTATGGCACTGATTGTCCATGGAAGACCCTAGTTGGAGTAAGTGTATAGCAGCAATTATTCAGATATTTAGAGAGGAAGCTTATAACAACCCTATAGGGGATTTTAAAGACATATAATAAACTAGTAATGTCTGGGAATATTGTGTTTTTTTTAATAGGTACTCTAATAATATTCAAATTCATAAATAATATAAAATTTATTTCTTTTTTAAGGGGTTGAAATATGAGCTAAGATTATGGTTAAACTATTAAATCCAAAATCTCTAAAACAAACATATCTCTTGGATAAGAACACTGGAAACCATTGCTATAGTTTGCTAGCTATTCAATTGATTCCTTATTAAATGTATGATGCATATCAATTCATCCTATACCTTACCATCAAACCAAACACATAGTACCACAAACTATACTAGCCTATTTCCCTATCTAAACATTAGCTAAAAGAACATATCCTATAGATTGACATAAAAAAATCGAAGCAACTTAACAGTAAAGAGTTCAAAAAAATAGGGTTAAGGGTATTTTTTATGGTGCAATTATTAGGGAGCCATGGATTGATGCATCACATGCACAACAAAGCAGTGGAAGTGTTGGAATCTAAATTCCTACCCCATGACACCCCCAAAATTCCAGAATCTTAGATGTATGCATACATAGATTATTGATAGTTGTGTATTAGGATATGTTTTTTTAGGTAATTGGCATGTTTTTCTAGCATAATTGTTGATTATTGTTCTAGTTTAGGATTCATTTTGTATATTTTCGTTAAGTTTGATTTTCATTGTTATTCTTGTGTGTTTAATGTTAATTAAGGGCAAGAATTTACTATTTTTATGTTGGAAGAAGGAAGGAGCAACTTGCAGGGTGAACTAAAGATCAAAGAGGAGAAGAAATGAGGAATGCATCTGTGAAAAATTCTCACGCTCATGGGAATCATGCCAATTCCCATGAGCGTGGGAATTACAATCTGAGGCAATCTGCGAGGCTTCATTAAACTTAGTTTTGGACTATAAAAAGAGAATTAAGCCTCCATCTTTAAGGGAGACGACACCAACTTGTAGAAAGAACATCCTTGAGTAAAGAACACATATTTGGAGCATTGAGAAAGGATTTAAGATAAGGATCATCATCAAAATTGGGCAAAATGAAAGAAGAGGAGTATTTCTATTAAATGTTCTATCATTTTAGTCTCTTCTATTATTTGTAAAATTAATTATTTGAATATTGATAATGTTATGGAGACCTTGTTAGGCTGATTTTATTTTAGGGATTGCTTTTGGAACTATTATGTTGAACTCCTATTTTATTGAATTGAATGTAATTGTCTTTGTTGATTATTGTTTTTAATTTTCATCTTGTAACAAATTGAGAGAGTGAGTGAGATGAAATTCATGTAGGATTGTATAACGAGAGTTGGCGACCTATAGACTAGCAATCATCACGTTAATTGAATAGTTAGAAAAGAGATCTCAACTAGTCAATTGATCACTCATAGGATAGTTTGATAACTAATTGAATCGGTAGAGTCATTGGGTAGGTTGAGAGATCATCCAATTGATTCCCGTTAATTCGATTAGGGATAAATAGTTACACCTTGAGAGAGGGTAATTAGTACATTCAAAAATCTAGGGTGAGTCATAATTCAATAGATAAAATAGAAAAGAGAAAAAAATAGGAAAAAAGTAATCTCTAGTATGTAGATAATTGAATTCAGATTTTCTGCAATTTCGGTATTGTCCATTATTTACATTAGTCTTTTAATTTTGATTTAACTTTTTAGATTATTTGCATTTCATAATTTAGTTTCTTAAACAAAGTTTTGTCTAAATTAAGTAGTGTCTAGACATCAATTCCTGTGGGATCGATATCCGCTCTTTTTACTACATGTCATGACCTGTTCACTTGTGATTTTTGAGTGTAAAACAAGTAGATAGGTTTTACCATCAACAAGTTTTTGGCGCCGTTGCCGGGAATTGATTGTTGAGCATCATGTCTAATTTAGATTACTTTGATTTAAGAGTTTTTGACACTTTTCCCTGTGTATTTACAGGTGTATGAACACAAGGAGCAGACGAAGGAGAAAGAAGTTATTGAAGACAAATTCCTCAACATTAAGAAGCACAAAAGAGAAATAAGAAGGGCAAAGCATTTAAAATTTTCAAATCAAGTAATGGCTGAAGAAGGAGAGCAAGGAGGACCAGAGCGAACATTAATGTATTTTATAAGGCCAGGGTTTAGTCCTCAAGGAGTGGCGAGACTGGTAGTCCAAGCTAATAATTTTAAGATAAAGTCGGTACTACTTAATATCTTGCAAAATAGTGTGCGGTTCTACAGGCTATCCAACGAGGATAAAAATGCCCATATTGTAAATTCTTGGAGATTTGTGACACATTTAAATTCAACAGAATGTCTAACGATTTGATGAAGCTGAGATTTTTTTCATTCACGTTGAAGCATCGGGCTAAAGCTTGGTATAATTCGTTGAATCTAGGTCAGATCATGACTTAGAAGCAGCTTGCCTAAGCATTCCTCACCAAGTATTTTATATTGATAAAGACAACGAGGATTATCAAGGAGATAACAAATTTCCAGTAGAACGATGGAGAATCTCTCTACGAAGCTTGGGAGGGATTTGAAGAACTTCAAAGCAGCTATCCGCATCAAAACCTCCCGAAGGAATTTCTACTTCAAACATTTTATAATGGATTGAATCTAAACATAAGGGGTACAATTGATGCAGCAGCCAGAGGTTCACTGATGAGGAAGACTGTAGAAGCAGCTCATGATCTGTTGGAAGAGTTGGCAAGCAACAGCTGCATGTGGTCGAGCGAGAGGAGTAGACAAGAACAGAAGGAACAAAAAGGTATGATACCTATTGACTCAATTACTACCTTGTGGGCTCAGATTCTGGCTCTGAAAAAGCAACTAAACAATATGCAAGGAGCGTCCACCTTAGCAGTTAAGGCAATACAAGTACAATGTAAGTTGTGTGGGGAGAACAACCACAGCTCAACGGAATGTTTCCTATTGGGAGCTAGCGGGATCGAACAGGTAAGCTATTTAGGCCAGTCGCAGTGAGGTAATAACCTATATTTGAACACATATAATCTGATTGTAGGTGGCTAAAAAATACCACAAGGACCGCCAAAATTCCAGCAAGATCGAATCAGAGCATTGGAAAGAAAAATGGATAAGATGACGGAGTTTTTAGGGTCCAAATTGACAGCACAAGTAGAGAATCATAAAAGGATACATGCAAGACAGGAGGAAAATTAGAAGAGGATGGAAGCAAAATTCGATCAGATTTTGAAAAATCATGCATCATCCATCCACAACCTAGAAGTTCAGGTAGGCCAACTAGCTAACGCTTTATCTTCACAAAATGCAGGTAGTCTACCAAGCAAAACTGAGGTGAATCCAAAGGAAAGAATCATGGCCATTACTCAGATAGAGAAAAAAGAAAGCAAACATGGGGAGAAAGATAGAAACAAGCAAGAAGAATAAATAGTGTTGGAAGTCCTTCCAAGTGGACCAATAAGCGAGCCGATTAAGGAATTTCAGCTTGGACTTCCACATCAAATTTTTACTCATTGGAATCCATCTTCAAGTGGAGTAGCTCGGAATTCTAAGGAAGGGGAGTTAAGCGAGATGACAAAAATAACAAATCAACTCTAGAAAAAGCTCATATTAAAGGGGTCATTGAAAGAAGAAGTTATCATAGGAGAAAGTCTGCATGTAGCACAGAAGAAAGAAGACCTAGGAGACTTTTTCATTTCGTGTAGTATAAATAGAGTTAAGATAGATCGAGCATTTGCAGATTTGGGAGTAGGTATCAACATAATGTTGTACTCATTCAGTTAGAAGTTAGGTTTAGAAGAGTCAGAGCTGACTAAGACATTAGTGAAAATGGCTGACAAGACAGTGCATTTACCGAAGGGGATCATCAAGAATGTACAACTACACATTGATAAATTTGCCTTTCCCACGAATTTTTACATATTAGATATTAGTGAAGATGATGAAACCCCAATAGTTCTTAGGCGACTGTTTCTGGCTACTGCTCGTGAGATTATTGATGTTGATGGGGGCGAGCTAATACTGATAGTAGGGAAGGAGCAGTTAACATTCAAGGTGTCGAACAAGAATTATCATCTTACTCTACCCCCAATGGACATCAAGAAATTTGAACTCCAAGGAGGATGGGAAAATATTGAGTACCACGGGAATGAATTCAAGAAGAAACAAACGCGAAGGAGAAGGTGAAGAAAGAAATAATAATAATGAAGGCATAGTCCAGAATAGGGTAGCCCGGTACAAAGTCTGAGATCAGTTTATGTACCGCTATCATTTTGGTCATTTGAATAGCCATGAGTAAGAAAGAGAGTTAACCTATTGATAGTAACAGTAGCGCTGTATAGGAGTACACCCATGGGAGTCAACTATCCTGTGATTGTTTTGTTTACTTATTTGTTTGTTTAAATTCTTTAGTTATGTTCATGTTTGAATTGGGTTTGATTAATGTTTATATTGATTTTTTTGGATTTTAATTTGTTTTCTTTTCAAATTTCTTGTTGATGATATTATCTTGATGTGTTTGTAGGTTTTGGGATCATGGAGAATTCATTTAAGCTTAGAAGAAGGTTTGAAATTGTGAGGATCACCAACTCCCTCGTTCATAGGAATTGAAGTGATTCCCACGAGCATGGGAAATCTCTTTAGAAAGTTTCTAGAGAGAAAACCCACGTCCATGGGAATCCCACAATTCCCATGGACGTCGGAATTATCTCCAGAGAGTTTCTGGAGAGGAATCCCACACTCGTGGGAATTATGGGGATTCCCACAAGCGTGGGAATTGTGGAGATTCCCACGAGCCCATCCCCTCTTTTTTCTTTCACCCACTTTCAAATTTTCACTCTCTCTCTCTCGAACCCACGATTTTCTCTCCTCCCACTCTCTAAAACTCTTCATTTTTCATCTAGATTCTTGGTATTTTCCTCACCGCTTTCCATCAATCTTACATTCCTTCATGTGTTTATGTATTAGTCATTCCAAAACACAAGGATTTAGTTAAGATTTTGCTCTTTCTCTACGACTTTTGCAGGTTTTCTTCTCACAATGGCTCCACCAAGGACTATTAGGGTTAGACAACCGATGGACGAGCTCCACCAATAAGTTTTCGGCAAAGGAAAAACCAACCTAGCAGTAACTTATTAGGCCCCATTTTTTATTTACTCGGAAGAAGTAGGTGAGCATTTCCGTGGCTTTAGGAATAGAGCAATATTCATTACTAGGTATTTGAATTTTGAAGTGTTAGAGAATATAGGAGTTAGACACCAACTTGAACAACTAGCTACAAATATAGGGTGGAATAGATTTGTTCGGTGTGATGTCCCTATTTATGCCACCCTAAGTTTAGAATTTTTCACAACAGTTAGGTACAACTTTAAAATGGATTTGTTTTGGTTTAGGTTAGGTGGAAATGTTTTTAAACTTGATTATTCTGTCATAAGTGAAGTGTTTAATTTGTCGAACGTAAAAATTTTACATGGTTATGCGGATTTTGATGTCGATGCTTATTGGAACACTCTCACAGGTGAAGAACATTTTGATTCAAGTAATACACCAAATTCTCTAATCCGGAGTGTTGAGCATTTACTGTTACATAAATTTATGTGTCTGACAGTGTTTAATAAAACCAAAACCAATAAATGCTCAACTAAAGACCTTTTCTTTTTATGGTGCATGGACCGCAAGCTTAAAATCAACACACTGTATACAATTTTTCGATCGATCGTAAGTGTGATTAATAAAAAGAATACGTCTCTTAGGATGGCTCATATTGCTTTGGCTCTGGGTGTATTTTATATTGTTAATATGGAAAATTTGCATATTACTCCCCATGACATGTTTGGCATAGCCTATTTGAGACGCTTTGAGATTATGGAGGTCTAATCTATGGCACTTCGCAATCCTTAGATGCGCACTATAGTGAGGAGCAGGAGGGGTGCCCGCGTAGTTATAGACCAACCCTTCACTTCGAGTGCCACTCTAGAGCTAGAGGAGGAAGCAGTAGTGGAGGAATTGAGAGAAGCAACAGCTATTAACCGATATCAACCAATTCTCAACCAAATAGTAGCAAACCATCAACAGATCAGATCCTAACTTGATAAACTCGGCACACAAATGCTGAAGGTTCATAAGGAGCAATGAAGCTTAAAGAGAAGGTTCCTCAACTTCTATAGGAGGAACAATTTTGAAGCTCCTACGCCATCACTGTCACCACCATCATTTGAATAAGCTTTTCTTACCCTTTAACTTTTAAATTTTATTATTTCTTTTGTGTGATTACATTTAATTTCTTTTGTTTAGTTTTAATTTCTTTAATTTTGGTGTGAATTCATTTTGGTCTGTTTGGATTGCTATCATATGTTGATTTCAATTTCTTGTATTTGAGTTGTTTTCAATTTTTTGATTTGGTTTATTGTCATTTTCACTCACTTGGGGGTTGACTTGTCACATTGAGGACAATGTGATCTTTAAGTGTGGGGAAGTGACATCGACGTTCTTAATTGCATTGCGTGCATTGTGTTAAGTAGGATGCATATTAGGCATATCATGTGATTGGTGTCAGTAATGGTGTTTTCTGTTAGCAGTGGAACTACACTTGAGTCACTCTGATAAATATTGCCATGACATTCTATTATGTAGTTGGAATTAGATTGAATGCATGCTTAAACTTGGATTAGGCTACTTAAGTAGAAAGTGAACCATATAGAGTGATAGAAACTAGTTGGTTACATAAGCTTATTCACAAATTGACATTTGAATAATAAGGTAGTGTAAAGATACATAATGAGTTTTCATTTGATCCAAAGTGAGGATTGAGCCATATGACTCCATCTATAGTCATTTCATTTCTTTGTTGAGTGTTACTTCCTTAGGTTACTACCTTTAGAACTTGCTTTGAATCGGTTTGAGTCTACTGGATGCATGCTTAATGGAGATGATCTAGGCCATTTTTGTGCTAACCCTTAGCTTAAATGACCTACTCGTTATTATCCCATGCTACCCCTGTTGAGCCTTAAAATTTTTTTTTTGTATATTTCTACCTATGGGCTATATTGTATAGAGTGCTAGTTTTGATTCATAGTTCTTCCTTGTATGAAGAAAAAGAAAGAAAAAATGAAATATATATATACTCTACCTCTGTTGAGCCTTAGCCTTTTGTTTTGTACAAACCCCAAAATTTAAAAAATTTAAACCCCTTTATCCTACCCTTCCACAAGCTTAGTAGAGTATTAAGTAAAACATTAGTTGAGATTGTGTAAAATGTGTGTCGATAAAGGTTGAGTTTATTTCTGTGTGTGGACTACATTGAATAGAGTGCTAGTTTTGATTCATAGTTCTTCCTTGTATGAAGAAAAAGAAAGAAAAAATGATATATATATATATATATGAAAAAAAGGAAGAACAAGTGAGTAGCACCAATAAGTGTAGAATATTGGTTATATTTGTATATCTCGGAGTTATGTTTTGTTATCCCGTTTTATACGCTTTTACTCTACTTATGCTTGTGCTTCACCCTCTTCCCTTTCTTTTGTTATATATATATATATGAGAAAAAAGGAAGAACAAGTGAGTAGCACCAATAAGTGTAGAATATTGGTTATATTTGTATATCTCGGAGTTATGTTTTGTTATCCCGTTTTATACGCTTTTACTCTACTTATGCTTGTGCTTCACCCTCTTCCCTTTCTTTTGACCCACCTTAACTCTTACCACATTACAACCTTAAACAAGTCCTTTTGATCTATTTATGTATGCAATCATTGTAGAGGAGAATTGGTGTATTAACAAGCCTATGATAGTGTAGTTTCTTATAGGAAGTTTGAGCAAAACACTAACCCTTAAACACTTGAGAGAAATGAGTAAAAAATGTGAGGAAAGTTTATTTGTGCATCTTTACTTATCTTTGAGTGATAGTGCCAATCGTGAGTTTGCTTATGTATACCAATGAGAAAGTAATCATGATATGTGCATTAACTTGCTATTTGAGTTGGCTTGAATTTGAGGGATTGTATGTGTTGATCTATATGAAAATGAAGTGCTAGAATTGATTGTTTGTATTTATTTTGCTTGAGGACAAGCAAAGATTCAAGTGTGGGGATGTTGATAGGTGTGCATTAGGATATGATTTTATAGGTAATTGGTATGTGTTTTCTAACATAATTGTTGATTATTGTTTTAGTTTAGGATTCATTTTATATGTTTTCGTTAAGTTTGATTTTCATTATTGTTCTTATGTGTTTGATGTTAATTGAGGGCAAGAATTGACTATTTTTATGTAGGAAAAAGGAAGGATCAACTTGGAGGGTGAACTAAAGATCAAATAGGAGAAGAAATGAGGAATGCATATATGAAAAAATTCCCACATTCGTGGGAATCATGCAAATTCCCATGGAATTTTTCACAGACACACTCCTCATTTCTTCTGTAATTCCTACGAGCTTGGGAATTACAATCCGAGGCAATCTGCGAGGCTTCATTAAACTTAGGATTTTTGGACTATAAAAAGAGAATTAAGCCTCCATCTTCAAGAGAGGTGGCACCCACCTATAGAAACACCATCCTTGAGTGAAGAACATATGTTTAGAGCATTGAGGAAGGATTGAAGACAAGGATCATCATCAAGATTGGGCAAAATAGCACATCAACACCAAAATTCTAGATTTTGGCAAAGAAGAGAAGGAGTCTTTCTATTCAATTTTTTGTCATTTTAATCTCTTCTATTATTTGTAAAAATGGATTATTTGGATGTTGATGATGTTATGGAGATCGTGTCAGGCTGATTTTATTTTAGGGATTGCTTTTGGAACTATTATATTAAACTCCTATTTTATTGAATTGAATGCAATTGTCTTTGTTGATTGTTATTTTTAATTGTCATCTTGCAACAAATCGAGAGAGTGAGTGAGATGAAATTCACGTAGGATTTTACAACGAGAGTTGGCAACCTATGGACTAGCAATTATCATGTTAATTGAATAGTTATAAGAGAGATCTTGACTACTCAATTGATCACCCGTAGGATAGTTTGATAACTAATTGAATCGGTAGAGTCATTCGATAGGATGAGAGATCGTCCAATTGATTCCTGTTAATTCAATTAGGGATAAATAGTTACACCTTGAGAGAGGCTTATTAGTACATTCAGAAATCTAGGGTGAGTCATAATTCAATCAATAAAATAGATGGGAGATAAAATAGGAAAAAAGTAATCTCTAGTATTTAGATTCTTGAATTCAGATTTTCTGCGATTTCGGTGTTGTCCATTGTTTATATTAGTCTTTTAATTTTAATTTAATTTTTCAAATTATTTGCATTTCATAATTTAGTTTCTTAAACAAAGTTATGTCTAAATTAAGCAGTATCTAGGAATCAATCCTTATGGGATCAACATCCACTCTTTTTATTACAAGTCATGACCTGTTCAATTGCAATTTTTTAGCGTAAAATAAGTAGATAGGTTTTACCATCAACAATTATAAGAACATGAAATTATATCACTTGTACCTTTGATAATGCTCCTCCTTTCTTTAATCTTCTCCTTGTTTGGGTTATAGCAAACCCCAAACACCTTCTTTGATCACTTAAGAACATGCAAGGATGAAGATGTAATATGTAAGGTTGGTCAGAGCACCTAACTAGATGAGTTTAAGTAGATGCTCAAATGGAGAGATAGATCAAGATTATGTTGCATGCAATTAGATACATGCAATAATTGCATAAATTTCATAAAAAGACTCAAGACCACTTCTCTCTAACTCCAGAACACTTCTGGACCCCTTATCCTCTCACTTAAGTGTGTATTAACTTGTTAGTCCTCTTGTACATAAGTGAAGAACTCACTTATGTATCATCTGTCGAGCCTTTGGTCACGATCGTGACCTACTTCATTGACAGTCATACACACTTTATTTTTCATCTAATCTTTTATGCGTGTGACCCTGAGGTTCCCAGTTATTTTAAGCACTTGAATTAACTCTTAATTTGAGCGATCAGGGATGGTTTTATGCCACTTGAATTAAGTCTTAACTGAAGCAAATCATGAAGGGTTTCATGATGAAAATTTACCAGAATATAAGTGGATTAAGACATTAACTCGTTGATAGTTAATTATCCAACTTATGAACCTTTCCATAGACAATTACCATGCAATTCGTCCTTTCACCATTCTATACCCCACTTGGTTCGAAGTATGGGCAATATGTTACCTCCCACTAGATTGACTGCATCATATCTAGTCCAAGTGATGTTAATTCTTATCCTGAGATCTCACTATTCTATGTGTCATTAAAGACTCTCTTTATGACATATAACTGCTCTAGCTAAAGACTCCTGAGTAATGACCTGACAAGAGGTTATGGGTATCATCTCCTTGTATCAAGAGTGGTGAATTCTTTATTGGCTACCCAATTACCTTCGAATACCAATAGCTGTACCCAATTACGACCCTATGAGCGACCTCGTCTTGAGGTAAAAAAGAATGATATCAAAGCATAGGATCAGTATACAAGATACCCTTGAGTACCTCAAGTATAAGGATATTTACACCATTGATATGATGAGATTAATCATTTACATTTGATAAATCATCCAAATGATAATCTCATAGGGGTCATCTGATGCACTTACTACTCTTAGTAAGCATCCATATGAAAACTCCAAACATCTCATGCTTACAGTTTATGAGATCCACTGTTCGATCAAATCAAGGAATATAACATATGTTAGTCTGTGGATTAATAATGCCCTAACTTATTAATCGTATGACTAGGGATTATTTAGATGCTAGTGTTGTAACATCCCGTTACCCATGTTGAGTCTAGAATATTAATTATGAGAGTTTATTAATGTTAAGTCAAGAGGATTTTACGATGATTAATTTTCATGACAATCAAATAATAATAATGTTAGAAACAAATGAACATTTTTAACAAGTGTGTTAAGTGTGCAAACAAAGTACAGAACACAGACGCAGAAGGAAACACAGACGCAAAGACCACATAGGCATGAAATCAAAGCACAGACGCAGATGCAAAGTCAACATAAACGTAAAGGCAACACAGACGCAAATACAACACAGACGCAAACCCAGACGCGAAATCGAAACACAGATGCAAAGACAATATAAAAATTGACGCAGACGTAAAGACAATATAGACACAAAGTCAACACAGACGCAAAGACAATATAGACGCAAAGTCAACACAGACGCAAAAACAATATGGATGCAAAGAGGACATAGACAATATCATGAAGATACATTAGCACGTCAGACAGTTATTTAGTTAGAGTTAGTTATAGAACTCAACTAAGAGACGAAGGCTATAAATACTAGTCGTAGTCGAAGATGTTATAAGGTTAGAGAATCTTAGAGAAAATTCTTACAAA
>JAOQMS010000180.1:16466721-16493394 GCA_027563885.1 Erythroxylum longipes | reverse complement strand
ATTGCTCCAACATACCATTATCGTAGGTTATGTCCCTAAAAGCTTAGGTACGTACCCTATGGTAGTGGGATGTTGCATGTTGTATATGAATCATACCTATTATTCTGAATTATATGTATCCGCGAGATTAATTTGGAAAACCAATAGAGATATGCAAGAACAAGACCATACATATTGATAAATAGAACTGCTACTTATTTATTGAATAGTCATATCGATCAAAAAAATCATAACTACTTATTACTAAAACACTTCGAAAAAACCACAAACGATGATTTTTTTTGGTTGCTGGAAAAAGGAGGAATCCTGCTCCTATTAACACAGAGACTGGAAATGTAACAAAAGGTATAACCTACGAATACTGATATGTATATTCCATGATTTTTTAATTTATGTTTTAATTAATTGTTTCTTGTTTCTAATTCATCGACTTTTTTTCAGCAAGAAGAATAGGAAAAAATAAATAATAAAATAATAAAAACAAAGAATATACAAAACTTAAATGCAGTTTTCATGAAATTATATATTCTTAATTAATATAAATCTTTTACAAATACTTCACATATTCAACCCAAGAAGTGTATCCATATTTGGAGGAGTAGGTGAACGTACTCGTAAAGAAAATGATCTTTACATGGAAATGTTTTATTCTAATTCCACTTTGGATAATATCGAACAGAACTGCCATTTTTCCATATAGGTTTCTTGCCATTATTTAATTTATATCAAAATATAAATAGATGAATAGTCAGTCGATGCAAAATTCATTGAAATATTTCATTTACTTTCAGAATACGCATATATTGTCCAATCACTAGGAGTATTCACTAATATAACCAATTGTATTTTAATATATAAAATATAAAAAAGGAATATTAATTTTCTTTTGAATTCAAATTTTTAATTTGCAGGAGGAACTAAAATGAACAATGCACTAGCAATAAATGCGAGAATACTTATTTCCATAATCTTATCCTTTCGTTTTTCTTTACTTTGCAATAACTCGGGATTGAATCCCATAGAGATGATAACGTTTATAAATTCAATATGAAGAACTCCATGGTGATGATGTCGAATCAGATCAAAGACTGGGTCTCTTAGTAGACCTGTGATTAGGAGAGGTCACGGGTGTGACTCCCCAGTCATGGGTGTGACTGGGGGCAGTCACACGCATGAATTCTCCCAGTCACACACCCGTGACTCCCCAAGTCATGGGTGTGACTAGGGAGTCTCCCAGTCACACCCGTGACCCCCCAGTCATGGGTGTGAGTACTGGGGAGGGTCATACAGCCTTTAAATAAACCATCTCTACTAGTTTATCTTCCTCTTTTTATTTTCCTTTGCTTATTCTCCACCCGCAGGCCCAATCTCCACCCGCATCTCCCTCAGACCCAAACCTAGGTAGCCGCATCGTACCCCTCACTAACGCACACCTATGGTCGCCCAACACACCCTCGTGCGACACACACCCGTGCCTACCTTGACCACCGTACAACAGCGTCACCACTACCGCCGCTCTAGTTAACGTCGCAAACCCGTGCATCCACCAAATCAACCTAGTAGGAGAATAAATGTTGCCTCTATCTACGCAACCAGTTATGCCTCCAAGAATGAAACAACCCAAAGTTCCCTCATCTCCACCACAAAACCCTAATTCAAGTATTTCGTGCCTCAACTTTCAAAGTAAAGAGCACCAACAAAGGTATGCCTTCATTAAGGGTCATAAAATTATTCCAAATAGATTTTTATATTTTCAAGCACTTATTGAATTAGGAATATTTGATCGAATCCACGAGTTGTTGTGAAATATAGACTGGGAACAATTTTCTGAATTTAGGAAAAATTCATATGTAAAATTGAAATTAGAGTTTTTGACCACTTTAGAATTAGTTCGTGAAACTAATAGTGGGGACCCTGCATTAAGTCTTAAATTTTGATTAATGAATGCATATCAAGTGATCACTTTAGAAGTACTTAATGCTATTTTTGGATCTCCAAATGGTGATTTCTATGAATATCCTGATGATTTTGTCTAGCAACTTTTGGTCACAATTGACCAATTCTAGGAAAGCGTTTTCTCCCAGTTAGTCTAAATCATCTATTATTGTGGACCCTGCCCTTCGTTATCTCCATCAATTTTTAACTTTTACACTATTCAATAGAGGAGATAGTAATAGGGTAGTTTCTAAAACTGAATTATTTATTTTGTGGTGTATGGTACATATCAGGCCCTTTAATGCCAATAGTTGGTTAAGTCTGCATTTATATGAAGTGGCTCAATCTAGTGCAGGTAAAATAGTAGCTGGGGCATTTCTAACCTAAATTACAGAACATCTTAGCTTGCTAACTGAGAGAACACCCATGTAGCTAGTTTCGAGCAACTCAACTCTTGACTTGAAATCTTTGGTGTCAATGAAGGTTATCAGGCGGCAAGACGATCACTATGTTCTTATCCATGATGACATGGGGGAAGCTTCAAGCAGTAAGCGAGCTCGAGTTACAGAAATGGAAACTGCAAAAGATGATGTTCCATTATCCCAACCCTAAAATATGCATCAGACATCTTTAACTAGTTCCGTGGAGTATCAATCACTAATAAATCAATTGATAGCATTTGAACGACGACCAAATACAGGCTCCACATCATTGAAGCTAGCATGAGGAGATTCGAACCTTCATGGCCAATTTGAATGCTTGCTTTGGACAACCTCTACCCCCATCTTAGTATCGTGTTTCTATTCTTGCCCTTTTTATTGGTTATTGTTTTAATTTATTTTCGTTTTCATCTTTGTTCTTTCTCTCGTTCTTTTGCCTCTTTGATCCATCTTTCATTTTCTTATCACATCGAGGGCAAAGCGAAGTTCAAGTGTGGCGTGAGTAATAGTTTAGAACGAAACCAAAAAAGATTATTTGTGTCTTGTGTGTTTGTTTTCCCATTGAGTAGTTAGAGATGCATGATTATCAAATGAACTCAATATGAATTAGAAATGCATAATATGAGTGAATGAGTATACTTGCATGCTTAGACTAATTGACTTGGATTTCGATTAAAAGGACATTAGCTTGTTGTGACATATTAATGACACCTTTCATTTGGTAAGATTTTGAGCCTTTTTTAAATATTAAACAGTAAATTCTATAATTCTTTGTTGAGAGTGTTCTTTCATGATTAAGAAACTCCAGAATTTGCTTACAAGTACTTGTTGAGATCACACAATCTTATGCAAATATTGAAATGATGAAGGCAATTAGGATTTAGCCCTTTTACTTAAAAGGCCACCATGATGTTACCTCTAATAAACACCTTTTGAGCTTAACATGACACCTTTTCTTTCTTTAAACCCGACTATGAGCCTTAACCTTGATTATTTATCATCTTCGTTGTAGCATCCATAAGGCAAGTTGAGCATTTGGATGAATATAATTGGGTTTAGGGAATAAGTGGGGGAAATCATAACGCATAGTTCTTAAATTTTATTAGGGATGGGTATGATTGTGGAGATTTTCACTTCTTCTCTATATTTCTCTTCTCTTGGTTTCCTTGTTTTAGAATCGTAAATAAAAATGACAAATATAGTTTAAAAAAATAAGAAGAAAAAAATGAAAAAAAGACAAAAAGAAAAAAATAGAAAAGAAAAGGAAGAAAGAGAAGATGAGCAGAAAATGAAGAGAAGAGGAGAGTTAATTTTGTTAAGTGAGAGGAAAGAAATTAATGTTTTATAGTCATTCTTTTGTATTATTTTAAATGCTCAATTTATGTTGTAGTTTTAAACTACAATTTTCCTTTTTCCTACCCTTAGCTCAGCTCCATTACAACCTAAATAAAGACTTTCGAATTGATGTTTGTGTTTAATATGAGTGGTGGAGATTAGATTGGTAAGCAAGCTTATTGTAGATATCTTACATGAAATGAACGATGAGTGAATACATATCCTATCTTTAAATGCATGAAAGGATGAAGAGTAAAGTAAGTATCTATCACACTTGTTTGATGGTTCTTTGAATTGAAGTGCTTGTTGATTTTGGCTAAATATGTAAAGAATAGCTGGTTTATAGAGTATTATGACTTTCAAATTCTTAGGTTATGTTTATTAAAATGATCATTGATATCTTTTACTATTAACTGGAAAATTTGTTGTCTATAGTCTAGTATTGTTCATTCTGTTTGAATAAAATCGAGAGAAATGTTGAAAAAATTGTTGTTTACATTATTTATTTTCATATTCTAGTATTGTTTGTTTTGCTTAAGTAAAAGCGGGGAAAAGTTGTTTTGAATTTAGTTTGATTGTAGTTGTTTTCATATGGTGAAATTGGTTGCCATTTGAATAAATATGAATTGAGTGAAATCGGTTGGAAGTTGGATGAATAATAATTGGATTAATTTGTGAATGTGGCATTAAATTAAACCATAGCATAACTCACCTACACAGTCTGCAATTCACAACCGTGATTTCATGCATGGCCAGTCACGACTGTGACTTTCATGCATGGCAGTGCAACTTAAGTCACGGCCGTGACTGAAAACAAATTATGTTTAACCTCAAAAATCCTAGAATAATAATAAACACAATAACATATAAGAACATGTTGTTTTCTTAACATTCTGCACTAAATGAATTACATTTCATTAAATGAATGACCTTCTCGTTGCTAACAACAAGATTCGCAGTTTTGAGTTAAATTTGCATCAGAGTTTGAATCCTCTTTTACAAATACAAAACTTTTCAGCAATGCATGGAAGAGAACCACAATTCTCATTGCAAATACCAACTCCCAAATTATTTGGTCCTCCCAAATTTTCAAAACTAAATGTTTGTTGTGTCTATCAATCAAAATGCATTTTAATTAATTAATACAATTATTAATAAAATGTAACATTTACATAAAATGCAATTATTAATAAAATTTGAAATTAAGACAAAAACTTTCTTCAAATTACCATAACTAAATCAGGCATGCGCATTGAAGATGAGATAATAGCAGTAATACTTTGTTAACTTGTTTCTTCATCAATAGCCTAAAATGATAAATCATTAAAAGATTAAAAATATATTACAAAAATAAAATATTACAAATAATACAAAAAGAAAATATTACAAATAATACCTAAGAATTTGTTATAGAATGATGATGAGTGTAAAGCAGACTTGTGTTATCCATACAAACACCAATTGGCTGCATTTGGTATGTGTCATAACCAAGTGGTCCGTAAATACAAAATTGAAATCATTAAACGATTAGTAAGATATGCCCAAAAGACAATAGTAGAAATATAACCTAAGACTGTGGTCTAGAGTCTCCATAATTGTAAACTATACTTGTAAAATCCTTCGAAATAGAAAATAGCTGCATTTGCTATTTGATATAACAATAAAAAGGAAATTTTGTTCAAAACAAGTAAAACAACATATGCGACATTATTAATTACTGAAAGCTAACCTAATATTGATGTAATATGGGACATTGTATAGTGAAGATAATACAGGTATGTTGAGAATTTTCTTCAAAATCTTGAATAGAGTAGTTAAACCAAAAGATAATATAAATTATCATAATATAAATTATATACATTAAAGGTTTGAAAACATAAAATCAGCAAAAATACAACCTGAGTATTGGCAAAGGGTATGAGTGTCAAATCTGCCATATTTGCTGAAGTCATGCATTTTTTAATATTCTTTCTTTTCCTTGAACTTTTCTCCGATCCACCCTTCAATCTCTTACTTGATGTAGGTTTTGTCTTTATTTTGAAACCTCTAATCTTATTCCTTTCACCAAAATTAATGTCAAGTTGATTGATCAGATTCATTTCAGTATTTGACCTTTGGGTCAACTCTTCATCTTGTGAGATTAGGTTCTCTTCGTCAACTATTTATTTACCTTGCAATATCTCATCAACCATCTTTAACATGTTGAGAAGGCGATCTTTCACAATTTTACAAGTATCTCTCCTCTCTGCTGCTCTTGTAACCAATCGAATGCTTAATGCACACAATTGGTTGTACCTTATACTTGATAACATTTTAGGATCCAATTCACTTCATTGATAGTTGAGCTTTTACTATCAAGATACAATGTTTTTGTTTTCCATGTCTATCTTTTCAAAATATACTTACTCGATATTCTCAAAATATTTTTCCAAGTTAAAAACCTTCAAAACATAAGAACACAAAATGCCGGCAAACTCAAACTTTGAACAACTACAATGGACTTCATCATTTGATGAATCATAAGTGACCATATTAGAGTAGCTCTTCCCTATAAGAGTGATCTCATATTTTATAACTGTAAAATCTTCACCTTAAAGATGAAAACTAGAATCATAAGAATGATTACATTGATCTTAAAAACATTTAAACACTTCTAGTGTGTAGATAGTAGTTGCATGCTTTAAAATTTGAAAAGGTGTTGACAATGTTGGAGTGCTTACATTACTTTTAAAATCAGCTTTTGACTCATCAAATCGATGATCATCAATAAGCCTCTAAAAGTGATTAAAAAATTGTAAAAAGTTATGCTGATAACTCACGTACCTTTTTACAATGCTATTCATGCTCTCACTTTGTTAGGTGGTGTTCATGTCTGCACAAAACATTTGGCGTCTATAAACCAAAACTCATTTTTCCTTTATATGAAACATACGTTTCAACCAATCATTATCCTGAAGTTTATATTTTTGCATATCTTATTCCATGCATTGGAAAAATCTTATTCTTCTTCAAAGTCATATATGCATGAGCTGAAATCCCAAGAAAAATCTTTAAACTGAGAAAAAAAACCACTCAAATGGATTGCGGCATTTTGATAAATGTGGAAGATACAAAGTTGAAGATGAGTTTCATTCCATCTTGAAGCTAATGTCTTTGCCACCACTGCATCCTGATTAGTAAGAATAATTGTAGGTTTTTCTCATACATGACTCTAACAAATGTGTCGAACAACCACTCAAATGTAAGAACAGTCTCATCATATAATAGTGCAACACCAAAAATTATTGTTTGCTTATGATGGTTCACACCTACAAACAAAGCAAGTGGATGACCCTCTGCATTTTTCTTGTAGGTAGTATTGAAGCAAACAATATCACCAAAGTTTAAGTAATCATTCCTCATCTTTACGACTAGCCAAAATATATTAGTTATCAAATCATCTTCATCCACTTGAATGGCATAAAAGAAATTAGGATCTTCAAATTTCATTTTATACAAATATTCTAACACACCATATGTATCTCCATTTTTCATATTTCTTGTTCTTTTAGATCTTAAATAATTCTTGTAATCCTCTGGAATAAAACCAAGATTATTTCTCCTACCTGCTTGTCTCACCATAAGATCATGAGATGCTTTTGGTGGAATTTCTACATCATTATCCATTTAAATTTGCATTGCTGCAGCTGAAGATATCTTTCTGTGATTTCTATACAAATGTGTTTTGTTAGGACTTAAAAGATAGTGATTGTAATTCTCAAAAAATTGAATCACTTGAAATTTTCTAATTTTCACATTATTAACTTTCATTCTTGCCTTACAACTAAATCTTATTTTTGAACTTAGAGCTCTTACATACACATCTATACTTAGAGCTCTTACATATACATCTCTTTTATCAGGCATCCTTTTACCTTCACTACTACAACAAAAAAGCCTGCAAATCAATTTACCGAATTTATCTTTATGACTTTTGCTTTGTCTTATTCTAAAGCTGACATGTTTGACATAAATTAAATAAAATTGATAAGGTTCTTCTTCCGTCTCAAACTCCATGCCAATTTTTGATATTAACTCTCTTGGAAGAGAATAGTGGACTTTATTCAAATTCTCTACCAAATCAATTGAATTCATATTACTACTCTCATTGCCAACCAAATCAGTTTAATATTACTACTCTCATTGTCAATGCCAATATCATTCTTATGTTGCTGCTCCTCAATTTCATATTCTAATCGACGGTATGGAACAGATCTACCTTCCATTTCTACACCTGTCAAATTCACAAACGAAGTATCATTATTGCTTTGTTTTTAGATAAAATTATTAACACAACGAAAAAGAAGTGTTTACAAAATACTATGAGGTATTTTAATTTGCTCTGCACACCTTATTTAATTTCTATAACAAAAAAAGTGATTGAAGAATGAAAGATTTCATTTTATGTAGTTATATGTTCTCATCTTCTCTCTAACACACACCTGAAAAAATTCGTAAATTCTTCCCGCTAAATGAATAATATACTTTATAAGGTCTTAACCAAAAGTACATATTATCACCAATAAATTTGGAATGAAATGTTTATATTTCAAGTTAACTAATTTGCAATGTTAAGCAACTCAACCTTTATAGTATACATTAATTATCACTCACATAGATTTATAAACAGAAACTATAAGCATAAACAAAAGAAGTTAGAAACAAATGATGTCCATGCATCAAAACAATCAAAAAATATTCAAAACTTACCTTTAAAGAAAACATATAAAGACTATCTTTAGTTTAAGAACTACTAGAGGCAAGCACTAAAGTAACTTATATTTCTCCCCATTAAATTTAATAATAAAAGTAAATTGACAAAATGATGTCTTCCAAGACACAAATGGATCAGCAACAAAGTCATATTATAAAGACTTCAAAAGAGGCAAACATCAAAGGGGGCATTTAAGAAAAGTTGGTTTCGGGTCTGCTGAGTCATTTCCTCAAGAATTGCTTAGAGATAGAGATACAAAGAGAGGGAATGATAATAAAAAACAAGTAAGAAAATCTACAGATGAAAAAACAAACAAAACTTACATGAGAAGATACATGAAATTCGTCAAAAAATTATATTTCTTCCCCTATCACTGGTATCATCTTCTACTTCTTTACTACACCAAATGTTACAACAAAGTTAATTTGCTTTGTAAAAAGGAAGAAAAACTTTGAAAGATATGAAAATCGAATAACAAACAAGGGCAGAAAGAAACAAGTTAGATGGGCAGAAAATCTTAGCTAAAGATTGCTTTGGAAATAACGCACAACAGTAATTTAGTGTTTCTATGAATAACAGAATTATCTTTTACAGTCATCATCATTATAGTTCTCTTGTATTATTTATAATGAATATATTAATATTGTATTTTTGTAATTTTTTATTAATACAATAATGATTTAAATTTTCATTTTAATCGGTTAATGCAGAAATAAATAAATAAACAAAATTTTATCGCTAATATCTACTCTTTTTACATTTATTTTTTAATTTCAATTATTACATTTGATGTTAACGTTACATTATACTAATAATTGTATTAATTAATTCAAAATGCAATTTGATTGATTGGCACAACAATCATTTTATTTTGACAATTTTGGGAGTTGGTATTTGCCACGAAAGTGTGGTTGTTCTTCCATACCTTGGTGACATGTTTTGTATCGGTAGAAGAGGAAAAATATAGGTTAATGAAGGCAAAATTATATCACACCATTTTTAGAAGATTAAGGAGAAGCCCATATGAAAGATATACATCCCTCATCTACCCGTTTAACCCTTTCAATTTGTCATATCCTTATTAATTTCAGAACATATTAATTTTAGGCAAAGAAAAGTCACGACCGTAACTAAACTAGCATATCCATGACTTAGCTTGCATAGCCGTAAAAGTAGAAATTACATTCAGGAAGAACGAAGAATGAAATTTGATACACGTTTATATAAGACAAGTTTGTGGAGACAACAAATGATATTGAAAAGCAAAAGAAAAAAGCCCCTATATTATGAAAGCAAGAGATTACAATTACTTGGCAAAGTAAACATCCACGTCGCTAGAACAATTTTACTTATGTTGTTATATCCTCCAAAATCTAGGGAACATTTTTCTCATTTATGACACCTATAAATTTATAATATCAACTTTTTTTAAATCACTGCTAAATGTTTCATGGTCATTCATGATCCATTATCCTCCCTAATTCTATGATAAAATTACAAAAGGCAATATCAAAGAATATATTCATAACTCAATTTGTTTAGCTCAATAATGTAATCGTCCAAAAATGTTGCATAATTTGATGAGGTTGAGATTAGGAAATCTAAATATTACAAGGTATAGGAAGGTGGCGAAGAGAGACCAGACAGTGAGAGGGTTACTTCTTTAGTGTTGAAAAGAAGATGACAGAGAACGTCGGCTAAGGTCGGCTTGGCTCATAAGCCACGAATTTTGAAAGAATAACAGAGTGCTTAAAATTTAAGAAGAAACGACTGACGTATTTCAATTAAACAGAGTAAATATTAGACAAGAGATCTGTACTTCTCTACATCTCACGTTCATAATTCACGTAACACCCTCGAACAAGAATAAGCATCTGATATGAGAGTATGAAACGTTTACAGAGATCTAATTAGGTCAAAATACACATCCATCTTAAGTTGCAATTTTCCCTCAGAATAGTAAATTACATATACTTGACTCGCACAAGTAGAGAACACGAGCAACAGTCGACAATCTGGCAGGGCAAATTCACGACGGCATTTGAAAAATCAAAGAAAGAAAATTGTGTTAGTTCCTCCCAAGGCAGCAACATTTGTCAACCCTAGTTCAACGAGAAGGGGATTAAGGCCAGGTTCTCCCAATAGACTGAATGCAGTGTATCCATAATATGAATGGTACAGATCAGGTAGATCACCTGGGAATTTACTGAAACCACCATACTAGTACAAGAACAATTACAAGAATGAAGTAAGGATTCAATAAAATCCTACTAATTTCTGGAAAGCCAAGAAATATGTCAAGAAAGCAACACAATACAATTCCCATAACAGACTAAAACACAAACACAACCGCACTTTAGATTCATGTTTCTGTTTTGGTTCCGTTTCTATTAGTTGTTACAGAGAAACTAACCTGTAGCTTTGTTCTATGGGAGTTCTTCAATAATTTTAAAGGTTGAATATATCATTACTTCAATAAATCAACACCTACTGAATTCATTTAAGTAGTCACACATCAACCACATGCAAGGTGGATGGGAGAAGCATTAGCACCTGAGATTGACAAGTTAACAAAAATCCACCTAATGCTTTGCCATCAATCAGTTCGTGACCTCCTAAGATCCTTAAAACTGCACCAACCCTGTAGAGATGCATCACCATTAGCAGTCGCATTAACAAAAACTTCAAACTATTGAATAAAATGTCCTCAAGATACTCTTGCACTTACCAAAATGCATAACATGTGTCACTAGGCTTGTTTGGTCTACCTTGAAATCCTCCATCAGCCGCTTGCCTCTGAAGCAGATAAGATTTTAGTTAAATTAACAACTGCAGCAAGGAAAACCTATAGTAATGAAGTACACAAGCTCAGAAAGCAACTAGCAACTAGCAGCTAATAATTTGAAACACCCTTTAGATATCAAAGATCCATGCATGTCTCTTTTCTGAATTCTTAAATCCATGGTTTTCTGGTCCAGGGTTTCAAGCTTTTATAAAATCTGCCGATGTAGCACAACAAAGAATAGTATCAACCTGCAAGCACCATTCCAACAACAATGGAATGTCTAGAATGCAAGATAATGCGCTTTTAGACAGAAGATCATCTTCAATAAATCCCATTAAACGAAGAGATGCAACTGCACAGAATGTTCCACCACCTGTCAACTAAAATGAACATCATAGGTAAATAACATTGAAATAATCAAGCTAGTAGAAAGAACTAATATGAGTAATAAAGAATGAAAGCACTCTTAAGGGGAATAGATTGTATGTATGCCCCAATTATGACATTACCCTCTACATGTACAAGTTAGAGCACATGCTAGGCGTCACACATTGGCTTTTCAACTCACCATGAGATTCAGAACCAGGAACCATCCCAAAGCCACCATCGTAGGACTGTAAAAGACCAATATATAATTAAATAGAACTCTTCATAGAACAATTGATTCGTTGGAAGAGAACATGAAGTGAATCCAGAAATAATTTAAGAGAGCAAAAGGGAAAATAAAGGGGCTAAATGGAAATAATTTAAGATTGAAACAGAAAGAAACCATAACCTGGCATTTCAAGATGTAATTCTTTGCTTTCTCCTTGTCAATGCCACTCCAATCCTCCAACATAAAACAGATGGCCGCTGAAAAGAAATAGATTTAAGAATGTTACATCAGTTTTAAACATCAAAAGTTCCATCACAAATTAGGTTCTCACCAGCACAGTATATGAATCGAAGATCAGTCTCTGCTCCAATATGAACAGGCAAAAAACTGCAAAATTGAAGTAAAAGATCATAATAGATTCACTGCATAGCATCAACTGAAAGGTATTGAAGTTTCATAATAGATTCACTGCATAGCATCAACTGAAAGTTATTGAAGTTTCGTCTGATCAGATCCGTATGTTTTACTAGCTTATACAAAAAATTTTACTAGCATTAGTTAAACATGTTATGACAATATTAAAAGTATACACTTGGCTAAAAGAGAGAAAAGAGATTAAAGGTAAAAGATAGTATGTCAATACATAAAAAAGGCTGATTACATAGTTGGAGACCTTAAAGCATACCTTCCATCAGGCTGCTGAAGGTTTCTCATTGACACCAATATCGATTTGGAGTCCATATTTGACAGATTATAGCCAATAGTCTGTAGTATAGCTATCGCACAATAAGTGCTAGCCAAATGACTATGGTTATGAATCAGAACCTAAGCCAGATCAAACAGGACTAGTTATGGTTACAGTTACCTAAGAACTTAAAGCAGTTTCCTTTATTACAAAAGGAAAATGATAAAATGTAGGTACAAGCAGGAAACCATAGAACAGTTCAATTCCACAATACCCCATCATTGTTTGGGGGAAATTGAGAAGATCTGGAACCATGAAAACCATAGAATTGACCTGCATGTAGTTAACAGCTGGCTGTTAATCCTTTATTATAGGCAATTAAAGAAAATACATATAAACCTGAAGCACAGCAACACTAATATCCCGCATGAAAACTATGCAAGAGAAACATATAATGCTAAAATTGCACAAAATCAAATCAGACAATAACCACAGGCAATTAAGTTTATACCATTGCTTAATTCATCTTTATCCGCAGGACGAGCCTGCAAGGATAGAACCCAATTAGCAACAGCATCCTTGTCAACCTATAAAAAAACAAAAAAAAAAACCATCAAGACTGGATCACTTCTTAACTCAAGAATCAATAAATTTAAGCATAGAGTAAAAAATTTATCAATGGCTACTGCAATAGATTCCGTCTAGATCCAAGTAAAAGGTTCAAAATTCCAAACTTCCTTATCAAGAAATGCGTTTAAGTGATATAAACTAACTAAATCATCGAATTGCAGTCATCTAAATGATTATTACATACTAGTAACAGTGCCAGTTTGCATTCGGAAATCAAATTCCAATATTTTCTCAGTAACGAAACGGAAGGGGTCAGCGACGGAGAGAGTTAAACAAAGCTATAAAGAAAGGACTTACGCAATCAATAGCGCCGAGAATGTCTAGGCCGGAGATGGTAAAGTAGGCAAGTGTGAGGCGATTGATCTCCTGCGTTTGGTAATGATACGGCAACATCTGATACATCATCTGCAAGAATGTTACGTGTTGATCTCTATCAAACGTGGTGGACGGCGACTGCAAAGGATAGAGATCGTCGTCTTCTGATGATACATAGTCGAACTCCAGTGAAGTTTTAGATCCAGCCATGAGTTGAACAGAGCAGGTAGAAGTAGTTTAAGAGAGCTGAGTTTGAAGATGAATGACTTGGTGACTTTCTAACTAAGAAAAATTGGTGGTAAGCTGCATGAAGAAAGCCCATACGCCATAGGCTTGCTTGTTTCAATTATGATGAGGCCTAAACAGATCCATCGCCAGCCACTGGACTGTATATCTATACAGAACCCAATTGCCGTTGTGGTCCATGGAATGGGTAGTTTGGCTTTGGAAGATGAATGGCCCAAATGTCTAACATCTTTTCTTTGGTAGAGATCATAAATTTGTATTGTTATTGTATCCTTTTAGTTATCACTTCAAATAATAAATTATAAGATGTCACGTTCAAAATAAATACATACTAATTTATGATACAGAAATAGACAGACAGTTAGAATAAGAAACAATGGACCAAGCGAGGCTTACCTTGGTGGATGCAGACGTATTAAATATGGGGAAAAGAAATGTTCCAAATTCTCACTCCATTATAAATGGAGGAATGTTCAAGTTTTTACTCTATTATAGCTGGAGGAAAAGGAAAGGATGTTCATTGCTGCCTGGAACCAATATAATATAATGTTCGCTAAGGAGGACGCGTATAACCTATGTCGGACACACATAATGTTCACCCAATTCATCACATGTGTCAGACACAACGTAAGATCTCCATTGACAAGTCAAATTATTTTGCTTTGATGTGAAATTCATTAATAAATCAATCTTAAACTATAAAATTTTAGGTGAAGTTTTTCATCATTATCATTCCTGATGGTAGAGATTTTAATCACTCCAA
The DNA here is from genome assembly GCA_027563885.1 of Erythroxylum longipes. Lineage (NCBI taxonomy): Eukaryota > Viridiplantae > Streptophyta > Magnoliopsida > Malpighiales > Erythroxylaceae > Erythroxylum > Erythroxylum longipes. The sequence goes on along the minus strand of JAOQMS010000180.1, from coordinate 16,478,912 downwards.
TACATTTTAAGGATTATTAACTCAAACTGTTTACAACTTGCTTACGATTAGTGGATCATTGAAAAATACGGGACTACGACTATGCCAATATGAAAAAGGCTTCTTAGGTCCGTCTTTACTTCTTACAGTATAATCTAGCTTTTCATCATTCATCTAAGTAATTTTCTTTTCATATTTTATTTTCTTCAATTTTTTGTTGATGTTAATTATTTTTAAATTTATTCTCTTCACAGTTTAATTTTTTTAAAGTTTATGTTAGTTAATGACTTGATTAACATAAATTCCTTAATATAAAGAAGCGCACATTTATGTAATTACAAGAATTATAACTCTAAAAGATTATTTTAAATATTTTTTAAAATATTAATATCTTTTTTATATATAATCAAAAGTTAGAGCGCATAATTTAAATTTTGATTAAGAGGCAAAATACTTATTCATGCAAACAGTAGTTAAATTCATATTGATGGAAAATATATATTTTATATACTACCTACCATATGTAATAATATAATCTAGAATGCACAACAACCCTAACATTTGTGTTTGTTTATAATATTTCCAATTGCATGACCACATTTTCTATAAAAGCTAAATTAAAGATGACTAATAAATCAATAAAAATACTGAATAATAAGGTACACAACAACAAATAACGAAAATTGGTTTGTTGCCCTTTATGGTAGGAGGAGCACGTACACTCTTATTTGAACAGAGAAAAGAAAATATATGGGACAACGTCAGCAATCATGTTTTCTTTTTCAGATAACAATTTTAGCCACTTATAGTAAATACTAAAAATTGAAATTCAACTTTAATTCCCATATGTCATTATCCAAATAGTTACTGTCTCCTTTCTCGCCGACCATGTTAAAGAAGCCTGGGTGAGGATCCATTAATGTTCCTGAGTCACTGATCCATACATTATAAGTTCTAGCACAACCAACCCGCCTAAACTTTCTTGATTTTTCTTGCCTCACATATGCCCAAGATTTATTTTTTTTTTACGATTAAGCTACATGTAATATCGTTGTACAACTCTCTCGTAAAAAACGAAGGAAAATGATGGTTTTTTTTATATTGAGAAATAGGGTCAAAATCTGATCCCAACCGCAGCGGAATAATTATGAAAATTTTTACAACCTTTAATTTTCTAAAAACTAATATGTCTTTAATTATATAAAATGATTAACACAAATCATAATAAAGTATAAACTTAATTCGTACCTTATTCCGAAGTTTGATTTTTGTCTTGTTGTATCCTTCGAACTGTTCCTGAAATCAATCCGTTTCAACCACCTTAGCCGCACAAATATCTGATCTCTAACGGTATCTACAGAATGAGTTGAGAGAACTCTGTAACTCTTACTGAGAGGATTAAGCAAGAAGTGCTAGCTCCATAGAGCTTAAACTTATTTATAATAGGTTCTGGTCATTTTAATAATTTAATTAAAATTAAATTTTAATTTCAATTAAACTTTAATTAGAATTATAAATAATTCTAATTAAATACCAATTATGCCCAAATTAAATTCAATATCTCATATTGATCCTTATTTATTAAATATCTTATATTTAATCATAAAGTTTCTCAAACTTTACATTCAAGTCTAACTTCATTAAATTAACTTTGCTCTCTTCAACCTATTCTTTATGTGAGACCTATTAGGTTCTCAAATACGTTGGTAACAATTATAAATTCTAATTCTAATTCATAATTAAAATTAAATAAATTAAAACTCCTTTTAATTTATCGTTAATTCTCTAATTAAATAATTTATAATCAAGATTAGCGTCTAGCAATGCGTCATGACCACCCAGATATTTAGGAATATTAAAGTGATTTTGACTAACCTTTCTGTACATAATTTTTCCGTATAATTCATTCCTTTTATCATACAATGTTCTGATTAGACACAGAGCATGGAATTAATGTCTATTATATTTTGAGTCCAGTCATATTAGTTCTCCGTTATTAGTTATTGATTCAATCAATGACATTTGTAAACTATTTACAAAATGACATTCCACTTTGGCCAAGGATTTCACTAATTGAGAACAATGAAACATTCTTTTTAATTAATTTAGAGTGATGAATCCTATCTTGAGCACACAACTACCTCCATATAGTTTATGCTGCATCCAATGACTACCAATTAAATGACTCATGATTAAAAAGGTCATAAGTAGTATCAAAACGTAACAATCCCTATACAAGATAACTTTGGTAACCTCAAGTTAAATGATCAATTATATAATCATCGCAATGAGGACTCCATAAACATATAAGTAATATTCCTAAAGGATTTCTCATGTTAGGTATGTCTAGTGAATTTGTTCTCTAATAAGCACACACACGTTTGTTTTAGTATCTCTATATTTTAATCTATGAGATCGACCACTTCCTTTATAAGGAAAAATATAACGTGTGTTAGTCTTTTTACGTTCCATTAATTTTTAGTCTTAATAAAACAATGACTAGGAATAATTTAGGAATAATACATAAATATAATATGAATCTCATAATTATAATCTCATTATAGTTTCATTTGCAATATAAAATTATTATGTGGATTTTATCATATACATTTAAACAAGTACAAGATAAAAAATGTCTTTAAATAATTTGTCACTAAACTACAACCAAAGTGATTGGCAGTAAGACATAAATCAAAATTTTCAGCATGAATGTCAAAACATAAGATGTATATTATTACATTGACATTGAAATGCTCCAAATGGAGAATATAGTAAGCTAACATGACGATGGCTTTAAAATCATTTTCTTATGCCAGAATGACAGCCAGAGTCTTGAAGATATATCCTAACTTGGTATCGTTATGTTAAATATCGAAATATCCATTACAACTAGAGAAGTACTAGACAATGGAATTTCAATCTATCAAAACAAAGATTTTATACGTATTTCCATTGTCGTTGGCCATGTTTTATGTTTTCATGTGGCCTTTTCTAAATACTTAGGTTGTGTTTGGATCTGCAGTATGGTAAGGATAAGTACTTATTCACTGCAATTTCCAAATACAGTCACATATTTGGATTTGCGGTCGAACAACTAGAGGTTGAAGGAAAGTGCAGTGCTACTGCAGAAATCGATAAGTAGAAAGAGGGTTGCGGTAAGAAAGTTCTTCTACGGTAGAAGTTCTACTTTCTATTAATAATCTTCTAATAATTGTTATTTTTCATTATACCCTTTACTAATAGAAAACAAGTCCAACGTATTGTCTTCTTCGTTGATTTTATTTATATAGCTAATAATATTTTTTATGAAATATTTAATTTACTAAATTTATTTTATTTATATTTTTCTTATTTTAATTTTATAATTTAATATTTATAATTTTAAATTCATATAACTAATAATCTATTTTTATGAAATATTTTATTTACTAAATTCATTTTATTTATATTTTGTTATTTTAATTTAATATTTTATTTTTTATAATTTTAAATTTATATGACTAATAATATTTTTAATTATTTATACAATAATTAATAGTTTATTAAATAAATGGGCTTTTTAGTCATTTTATCTCTTTTCAACAACCGCAACCAAACACCTATTTTCACGTTTCAGTAGTTACCAAAACGACAATCACAAACATATAAGTACTTATTGAAAATAAGTATTTATTATTTTAGTAAATTGATTTTAACATGTTATCAATCATCACCGCTCTTCCAAACTGAGCTTTACTATTGTACTCAAGATGGGGAGAGGCGGGTCGTACATATCAAGTGGTATGAGACACGTATGTTTCTTTCTTGGCTATTTGGATAAGAAAAGTACTTGGTGGAACTCTCATTGGTCTCTGGTATGACTCGAAAAAATCAACCATCTCCCTATTGCAATGCTTGATGACGACCAGTCTTAACCTCACCCACTATAACTTCTCGCCCTTTTCTTAACTTAAATGAAGGTTGACTCACTAACTAAATCTTCCATTCCAATTTTATTTTACTACCTTATTATTAATTTGAAATCACACCAAGCTATTTAGGATGCAAACTCAATTCATTGAAATGGATTCCAAAATCAATTTCCTAATGATAAGCTACTGTCAGTTGTTATCCCTAGTTTTAAAGTTCAAAACATACCTTGTCCTTAGGACTGTATCCAGACATTTATGTATTTTCCTTATGGTCTAAGCTTCAAGTCTTAGATCTTCTTTTTGTTGGTTTATGCCCTACAGCCAATCGCTTTGGTTATAGTTTAGTGACAAATTATTTAAAGTCATTATTTATCTTGTACATGTTTAGATGTATATGATAAAGTCTATGGCATAATTGTACATTGTAAGTGAAATTATAATGAGATTATAGTTATGAGATTCACATTTCATTTATATATTATTCCTAAATGTTTCTAGTCATTGTTTTATTAAAATTGGACATTAATAGAATGTAAAAAGACTAGCATACGTTGTGTTTTTCCTTATGAAGGAAGTAGTCGATCTCATAGGCTAAAGTATAGAGATACTTAAACAAACGTGTGGGTGCTTAATAGAGAACAAGTTCATTGAACAGACTCAATATGATAAATCCATTTGGAACATTACTTATATGTTTATAGAATTCTCATTGTGATCATTGTATAAGTGATGCTTTGACTTGAAGTCATTAAAGTTATCTTATATGAGGATTGCTATGTTTGGATACTATTTATGATCTATTTAATCATGGGTCGTTTAATTGATAGTCATTGGATGTAGCATGAACTATATGAAGGTAGTTTTATGATCAAGATAAGATTTATCACCCTAAAGTAATTGGGGAGAATGTTTCGTTGTTCTTGATTAGTATTGATTCAGGAAATCCTTGGCCAAGGTGAAATGATGCTTTGTAAATAGTTTACAAATGTCATTAATTAAATCGATAGTTAATGGCGGAGAACTAATATGATTAGACTAAAAAATAGAGTAGACATTAATTTTATGCTCTATGTCTACTCAGAACATTGTATGATAAAAGGAATGAATTATACAGAAAAATCATGCAAGGAAAAAGGTTAGTCAAAACTACTTTGACATTAATAAATATTTGGGTGGTCATGATGCGTTGCTAAACGCCAATCTTGATTTATGATTATAAATTGTTTAATTGGAGAATTAAAGATAAATTAAAAGGAGTTTTAATTTATCTAATTCTAATTATGAATTAGAATTAGAATTTATAATCATTGCCAACATATTTGGGAACCTAATGGGTCTCATGTCACGATCTGGAACCATATCGAGCACATGACAACTGTCGCATACCCGAGCTAAGGATACTCACGGTACCCTTAACTCGACGATGCAAGGCTAACTGAGTATCATTAAAAAAAATTTGGACAACACAAAAAAGTTCCCACATAAGTCATTTACAAACCATAAGATAGTCAAGACACATTCATCAAACATGTCTACATACTCATGAGTCACTATACAACAAAAGTATAAAATAGAGACTACCCACATATGGTAATACCCCGAAAATGTCAAAAGACCGCACAATTCACTTAGAACTTCAAACTCACCAAATTAACCTGCATGGTCGGGAAGCGAAGGGAGTGAGTACACTATGTACTCAGTGAGCAGAAGAAACATATATCACAAATAAAACTCGGTAAACACCAAAATGGTCTAAATAACCTAAGAACAGTTTTATACATCTAACATGCACATAACCCCCTATGAAGTGAATATGCATGAAATAAAACATATAGATCTATTCTATAACTCATGCCATACTAGTTAGGAACCACATAGGCCTAGCCCATTAATCACTCATTCAGTGAACGTAAGTTCCAGTTCTAGTACAAATAAGTAGAAAAGTATCACCTGTAAAAATCAAATCTCTTCAGGAAGCCAAATATAAGAATAAGCCAAAACAATTATGTGTATCCTAACTAGTCGGCCAAACTAGTGTACACACCCACCGAATCTCGATGTTGTCTCGACTTTCATCTGTGGTGAGTCCAGACTAAGGTCAACAACAGTGTCATGACCCTAAGTGATGACCTCGTCGATAACCAAACCTTTAGGTGTGCAATCACTCGTGAGCCTGTAGAATGGTGTCATTACAAGGACTCGACTTTTATGTACTAGCGTCAAGGGTACGGAGGTCGCTTAATATGTTGTGCCCAGCATACGATTGGCTAATTGATTCCTCACCAATCACAAAAAAAATCATATACAAATATTAAGTACAAAAAATCAAGTAAGGTACCACGCCTTTATTTATCAGTCCAACCGATAAAATAGAACCTTGCCATGGCTCTAAGCTAAAAGAGAATACATACATGCAACATACATGACCTAGTTATACATATGTAAGTTCCAAAATATTATTTCATATAGTGAAAATCATCTTTTGAAATCCAAATGCAAAGTTATTCAAAAATGTAGTTTTAGAAAATAAAACATTGTCCTTTGCACTTCAATTGTAGGTTTGTAGAAAACAATATCATTCCCTAAAATATGAAATAAAAACATCAGTTCCACTCCAAGTTCAACGAATTATTCAAAACAATGTCATTTATTAAATACATAAGTATACTAGCAACTATTTGAGAATCAATTCTACTATGCATTGTCTAGGTTCAAAATTCACATACAAGTCATCATGCATGTCTTGGGATGTCCTAATCTCATTTGAGAGATATGTTTTCCCCAACTCACCTCAAAATAAGGTGTACACTCCTTTATCTTCAACAATCCTCTATACGAGCTCCTTGATTTACAGCTCCTAAGCCTTTATACATACAAATGTAATGTACTAACTACTCAAACATATAACTCATATTTATATACCATCACATAAGTGTATGAAACTCAATCGTTATTATTCACACAAGCTTTCTTTTGCATTTTCCAAGGAATTTAACGCCTTGATCCAATACTTACACATTTTAAAGCATAATTAAGCATTTTTATCCAAGCTTAGGCCAATACTCATTAATCTAAGCAACAATTCAAGTTTACTCTAAGTAAACATGAAAGCCTCTTTCTAATGCACACCATTAAAATCCTTAAATCCTAAGCCAAGTTTACTTAGGCATTTTATCAAACATTTAAAGGCATAAACTTGAAAGCCTCCTTCCAATGAACATCTTCCTCATTTCTTATCCTCATACACAATTAACATCATAGAGTTCATTTAAACCATCAATTTCAAAAGATATTCAAATTTCACAAACTTTCACCAAAGATAGGGAAATTTGGTTTTGGCTTACGGAAGCTTCTCCATGACCCATTTCATTCATCTAAACCATGTTTAATGCATATTCAAGCATAGAGAACAACATATCTTAACACCAAACTTAAAATCATAATGTAGAGAGAAATGAGACAAAATTTACCTAAACTTTCCTTTGGTGATATCCTCCAATCCTTTGAGAATTTCTCAAATCTAATGATAGATTTGAGTTATTTAACCCCAAATTAACTTAGAAAACTTTGGTTTGGGTTGGAAAATATAAAAAATTGTGAAAATTAAGTGATAGTCGAATTCTTGTTCTTCTCCTCCTCTCTTCTCCTTTCTTCTCCTTTCTTCTCCTTTCTTTCAATTAAAACAAAGTGTTTTTAATTTCTAATAGTGAGGTGCATGACCATAAGACGAAGAAGGGTCTATAATGTTGACTCTTCTTTGACCAAACAAGGTGAATTTACCTTTTTGCCCTTAATTTATGTGAAATTACCATTATACCCTTCAAACTTTTCTAAATTTGTAATTAATCCCAAAATTTAAGAATGACCAAAACTTTTATTTTCATTTTGGTCCTCGGACTTTTGCAAATTATAATTAAGCCCCTTAACTTTATAAAATTATATATTGGTCCTCCAAGAATTGAAAAATTACATTTAACTTCTAATAATTTCCAAATAAGTCCTTATGTACATCAACTTTTTCAATTAAGCTTTTTAAGTGTCCAAAAAGTCTATAAATCATACCTAATCACCTTTAAAACATTAGAGCACGTTTAACTCGGCCACCATGCCATATCCATCCAATGGAATCGATTTTAGACACTTAGAAGCTTATATATCAGAAGTCTTCAAGATTTCGCATGCCAATGAACTTTAAGTTCATGTAAAGGCAAATAGCATTATATATCACCAGCATAAATACTCAAATGATTCAAATACATTTTTGAACTCATATACGACCATGTGTATGTCAATATACAATAGTATCTCCAAGTATAGACCAATACAAAAAAGGGCTCAAAGAGTCTAGCGTTATATCTCACATATAGAATGGGTTAAAGAGAGTAAAGATAATTTAATCAAGTTGGACTTGATTCTAAAGTTTGAGAAACATTATGAGTAAATGTGAGATATTTAATAAATAAGGATCAGTATAAGATATTGAATCTTATATAGACATAATTAGTATTTAATTAAAGTTTAATTGAAATTAGAATTTAATTTTAATTAAATTACTAAAATGTCCAAAGCTTATTATAAATAGGCTTAAGCTCTATGGAGCTAGCACTTCTTGCTTAACCATCTCTATAAGAGTTACAGAGTTCTCTCAACTCATTTTGTGAATACCGTTAGAGGCCAAATATCTGTGCGGCCGTAATGGTTGAAATAGATTAGTTTTGGGAACGGTTCGAGGGATACGATAAGATAAAGATCAAGCTTTGGAATAAGGTACAAATTAAATTCCGCTTTATTATAATTTGTGTTAACCATTTTATAGAATTAAATAGATCTTGGTTTTTGAGAAATTAAATATTGCGAAAAAGTTTCGTAATTATTCTGCTACACTCAGGATCGGATCTCTACCCAGTTTCTTAACAGTAATATCTGAGCAAGATTTTAATTCTATGATTTGGTTAAAAATATTTGATTGTTGTAGATCATATAATTTTGGAAATGAATTAGAATATGAATAGTTCGTATTCTGAACCAGAATTGCTCTGGTTGTTGTTGTGAGTTTATAAAAAGTTATGAACTGCATGTTATTGTTCTTGCTTCCAGAAATTGGTTTATCGAAATATTTATTGCGTGTTTCTTTTGCTTGTTGTATGCTTTAGAACACTTAATAAGCACACTTTGATTTTTTGTTTCTAGAACAAGAGAGGAATGGAGATGCCTAACAATTGAGAATCATAATTGTTTGTGTAACTATGTTCTTGAAAATCGTTTTTAAAAACATAAGAAACACATATCGTTCTTAAAAACACACGTTTTACCTTTTATGCAAATATGGGTTTTTGATTTGAATAAGAATCTGGCTATTGGGTTTGTTTGAGTCTTGGAGAAGGCTCGATGGTTAGGCAGAAACCCAGAATTTTGTTTTTGTTTGGTGTCGATGGCCTGCGACTGCATTTCGATTTTTGTGGTTATTGCAGTTTTTCTGAAAAATACATCCCATGTTCCCCTTATCTTTCCTATGTGTTTGTAATATGGGCTCTGGAAATTTTGGTGATGGAGATCGCACTTTGGGTTTTTGATTTTGAATAAGAAGAACTTGTTTTTCTTTTTGTTGTTTTGGTTACTGGGTTACAAAATAAGGAAAAAGTGTTTTTCTTTTTTTCGGTGTTGTGGGTTTTAAGGTTGTTGGCTGAAGAACATAGATGGGATTTGTGGCATCATTTGGGTATTTACATCCATAGATATCAACAACCACTAACGAGACATATTAGCTTAGGTTTTTGCTTTCCTCTTTTATCTTTACACCAATGACCATCGAGGAAGTGAGCTTCACGCATAGTTGGAAATATTGGCGTTAAGGCAGCGGCAGCGAGAAGCTCTCAGAGATGGCGACAATCAGAAGCAGCAAAAACAAGTTTGCTGGAGAAGATGCTGGCGCGTGCGTGCACGAGCCAAACACCCAAAAACAATTTTTTAAAATTAAATTTGTTTTATTAAAATATTAAGTAGTTTTAAATCCTGATAAATTTAGAAAAGTGTTTTCTAATTGTTTTCAAAGATTTGATTTTATTAGGATTGTTTTATAATTTAGTTTAATTTTTCAAGAGTTGAGTTATTAAATTAAATTAATTCTAAAAATTAATTCCAAAATTAAGATAATTATTTTTCTTAATTTGATTAAGATTAATAATTATATTGATTCCTAATTATTTTAGAAAAGTAGTTTCTAAAATTAGAATTAATTATTTTCAATTACAATGAAATTAATTAATTAGAAAAGTAGTTTCTAAAATAAGGATTAATTAGTTTCAATCAGATTGAAATTAATTAATTAGACTCATTAAACTAAATAAAATTGTTTTCTTAGGTAATTGAGAAAATTGTTTCTTAATTAAATATATTTATTTCAATTTGATCGAAATTTATTTATTTAGAGAATTATTATTTTATTTATTTATTTAGGAATCGTTTCTTTATTTATAAAAAATAAGTTTCTTGATGTTTTGGAAAAAGTATTTTTCTTGGTTGATTTTTGAAAAGTGTTTTAATTTATTAATTAAGAAAACTGTACTTTCTTTAATTTTTAAAATAGTTTTCTAATTTATTAATGAAAGATTTTCTAATTAATTAAGAAATCAATCTCTAAATAAATAATATATCATGACTTTCTTAATTAAATTTTAAAGTGCTTTATTTAATCTTGAAAGTAGTTTCTTTTAATTTTAGAAAATAGTTTTCTAATTGAGGAAAAGTGATTTCTAATGAAATTAGAAATAGTCTGCTAATTAGATTAGAATATGTTATTTATATAATTTTGAAAAAGAGTTTTTCTAAATTATAATAAGTAAGAAGTACAATTTATTGAAAATTGTTTTTAATTAATTTTGTTAAAAGAGTTGAGACAAATTGGAAATAGTTTCCAATTAGATTTGAAAATTAATTTCAAATCAAATTAAATTTCTATTTGGAATAGGAATTTAATTCATTTAGGAATCAATGAGTTTAATTTAATTTAATTTTTCCAAGGAGTTGGAAATATTATTTAAATTATGAAGATCAATAACTAAAATCAAACAAAGCTTGATATTTTATGCATATAATTTGATTATGAGTACATAAGTTGTATGCTTTATTTATATGGTTGATATATATATTGGATGCAAGTTAAATTGCATGTTTTCTATATGTGATATTTTACATGAAATTTTGTGATTGATGAGACAAATAAAATTAAAATCCCTCGTTAAAATATTAAGTACACGTTAAGAACGTGATTGTTGCCCTCCATTGTTATAATAATAAACCAGAGTTCTGTTTATTGTAGGCTTGTTGAGCAAACTCAAGGCCGCTTTAACCCGAATATGTTTAATCTTATGAAAGTGGATTTTACTTAGCTAAATTTGTGTGAATTGGATGAGTAAACTCATGATCACATGAATTTTGAGGCAAGGTTAGGTACAATATATAAAATATGTTTTAGCAAGAGTTGTCACCTAACGGATCTAAGAGTCACATGAGATGCGATTGATAAAGTTATTATCTACCTAATTTAAGTATAGTTGGTTTGTTGAGCAAACTCAAGGTCAACTGTATTTAAATGAGATCCTAGCCCACTAGAGAGATTAGAGTAATCTTTCCGAATAGTAGTGGGGGCTATTATCTCGAATAAAATAGTGGGAGTAACCAAATACATGATTAAAGTCCTAATCTAATTTGGTAGTCATGGCATATAATTAATTACTTGCTTCCTTGCATTTATATTTTGTTCTGAGTGGAATTTACCTTATTTAGTATAGTTGATACTAAGTTAGTGAACCAAATTTCTTGGACATAGGATATGTTTGAGAAGAGTTCTTAAAAGCTAGATAGAAAATGGTATGTCCATTATGCAATTTTGCTATAATCTCTATTGAGGATATGGAGACAAAGTTGTAGAGATATGTCAAAATCATATAGATAACAAAATGTATTAACATTTTGAGTTGACTAATGTCTCGTAAACTTTGATGACAACATGAAAGATGTATGCTAACACCATGATAGCAAAATGCAAATGGTTGCAGGGAGTAGAGCTGAAAGGTATAATACCTTGTTAGAATTGTTCCACTTAATTTAACCTACTAAAAGCATAACTATGGACTAAAATAAAAGGCTTTGCTATAGTAAGATAATAGTTTTCATAAGAAGAAAATGATTGCCTGATTTTTCTTGCCTATATGTGATATGATAGAGATCATATGTATTTCTAATTCATGCTTATGAGTATTTAATACTGAATTTAGATTCAACATTATTGTAATGTTCAAT
>JAOQMS010000180.1:16422875-16460570 GCA_027563885.1 Erythroxylum longipes | reverse complement strand
CTAGAATCAAACGAAGCTTGATATTTTATGCATATAATTTGATTATGAGTGCATAAGTTGCATACTTTATTTATATGATTGATATATATATTGGATGCATGTTAAATTGTATGTTTTCTATATGTGATATTTTACATGCAATTTTGTGATTGATGAGACAAATGAAATTAAAATTTCTAGTTAAAATATTAAGTATACGTTAAGAACGTGATTGTTACCTTCCATTGTTATAAGAATAAACCAGAGTTCTATTTATTGTAGGCTTGTTGAGTAAACTCAAGGCCGCTTTAACCCGAATATGTTTAATCTTATAATAGTGGGTTCTACTTAACTAAATTTGTATGATTTGGATGAGCAAACTCATGATCACATGAATTTAGAGGCAAGGTTAGGTATAATATATAAAATATATTTTGGCAAGAGTTGTCACCTAACAGATCTAGGAGTCATATGAGATGCGATTGATAAAGTTGTTATCTACCTAATTTAAGTCTAGTTGGTTTGTTAAGCAAACTCAAGGTCAACTATATTTAAATAGGATCCTAGCTTACTAGAGATATTAGAGTAATCTTTTCGAATAGTAGTGCTATTATCTCCACTAAAATAGTGGGAGTAACCAAATACATGATTAAAGTCCTAATCTAATTTGGTAGTCATGGCATATAATTAATTACTTGCTTCCTTACATTTATATTTTATTCTGAGTGAAATTTACCTTGTTTAGTATAGTTGATACTAAGTTAGTGAACCAAATTTCTTAGACATAGGATATGTTTGAGAAGAGTTCTCAAAAGTTAGATAGAAAATGGTGTGTCCATTATGCAATTTTGCTATAATCCCTATTGATGATATGGAGACAATGTTGTAGAGATATGTCAAAATCATATAGATAACAAAATGTATTGACATTTTGAGTTGACTAATGTCTCGTAAACTTTGATGACAACAAGAAAGATGTATGTTAACACCATGATAGCAAAATGCAAATCCAGGGAGTAGAGCTAAAAGGTATAATACCTTGTTGGAATTGTTCCACTTAATTTAGCCTACTAAAAGCATAATTATGGACAAAAATAAAAGGTTTTGCTGTAGTATAATAATAGTTTTCATAAGAAGAAAATGATTGCGTGATTTTTCTTGCCTATATGTGATATGAAAAAGATCAAATGTATTTCTAATTCATGCTTATGAGTATTTAATACTGAATTTAGATTCAACATTATTGTAATGTTCAATGCAAGGTTAGAAATAGATTGCTAAGTAAAAGTAGTTGATCTGATTTTATACAAAGAGTTTGTATATGTTGGATCAAAGGAGACTTATGCTTAACGTAAGTGAAAAGAATCAATATTTGGATAACCGAGATTATCCTTTATGCCATATTGGTTAAATCAACATAACGAGAATCATAAAGTTACATACTAAGATATATGTATTCTTTTGATTATGAATTGTTTGGAACTTGTGAAACTTTTAAAGTTGAAGAATAACCAAATCAACCTTTGGTGAAAGGATGATAATGGTATTGAATTGTTAAATTTTATACATATGATGTATTGGATGGAATAACAATTTATAAAAGAAAAATATTATATTTCATTATATTACTAATGACTTTATATGACATAGTAATATTATTAAATGAAATTTTGATTTAAAATTTTGAAAAAAGTTTAAATTGTTTGAATCTAAGTAGAAATTAAGCATTGAGAATGCTGAAGCACTTTGATGAGATCACTGTGGTGAGTTTTAAATTTTTGGTTATCTATAAGGAATAAGATTTTTTGATGAATACCTTTAAAACTAAATTCATAAGAGTATGGGTCTATATAAGGAGTAAAACACAATATGAGATATTATATGATGCAACAATATTTCTTTTATAGCAATGCCTAGTATAATGACTTACCTTCTATAGTTCCAATTGAATCAATTAGCAAGATTTCATATTAGATATGAAATGCTAAGTTTTTGAAATATTTAAAGCTAGTGATTTAAGGAACTAATGCTTAGTTGAAGCATGTATTATCCATTTAGTTTAGAACTAAATTGAATATTGAAAGGTTATGAAATATCCAAAAGTTGGATATATTCTTACAAATATGTTGTACAAATTGTTTGTTTCAACGTATAATTATAGGATAATGGTTCTCAAGATAAGTAATGGAAGTAAGATGGAATTTGAAAAGTTAAGATCTCATGACAATTACATCTAATTGGAACTAATGCCTTTAATGATACATTTAATGTATAGTTAAAAGGCTATAAGACATTGAAAGATTCACTTTCATGATGAATTCAAAAAGTTTGTTTTTAATGATGATTGTGAATTTATGTCTACAAAAAGGTTAGTGGGAGTATAGTTGTCCTCTTCAATGGGAGTATGTGGAGACATATTGCTCACAAAGAACAACAGTTCTAATTTTCAATTGTTGAACACATAATTATCCAAGAACAACTCTTGTTGGATATGAAAAGGTAATAATTTAATTCTGAGAATTAGATCTATAGAGATAGATTGGACATTGTTAACTTATTCTAAGTTTAAATACATAAATAATGTACTGAAGATATTTAGTGTTTGAGATATCAGATACTTATGAAGTATTAAAGAAGTCTATTACTCTATATGAGAGTTGATATTTGAGTTCAAGATGATCAGGATATAACTTTAGAAGTAAATCCTAATTAAGGTTTATTTACTTAGAACAATATCATTTAGGATTGGAAAGGTTCCAATATAGTAATAGTTGTTAATTGAGTTATAATACATTTTTCATTTAGTGGAAATGATTAATTGAATCAATAAGTTCTTTAGTGAACTTGATAAAGTTTCTTTGCATTGTTCAAGATAGTAATGTACTGTAGAGCATTAAAGCCATTGGGCATGCATAAGGAGCTAATGTCGCATCAAAGATCCAAAAATGTGTTTAGGAAAATTTTCTTAATTATGATGATAATTAAGATGGGAGTTGTAAGACTTAAGCAAGTGCCCACTATAGAGAATCTTGTAAAATTCTCTCATTAAGCCAGTAGTAGAATAATCGTCATATGGTGATATGGTATGAGATACTTAAATGATTGGCTTAGTGCAAGTGACAGATTGTTGGTTTATGCCTTACAACCAATCGTTTTGGTTGTAGTTTAGTGACAAATTATTTAAAGGCATTATTTATCTTGTACATGTTTAGATGTATATGATAAAGTCCATGGAATAATTGTACATTGCAAATGAAATTATAATGAGATTATAATTATGAGATTTATATTGCATTTATGTATTATTCCTAAATGTTCCTAGTCATTGTTTTATTAAGATTGGACATTAATAGAACTTAAAAAGACTAGCATACGTTATATTTTTCCTTATGAAGGAAGTAGTCGATCTCGTAAGCTAAAGTATAGAGATACTTAAACAAACGTGTAGGTGCTTGTTAGAGAACAAGTTCACTGAACAGACTCGATATAAGAAATCCATTTGGAACATTACTTGTATGTCTATGGAATTCTCAGTGTGATCATTGTATAAGTGATCCTTTGACTTGAGGTCATCAAAGTTATCTTGTATGGGGATTGCTATGCTTTGATACTACTTATGATCTATTTAATCATGGGTCATTTAATCGGTAGTCATTGGATGTACTATATAAAGGTAGTTGTGCAATCAAGATAGGATTCATCACCCTAAAGTAATTAGGGAGAATGTTTCATTGTTCTCAATTAGTATTGATTCAGGAAATCCTTAGCCAAGGTAAAATGATGCTTTGTAAATAGTTTACAAATGTCATTAATTGAATCAATAGCTAATGGCGGAGAACTAATATGATTAGACTAAAAAATGGAGTAGATATTAATTCTATGCTCTATGTCTAATCGGAATATTGTATGATGAAAGGATTGAATTATATAGAAAAATCATGCAAGGAAAAAGGTTAGTCAAAACTACTTTGACATTCCTAAATATTTGGGTAGTCATGATATATTGCTAGACGTCAATCTTGATCTATGATTATAAATTGTTTAATTGGAGAATTAAAGATAAATTAAAAGGATTTTTAATTTATCTAATTCTAATTATAAATTAGAATTAGAATTTATAATCACTGCTAACATATTTGGGAATCTAATGGGTCTTACATATAGAATGAGTTGAAGAGAGCAAAGTTAATTTAATCAAGTTGGACTTGATTGTAAAGTTTGACAAACTTTATGACTAAATATGAGATATTTAATAAATAAGGATTAATATGAGATATTGAATCTTATATGGACATAATTAGTATTTAAGTAGAATTATTTGTATTCTAATTAAAGTTTAATTGAAATTAGAATTTAATTTTAATTAAATTACTAAAACGTCCAAAGCTTCTTATAAATAAGCTTAAGCTCTATGGAGCTAGCACTTCTTGCTTAACCATCTTTGTAAGAGTTACGGAGTTCTCTTAACTCATTCTGTAGATACCGTTAGAGACCGGACATTTATACAGCTACAGTGGTTAAAACAGATCGATTTCGAGAACGGTTCGAGGGACACGACAAGATAAAGATTAAGCTTCAGAATAAGGTACGAATTAAATTCCTCTTTATTATGATTTGTGTTAACCATTTTATAGAATTAAATAGATCTTGGTTTTAGGAAATCAAAGATTGCGAAAAAGTTTTGTAATTATTCTGCTGCAGTCGTGATCGGATCTTTACCCAATTTCTCGACACTTTTTCGTGTAGGTAACTATTTATGCATATATCACTTGATTTTATATTTTTATTATTATTCCTGTGTTGCATTTAGCGAAGCTATAGAGAGAAACCTACAACTTGTTTTTCTCTATAGGTTCAATAAAAAAATCTAGATATCCAATTAGAAAGCTCTTTAATGTCAATCTTTACTACTCTGTAAAAAGAGAATATATACAATAGGAATATGGTTACAAGCCACCATGATAAATTGTGTTTTTAATCGATTCGATTGATCTTAATGCCATTTAGTTTATGTATTAGTAAAATAGCTATCATATTGAAGATTTTGGCGTTTTTGATTAGACTATTTCATCATTTTTTGTTACAATGTTTTGAAAAATATATTCAAGTATTTTACCTCAGCTCAACTCCGAGAATAGAAATGCTTCGTTTTCTTTCTATACACAATTAAATATTTCATTAATGTTGTGAATGACCGAATTTAGGAGGTCGTGCCCTTCCTACCGGCCCCGTGCCTTCACGCTCCTTGTCAGTTATAGTTATAACTACTTCCCTCTTTCTTTGTCCTGCTATCATACTTAAGACGCCTCTTTCTAATTGTAAATCGTATTTGAGTATCATGTTTCCGTTTGGTTTTACTTCTTTTTTTGTAATTTTTAATTTTTGCTTTATGCTCTTGTTTTCTTTAAATAAAAATAAAGATCTGTTTGTTTGTTTGTTAATATTTAATAATTATATATTATTTAAACTTTAAAGATATTTTATTAATTAATTAATTAAATTAATTTTTAATTTTTAATATAATATTTGTTAATAAATTATTAGTAAAAAATTATTATATTTTATTTAAAAAGTAATTTCATAATTTAATAACTATATTTTTATTATTAAATCAAATTCTATTTAAAATCATATATTTTGAAGATATTTTAATTATATCTACTAATAATTATATATTAAAATTATTTTATTTTTAAAAATTAATATTTAAATTGATTATAAAATTGAATTAAATTAATACATTAAATAATTAACATTAAATAAGTAATTATATAATATTGAACTAAATTATTCATAAGTATTATTAAATAATTCATATTAAATAATTAATTGATACATATTTAGTTGATAATATAACAGATTTATAAAAAATAAAATAAAAATAAAAACATTTATGGATTCCATAATTGATGAAAATTAACTAAAAAAGAAACTTAAAAAATTACTTTTTTCTAAATTTAAAATAAAATAAATAAGAAAAGGGCACAAACAAAATGTTACTGTTTGTTTTTATTTATTTTATTTTTATTTTTAAATTCAGTAAAAAAAGTTATTTTTTAGTTTCTTTTTTTGGTAGCTTGTGCCACTTAATATTGTATTTGTTATATTAGTATTTGGTAATTAGATATTTAGAATCAATTTTTAATTTTAAGCTATTACTTGATTTTGAAATAAATATTATATTGCATATTTGATATAACCTAAAATCTTATGAGACTTTGTCTCTGATACCAACTAGGCAACCCCTAGTCAGAGGGCTCGGAGAATACCATATCATATACTTAGGAACAGATCATCCATCAGAAATCAGAGAAAACAAAGCAAGATCGAAATGTAAGTTCCAAATATGATGGCCGAGATACAAAAGCCCTTTCTCTCTACTAGCATAAAATCTCAAGACTTACCTTTTAGGAATCTTACACTCCTAATCTCTCCTTGTTTTAATAACCTCAAATAGGATTTATCATCTAAGACTTTCTAATACACAAGATCATCATGAAGAGGCAAGTGTAGAACATATTTGTCTTTTTGTATGACCAAGATTACAATATTAAAAAATCCAGCTTTCAAGAGAGGGAGAACTTAGAGCGAAGCCATAGAATGAGAAAACACATAAACTTCTATTCAAACCCGTCTAAAACTCAATATAACTTGTCTTGAGTACAACAAAAAAGGAGCTTTGCTTTTATAGACTAAGCAAGGGGATAAAGAAAAACAACTTTAAAGAAAAGATTCCTTAGGTACAATCATTCACACAACTTTAAAAAGGCAAATAGTAAAAAGTGAGAAACACATTGGTCTCAAATATTCCTAAGGGATAAGAAAGAATCTTTAAAGAGGGTGGAAATATAAGGTGGACTCCAAAGATTTTTTTACAAACATAATGACACTTTAGAAAAGACACATAATTATAAAGACAACTAATATAAGGGTCCCATATTGAGAAGTGGAATCCTAGTCATCAGTTACATGAAATTGGTTCTTGCTACAGCTAGAGGTTTGAAGGAGAAACTCCTTCACTTAAGCTGTCAGTATCAGAATGAGCTTTGTAGGTCTTTTGTCTTTTGCTAGGGCTGTCATCGCCTGTGTAGGAATTGATTAAGATCTTCTTCATTAGGGATAAAAATATCATCATTGAGATCTTGTGTATCTTGGAAGAAGGAGGCTAGAGGCTATGAAGATCCTGCAATGTCATAGGAAATTTGCACTAGTGTTGTATCATTAGATTCAGAATATATTGGGTTATTTGGGCCTCATATACTACTTCTGGCGCTTCAGGTTCACCAAGAATAAATTCTCCTAGGTAGGGTCTAAGAGAAGTAAAGATGACAGATATCTGCTGAGGAAAATGGTTGATGTCTTTAAGAAAATTTCTAAGAGATTTAAGGACATTTTCCTTGTACCTTGGCCAGTAGAGAGACATGTGATGGAAAAAGACTTTGTTGTCTAAATAGATAACACCAGTATGTGCTGTGAGATATGGACGATGGAGAACAAAGAAATATTGTGCAAATTGTTTCTTTGAAGGCACTTCCCATAATTGATGTTGCTTAATGACTATGACAAGTTGTTTTCTCCATCATTCTAGTGGTTGATACCACCCAAGAAAAGCCCATAACAAAAAACTTCATTATCTCGATCACTTAGACCTGTAAAGAAGGTAAGGTGACATCACAGGCGTAAAGGGAAAAAAGAGCCCAAAGATACCATAATGCATTCTCAGAAAGTGGACAATTAAGAAAGAACACATTGAGATATGGTGCTCTAAGGTAAACAAAAAGGGCTACAAGGAAAGTTAGTCTGGTTGAGAAAAAGGTAAAGATAATAAAACAGGTTCAATCGGGCAAGAGATGCAACTTCTGTAACAATAATGGGTGCATTAGCAATGGGAGGAAAGAACTTCTTTATTCTTGCAGTAGTAGGTAAGTCAGCCAAGGAAAAGAGGAGAGAGATATGGTTCCAGGTAGTGATCACACTAAAAGGAAGAGATAGAAAATCAGCTAGGATGTTACCTTTGGTAAGATGAATGGTGAATTTATAGTGTGAAATCCTTTTGGTGAGAGTAACATTCCGATGCTGGAGAATATATTGTCCATTGTCAAGAATCTTTAAGGCTGGTGAATGTTGACAGACTTGCTTCAAATGTTGTATGGCTCTAGTTTGCTCTTTTCCTATGTGGTGGATTCTTCTGTAGCAGTTTTGACAGGAATGACGTATAATTAGCCATGCGAGGGGATATAATTAACAATTCCAAGGAATTATTGTATCTATTTGGTTGTGAGATTGTCAATGGAAAAATGCAGTAGTTCACTAGCAATATGTGGTCTAGTCTCATAGAATCTATTGTGAAAAACCATACCCAAAAATTCTATTTGGGCATTCTAATTTGGCCCTTCTTTGCTGAGAGCATAATCTCATGTTGCTTCATGAGATCTAAGAAGGTTTGGAGTAAAGCCTGATGCTCTTTATAGGTTTTAGAGTATAGTAAGATGCCATCAATGTAGATCAAAGCACTGTGGAGAATGGGCTCAAAGATCTTCGTCATAGCCCATTGAAGCAGTGAAGGGGCAACCTTGAGTCCAAATGGCGTAAAAATCCATTTATATTGGGCGTTTGGAATGTAAAAGGTTATTTTGTATCTGTCTTGAGGGTCTACTCCAAATTGCCAAAATCTTGCTTTAAGATCAAACTTGGAGAAGATGGTAGCTTCCTTTAGAAATAATACATGCATACTAATCTTCGAAAGTGGGAATTTATCATCCTGTAAGAAAGTATTTAGAGGTTTATAGTCAATGACTAATCTCTTTTTTTCCTTGTTTTTGTTCAGATTTTTTGTTGACATAACAAGCATGACAAGCCCAATCAGATTTAGTGGGCTCAATAAGTCCTTACTAAAGAAGGATAACACATTCTTCTTATGCTAGTTTTAGATCATCAGGGTTCATGCCCAAATGAGTAGCCTTGGTAGGATTGATATCTTCGTTCTTCTTGAAAGGAAGATGAAAGAAGAAATCAACATTCTTCTATAAAGGATTGGAATGAGAGAAATATGTATGAGACTCAGGACAGTAGTCCTAAAATTGGTCTCTCAGGGCTTCATATAGTGGTGGTACTTAAGTAAGCTCAAATACATTCTTGATGTCAATGTAAGAACTGAAGTTAACACGACATCTGATTCCTGTGGGTAGATATTATAGTAGAGATGCCTAACAATAGACATCTATTCCAATAAGAATATCTAGGCTAGGTAGATTACTACCAAGAACCTTGTTTCATACCACACAGTCAGGGAAGAATCAAATCCTTATCATTACAACAAAATATGGAGCACAAAAGCTGGAGTTTTTAGACTTTTTTTGCGTCTTAAAAATAATTTTAGACGCTTTATAAAGTGTCGAAAAAACAAGTGTGACTGTTTTCTTAGACACATAGATGTGTCAAAAGAACATACATTTTTTACACATCTAAGCGTCGAAAAAACATACATTTTTTATGCATCTAAGCGTCGAAAACCTAAGTGTTGAAAATCTATTTACGCATAGATGCATCGAAAACATACATTTTTGACAGTTTTCTTAGACACATAAATGCTATTTTAGGTACTTTGTGTAAGCTTTTCGATGCTTTTTTCTGTCAATATTTTTCACTTTTAGACAATTTTTTAAGTCGAAAAACTCTATTTTTAAGTAAAAAATAAGCTTATAATTTGCTTTGTGCATCTTTTTTCAGATTACTCACATACATATTATTATAATAAATTTTACAAATTAATCTAAAATTTGTAACTACATTACAAATGAACTTATTGTAACTCGGTTTTAAAAAAGAAAAACCATATCATTACTCTTAAGAATCATTTGTAAACCATATCATTACTCTTAAGAATCATTCATTTAACATGCTTTTGATCTAAGAGGACAAGTAATAATTTGAACTGCACAATTAGTCCATGTTCCAATTCAAGTTCGAAAATGAGAATCTAACAAACATGCTATGGCCTTTTTTTTCTATTCCTCCATCGTAAAAGGTTTGTTCCGTTAGCCCTTTACTTTAAGATTGAGATATAACAGTATCACTATTGATAAGATCTGTCGTACCATGATCAACATGTGTTATAACAGACACATTACACATGTTGTGCTTGTAGTCCATAACATTACGAAGCTCCTCAGCTGTAAACTTCACTTGATCACATCAATAAGACATCCGCATGAAGGATTTATAAATGAGATAAAGTTGTTAAATGACACATTAATTTTATAGATGCAAAATGAATTTACCATTTTGATTGGTCTTTAAATTCCACCGAAACAATAAAAATAACCTGCCACTAAACATAAATAGGATCAAACTTCAAAATACACCCAAATATAGATTTTTTAGACAGATTAAAGAGATGAATTTGGACAATTTCATCTCTACAATGAAATATAAAGTTATAAACAACTCTCTGTTAAAGTACACATTCTTACCAATAATCAAACCCATATGGCCTTTAAAATATAAACAACAAAGAAAGGAAATCCCAAAAAATAGGGCAATAAATTTCCGGAAATAAATGTAATAGCATGTTCATAAAGAGCTAAATTCATTCCAATAATAGCAATAACCATTACTAACCTTGCATCTATCCAAAAGGATTTCTGGTCTAACTTTGGAACAACAAGGGCAGTATTTAGAATTCGAGCAGCAACAACAACATCTGTAATCTGAAAGGATGGACAGAACATTCTTAATACCAAAAGGTGAATAGGTTTCATAAAATTGCTGCTAAACGGTACAATAATATAGTCAAAACTCAGATAATCACAGTCAAAGGAAACAACCTGTGCAATCAATGATTGTCTCGAGAATTTATGTTACAATAAACATAGTAAATTCAAAGCTTTAGAGACATTAAGCAAGATAGATACTTATCCTAATGTTAAGTTAAGGTCCACAATCACTCGTAACAAAAAAATGGAGTTTGTTACTTTTGTTATGCAGAAACTAGGACTGGAAAAAACAATGTCCAGAGATCTCTGGTATAACTCACAATTCTAAGCTTAAAGAGACAATTCCAATTTTTTCAAGCACCTAGTGGCTTCAAATATCCTTGTATTATCATAAAAGCATAATTACTTTTCCCATGTAAACAAGCCAATAAGCAAACGAGTAACTACAGTTGCCTACCATTATGAGACTGAAGCAAAAATGTTAGAGCCTAAAAAGTGATATGGAAATAGCAATAACAAGAACATGCACTTTGTTTGATGAAGGACGATTCTTCAAGCTTCACCAAGATAATAAAATTACCATCAAAAGTGTCAGCGAAATAGAAGGAAAAATAAACATTTAAGGGGTTCTGAATGCACACAACCAGAACAAAAACAAGATTAACCTACATTTTCTCAATTATGAGCTACAAAAAGTACCCCAACTCTTTGCTGATTCAAACCTCCACTGGTAGCAATCAATAAGTATCGATTTGGTATAGTAACGAATATTAAAAATATATTCAAAAGCATTAAGAGAGATCATAGACATAGAAAAGAAAATGAAACGATTGAAGGACAAATAACTAATCTGTTTACGACCCAGATCTAAAACAAGCATGGAAATCCACAAATATTCGAAATGCAGCAACTATAAAATCCAAACCTGAAAATAAGAGAATGAGATAGCAAGGGTGGCAGCTCAAACGAAAGACCAGTTTCTCTAGTCATTAGTGTAGATACCTAAGCAAGAAGGGTATCGAAAAGGGCATATGATGTCCAAATTATACCATCTTGTCCATCTCCCTATATAATAAGATTATATTTCAACAACTTACCTATTAAAAATA
Source organism: Erythroxylum longipes (assembly GCA_027563885.1). Classification (NCBI taxonomy): domain Eukaryota; kingdom Viridiplantae; phylum Streptophyta; class Magnoliopsida; order Malpighiales; family Erythroxylaceae; genus Erythroxylum; species Erythroxylum longipes. The sequence goes on along the minus strand of JAOQMS010000180.1, from coordinate 16,448,767 downwards.
TACATATTTCTCCCATGCAAAATCAAATTCACCAATACACTATAACCACTATAATAACAAATTCACCAATACACGACAACCAATATAACAACCACCACCATGACAAACCAGGGTCATCCATCGGGCCATTAGTGTCTAGTTGCTCATAGGGTTTAGAGATAGCTTCACCTTTATAAGGAATACTAAATCCAATAGCATCCCTCAATAACCCTAAAACATCATCTTGACCTATCAATCTGAGGTAATCAGGCATTATAACCGTATGACCCATTTGTTCAGCAACATTTTCCGCAAGAGTGTTTGGCCCATTGAATATCCAATCTTTATAGTCCTTGTAAAATCCTTTAAACAAAATATGACTTTCTACCTCCTCTAAGGAAAATAACTTCTTCCTATCTAGTTGACAAACATTACAAGGACATCTAATCTTTCCATTTTGTGCACCTTGTTTTGCAAATTCCATGAAATCATAAATCCCTTGAATATAAGACTCGCTATTTCTTGGTTGATTTATCTAGCTCTTATCCATACCTATAGACATTGATCCTATAGATTCACAAGTATCAACCTTCAAACATATTTTTAAAAAATAAAAACAAACAAATAGATTATGATTTCATGCTCGTCGACATTTCTGTTCTCATAAATAAATAAATGGAAAATCAAAGACATAAATAACAAAAACAACTCAAATTAATTTAACATTCTTTAATTAATTATCATCCTTTTTTGAAGCCATAATCCTTTATAACAAATAAAACCTAAATTCCTCTCAATTTGATCCAACAACATACTCATCATATTAGTATCCCAAACGCACAACATAAAGGAGTAGATAAAATGTAAAACATAGAGGAGAACCAGCAGACAAAATGACAACGTAGAAGCAACCCATCAAACAAAGAGCAAAGGCAAAATGACACAGCTAAGGAAGAAACATAGGCCAACAGATGAGAAACAAAATAAAATGTACCGTAGAAGGAGAATCCAAAAGAAGCAAAATGACTGAAGCGGTAGAGAAGAAAACGACGTTGTAGCTAGAAAATAAAAATAAAACGCACAATCGAAAGTCAAAACCAAGAAGCTAAATAACACAACAGATGCAGAAGCAACAGAGAGGAATAAAACACGCAGCAGAGCAGAAATCTATCTCCTAACGTCTTTATACACATGAAAATCTATCTTGAAATTTTACAGAAATATCGAAAGCAATATCATTATTGGCATCTAAGACGTCTAATTTGATGATCTATCTTCACCTGACCATCCACAACTCGCCTGTTTTATGGACCTAACAGAAAACTACAAAGCATACAGTCGATTGAATTGAGTTCAATTGAAACGGAAAACTTAGGGCACAGAAACAGAAAACTTAAGGATCTGATTAGTGCAAAAGTCAGAACAACAATTTGTAGAAAAAGTAAAAAGAAAATAAGACAAATACGAGAGAGAGAGAGATTTGTAGATAATGGTAGAGGAATCTAGGGTTTTAAATAGGTCCAAGCTAAGGAATTCTCTATACCAATCCTAGGAGAAGATTGGTAGAGAGTTTGTTGTTTGTGGTTAGCGAGAGAGAAAAAGAGAGAGTGTTGGGCCCCAGGGTCGCTATGCTTATGCTGAGGCGACAAATATGAATGGTTGGAAAAGATCGTGTGAGAGCAGAGCTTAAGGATTTAACTTATAAAGAGAATCACAGCGTCGGCACTGGAGGACTTCGCCGCAGCAATCAAATGTTCACCACGACAAAACTATGGTAATATTTCCAAGGATCTTTCGGGAAAAGTTTGTCGCGGCCAACTCCTGACTTTGCTGCAGCGAAGTTCCCTAGATTCGAACTTAAGCGCCTCTCTGGAAAAATACGTCGCGGCGATGGTTAGGATTCGCCGCGGCAAAATTACCAAAATCAAATAAAAACACCCTTCGGGAAAGGTTTGAAGTGGATAACTTATGAATTTACCGCAGTGAAACCTTCGAATTAGAGACCCAAACCCCAACATCCAATACTACTTAATACACATACACATATAATTTTCCCTCAAAACCATAACAATTCATCCAAAGACAACATGAACATTTATAAAGGAACCTTCCTCAAATCTCATTAATAATTTAAAGAGTTTGAACAAAATTTATTTACATACCATCATACAAATCAAAGCTTAATACAAAACACAAAAGGATGCTCATGTTTAATATGCCTATAAAGCTATCCAAAAAATGTCACTAGCTTAGTAAAAAAGATTTCTAGCTATGTTGGAGTTCTGAATGCCTTGCAAGGATCGCTAATTTTCTTGTTCTGCAGCTGAGGAGGGAAAATTTTGTGTTGAGCTACACAGCTCAGTGGCTAATATATTTATAGCCATTGGCAACGAGCCACTCAATCAAACATATATATATGAACATTCATATGGGCATACACTTCTTATCTTAATCTAGAAATGAAAGTTCGGCATTTACAATTTTAATTCACATTTCATAATTCAATTCATCATCGCATATGACATATTGGATGTAATTTAACATCAAAGCATAACACTCAAATTGTATCATAACTTAACATATCCAAATGCAAATGCACAACAAATGGCTCAAGGGTTCCGTGGAACAAAACAGAGAAACTGAAGTTTATTGTGTGAACAAAACGAGTTCACTTTTCGAATCTCGTGTGCCACAAGTGAGCAGCCGGGAGAAGGCTTTATGTCAACGTGCATGTGACTACGAAACGGTTCCACTCTTGCCCAAACACAATCAATTTTTCATGCTCAATTCAATCAATAACAAATTCATATTCTCATGCTTTTCTTCTTTCCATTTAAATCAAAATGCCATGATATAAATACAAGGTATAGCATGATCATACTCACAATTCAATCATATCAAAATGTCACATAACATAGAACACATTATAATTCATTTTCCACATCAAAGCAATTCACAATTTGGTAATTCAAGCATATACACACACATAGGTACATTGCCCATTTACATAATAGCCATAAATATTTTATCCACCTATTTACTTGCAAAATCCAAGTCAAGCTTGCCTTTCCTCTTGCTTTTGGATTGGCATTCCTTGGTTTCCTTCAAACAACCAAGTTCTCATTAAACACAACATTCCAATAGAAATTCATAAAACTTCAAAAATCACAAACATGAAATAAATGCTAAGTCAGGCTTAGGCTTAACCTACCCATAGTCTATCTAGATCAAAAAAACAAAACCTAGTTTAGGAACCCATAAAAATCCATCTAAGGTTTCTCTTTTTTCTTTCTACAAAAACTCATCTCTTTCTTAAATCCCTTTTGTTTTTCTACTAAACAAGAAGAAAGATGATACTTACCTTAAGCTTGGCCCAAATCTTCTTCTTTCTCCTTTCTCCCCTAGCTTCCTCGCACTCTTCTTTCTTTCTTCTCTACGTTTTCTCTTCTCCTTTCTATCTCCCATGATTTTCCTCTTCTTCTTTTAAACAAGACCACATTTTTCTTGCTCTTCCCTTTTTACCCTTTATTTAATTGGTTCTCCCAATTTTGCCCCTTTTAGTCTATCAACTACTAACATCTTAACTCCTTATTCTGATTAGGTAAATGAAGAAATTTAATAACACTTCCTTCTAGAAAAATGTTCCCTATTGTCTTAAGTTTCTAATGACACCTAAACCATTCAATTTAGTTAAGAAATTTAAAAGTTATACCTCAAACATTTTTGGACTATTCTTATACTGAAATACTATTCTGTGCTCAACTTCCTTCCAAAAATTAAAATTCTTATAGGCTGAATTTAAAATTGATTTCTTCAGAAAACTTGTATCCCTATGTTTTAAGTTTACTCCAAATTAAAAATCATCTCATTAGGGTAACTATCGAATAAGTTATGCCCAAAATACCGAGACATGTTCAGTGCAGAGAAAAGTTCGCCACGGCTAAGCTAGAAGTTCGCCATGGTGAACTCCTCCAGAGACGAATTCTCGCACAAATTTCACAGGTTCGCCACGGCGAAACCTAGAGTTGGTCACGGTGAACTTTACCCAATAGGAATCTTAGCCAAATCCATTCAAGTTCGCTGCAGCGAATTTCCACAGAAGCAAATCCAGTTTTTCAACTTTAGGTCAGATTTTGAGACTCTTAAGGACAGAATTTGAATTTGAAGTCTTCATAAAAAATATAGCAATACGTCTCTAGTTTAATCAAAATTAATAATCATCTTATTTGGATAACTTGAGGGCTAAAATACTGAAGCATACTCAATGAAAAATTTTCAGGCAATAATCTTGAAACTTTCCAGATTTTACACCTAACATAACTTGTACAAAGATCACCTACTTCATAACTTGTCTATCATTTTTAATTCAAGAATTCTTTTTTTTTTACTCATGCCTAATCGCCAACAATTTCTTATTTTAATGGTTCCAACTTCTAAGAAAAGTTCGGGGTCCAATAGAGAGAGAGAGAGAGAGTTTTAGAGTTTGACGAGAAGGGAGTGAGATGGAGGAGCGGAGCGGAGCAGAGCAAAGGAGTAACTAAACGTTTTCATAGCATATTAACTTTTTAAATAATGCATACTAACTTAAGACTTTCGCAGCATACTATGGACTTTCACTTCTTGCTTGGGAAAATGAATGAAGGCGATCTGAAGCTTGGGTAAAAGGAAGCATAAAGTGTACTTGCGAATTGTGGGCCTAATATGAACACTATCCACAAAACAAAAACCAACAAAGTAACTAAGAAGCAAAAAATATTGACCCGTACATAGTTAACTTAAGACTTTCACAGCATACTAACTTTTTGAGTAACGCATACTAACTTGTTGTTAACGTTTTATAATTTTTATCACTCATATTAACTAAATGTTTCTTTATAATTACTTACTTTTGACATTAATTAATTGTCATTTTTGGATGTATATAAATTATAAAATGTGTCAATTCTTATCCTGCTAATTGGAAATTTTAAAAGTTTTAGACACTTTTTTAGTATATTTTTTCGACAAATTTTGCCGTCTTAAATAAATGTTTAAAAACTCCACCAATTCTTATATTATTTAAGACAATTATTAGATGCGTCTAAACATAAGAGTCTAAAATCTCCTTTTTTTGGTGTTGTGTACTTTCCTTTTAGTAATAAGCCTGATCTTGAAACTATTTTCACAAGTAGCAATGAAATACTCATCATGGGAACTCTATGCTTCAGGAGGTAAAATGTTGGGCTTCATAATGTAACTACTAAATCCAGTATCCATGTACCCAATAACTTTAATGGTCCAGTCATACTTATCTTAGAACAGTAACTGGATTTGTACATAGGGACAAGGAATAGGCTTTGGAACAAGCTTGAGACATGATTATTGTTGCTGTAACATGTAAAGCATGTCATCTTCACAACTGGAGATATCAAAGGAGTCATCATCCTCATTAGAAGAATCAATGAGAACAACAAACTTTATATCTTCATCTTCACTGGATTGTTCTTCTATGAGATCTTCAATATTTTCATGACCATCATAGATCGACATAATAGCTTTAATGGAATCCAGGAGTTTGATATCCTTTTTTGTCTTATAAGGACATTGACACACAAAATATCCTAATTTGTCACAGAGAAAACAACGATATGGTGATTTTCTTTAAGGATTTCTCCTTTTGAAGAAGCAGACAAATCGTTGACATTTTTTTCTTCTCAAAGGTTCATAGCTTTCTTTAGGAGACATGTGAGATATGTGGAATTTCTTTAAAGAGAACTTTTTGTGAAGATGTTTCTTCTTTATGTGACAATAACAATCTTTTTTCTCCTTGAGAGGAACCATATGATAGTTATTAAAACTCATAAAAGGAAATATTATATATATAGATATATAGAAGCTTGTATTAACTTATTTATAACGATAATATTTTGTAAATTTTGTCCACAAATAACTGTTAAAAAAATTTTCAGTCGAGGGGAGGAATGTGTATGGATTAAATTCGTGATGAGTTAAGTATACATACTATGGGAGTGGTTCAGTATCTCTTCAGCACTAAGATTTCATCTGCTTTCACACTTTTGTGAAAGCAGTCTGACGCTGGTAGCCACCCTTTTCTTCTACTTATGGTAGGTGGGCATGATGGCTTACACTACATAAATCCCAATTAGTTAAAGACAAAAGTTTGGTTATCTACATTAGAGGTTTCCTGTATGGTGTGATTTCGGGAATTATAATATGTCGTGGTGCCAAATTATACCAAATTAATTACAGATTGTATGGCTTAATTATAGTAAATATAAACCGTATCTTTATGTACAATTTAGACTTATGTGTCATTTTATGCATACTTATAACGAAAGACCTCATATATTATCATCTATATGGCCTTTAATGCTGATAATTTGACTGCCCTTCTTTTGGCATTAAAAATAATTACCATATTATTGAATTTTGTATGAAACCAACCATGTAATAAACTCCCAACAAAAAGGAAAAAGGAAAAAACTTAACAACCTTTGGGAATTGTAGACCATATGTGATATACACTTTTAAGTAATAAGAAATTCGCCGTGAAATGGAGCGGAGCGGACCCATGAAACCGACGTATGAAGAGACAATGGCAAAGATTTCATTTTTGTTTATTTAATCATTGATTTCAGACAATGGCAAAGATTAAACTACATTTCTTTTTTCTCCCTACAGTACATGCATGGCCACTTATCACTTTGTTCCTGTAAAACAGTATGAAGAAAAGCTTACAAGTTAAGAAACTTGCTCACTTTGATTCCTTTCAATAAAACAAAAAAGAGATGAGTGGAGGGACGGGTAGGGTTGAGTATATAGCTAGCTATACACAAAGGAAGAAATAAAAGAAGAAAACACGGAGACCACCACTCCTATCCTTCCTTTATTATCTTTCCATCTCTTCTCTTCCTTCTCTGCAACTCTCTCGTCTTTGATGTGATTCACAGAAAAAGAAAAGGAAATAAACCCATCAACCTTTATCAAAAGAGCAATTAAAGCTCAGGCACCATGGTCTTCTCATCGCTTCCTGTCTATCCCAACTGGCAAGAGGTAAATTATTTCGTTCTCCTAATTTCTCTAAATACTAGCTAATACCTAATCAACAAAAAGCTAGCCAAGTGATCAAAAGATGAGTAATATTCCTCTATTTCTCTCTTTTAGGAAAATTTCCTTCTTTTTTTTTTAGTAATCGCATCCTGAATATACTAGCTAGCTGCTTGCTTGAGTCTTCATTTTGTTTACTTCACTTTTTTTATTTGCAGGATGTCAATGAAGACACTGGAGGTGGCGGTCAAAACTATCCACTTCAAATTCCGCCGCCTCTGCCTGGTGGCGGCAGCAGCAACGGATCTATCGGGCCCGGTTCTATGGTGGAACGGGCCAGACTAGCCAAGATTCCACAACCAGAGGCAGCCCTTAAATGTCCCAGATGTGAATCAACAAACACTAAGTTTTGTTACTTCAATAATTATAGCCTCTCACAGCCTAGACACTTTTGCAAGACCTGTAGAAGATACTGGACTAGAGGAGGTGCACTGCGGAACGTACCGGTTGGTGGAGGTTGTAGAAGGAATAAAAGGAGCAAAGGAAGTGATAGATCAAAGTCTCCAGTTAAAGCTGGGTCCAGCCCAAGCAGCGGACTTACTTCTAATGGTTGCTCCGCTGAAATTATAGGCCATATACCACCACAATTACCAATTTTGCCACCTTTACATCATCTTGGAGAGTATAATTCTGGCGGAATGGGATTGAGTTTTGCTGGAATTCAGCCTCTGTTGCCAGTAACATCTGCCAAGTTTCATATTGGAAGTACTAGTTCAAGTGTTGGTGTTGGTGTTGATCAGTGGAGATTACAAGTGCAACAGCAAGTACAACAGTTCCCTTTCTTGGCTAATTTAGACCAATCATCTGGGTTGTATTCATCTGAGAGTGAAGGGGTCGCTGGTCAATTTAGGTCGAAGCCATTGGACAGTGCAGTTGCTCATCCATCTCCTGTTAAAACAGAAGAAAAAGAAGGAATAAATTTATCGAGGAATTTCGGGGGAAATGACCAGTATTGGAGTGGCAATGCATGGAGTGATCTTCCTGGGTTTACTTCTTCTTCCGCAAGTCATCTCTTGTGATTTAAATCCCCCTCAATTAGTACACGAATAAACCTCTCCTATCGGACTTGGTGCTTTTTTTTTCATTTTTCCCTTTTTTGTGGATTAATGTCCTGTTCGAATTTCCAGTTTACTACAGGTCGATCCTTCGCAGTGGTAAAAAGCAATATTAAACTTGAACACCAAGAGGAAGAAGGAATATGGATCAAGGGATACTTCTAAACAAAACCCAGTTAGAAACGGTAGGCTTCTATCTCCAAATTAAATTATCGTTTATTTTACGTGCATTTTTTGAGATATAGGGATCAGTGTTCATGGTCCTGGGTTGGGTTTGGATATCTGACATGAAGAGCTAAACTGCTATGTTTGATCAATGCCCTGTACATATTAAATGGATTTCATGTTAAAGATATGAAGAAATTGTCAAAATCTTGTTCTTTTTTTCTTTTATTAGCGACTCACAGTCAAGTTAATGACTTGATAAAGATATTTATTTGCTAACATCTGATCTTTGTATAAGGAATTAAGGATCTTGAATTCCGCTGTAATTACCTAACAAGTGTCAAAGTTTGTGCGAGAAGCACTCATATCATGGATCTCTTAGGAGATTTAGTTTGATTTGATCAGAGCCATCTTTATCAATCTTTCCTCTTTGGTATATAAAAAGTAGCTGTATTCTATCCTTGCATGCTTTCTTTAAAGATTGAATTAAAGTTGTTTTAGCATTTACTAGCTAGTTCCACTAGTTTATGGATAGACATAAGGCATTAACAGACTCAATTCTCCATAGTCTCTGCCTGTTCTCTCTCTCTCTCTCCATTCCTCACCTTATGCAGCTAACCCTAATAATAAATAGAAAAAAGAACAGTGGAAGGGACGATTTACTACCTTGCCTTTGAGGCCAATAGAAGAGGTTCCGTTTTTTGTGAGTTCTTAATTCCATTTGATTTTTCATGCTCTTGAAAAATGGTATCCAGTGCATTGTTCCAGTAAACATGAACTTAGTAATTAGTGCTACTCTCAGTTGCTTTAATCACCCATTTGGGCAATTTCGAGTTCCCACATGTCTCCTGGTCCCGTATTTTAAGCTGGGGTTAGTTATTTCTCACTCACATAGCAATAAAAACCGTTGAGCACATCTAAGTTCGTGCCATTCTTTTAGACTTTGACGTGAGAGAGAAAAAGAAGGTAAAGGAGACGTCAAAAAGCTGTTTTGGAATTATGAGCGTGGACATACTTATTTGTTTGGTTTGAGAGATATGAAGGAATGATTGGATATACAAATTATGGAGCTTATAGCTAGAACAAAGGACAAGTACTCATTTGTATATGCAAGTTATATCGAGCATAGGCAATAGCAAGAACCAAAGGAAACGCCAAGATCCCACTCAAAACCAAGCAAAAAGACTCTTTGGATACTCGAATAGATTTGTTAGCAAATACCCAACGTAAGATAACGCTTGCATTGGTCGAGCTATACTATTCGTACTCATAGTACTCATCGGTTTTCGTTCCCTGCTTTTCTTGTCTAAAGCTAGAGTAATCTACACTAAACCTATAAATTAACACGAAAGATAATGATGTCATTATTTATAGATGTAAGATAGTTAATTCATAAGAAAATGGAATCTGGGTTTTGGATCGGCTTTTGCAACAACCAAGACTGTTTTACCAACAAGGAATAAAGCTATCGCTAGACTGTCTAAAAAGCATTTGAGTGGACCAGGAGAACAGGTTGAAAGTTGAAACATCCCAACTAAACAGGGTGATTTAACCCGTACATCCCAGCTCTCTCTCTCTGAAAGAGCGACAGACTAAAGCAGAGGATTAGTTTTGGTCGATTTGGTTGCAAGATACCGTAGATAGTAGTGGTCTGATCCCCAAAAAGTATTTGAAGAAATGGCTAACTAAAGAGAAGAAGATTTGAAGTAGACAGAGCTCGAAAATCCAAGCATTGTGTGTTTTGCTGGTGCCCACATGTAAGATGTAATAGTTTAGGCGTGTGTATGTTCTCTCTGCTTCCATTGCAGCTTTCGCTTTTGAGAATTGAGAGGTCATTGCTGTTATCACCCAGTACTCTCTTTGTGGGCATGTGTATGCATGAGAGTCCAATCATTTTTTTCAGATCTCACGTATTCCACATGTACTCAATCATGCATTGCGTTAGATTCGTCTGGGATATAAGCATCATTAGGTTTTATTGTATTATTAAATTTAATTTAAAAAATTAACTGAAAAATTATTTACATGGATCTTATTCTTCATAGTTCATACCGTAGTATATGAATTAATATAGTTCAAGTGAGATTTCCATTTGGCTATGAAGTTATTACTATTAGGATGCTAAAATTGATTTTTTGTACTTTGACATGTGACATTCTACAAGTAACTAAATCTTTCTTCGCACCACATGACTAAACTATTTAATATATTCTAAGTTTATATTTCCTCCTCACATTTTGATAATATATTTATTATTAGAGTACTTGAGGTTGCTATAGGATTGAGGGCTGGTCCTATTCGTTGATTGAAGAATAGATTAAAGTTTATGACCTTAATTTGATTGCATCATAACCCACAAACATACTAATGGAGTATTACGTAAAGAAGCACGTAGTTTTGTAATGATGACATATTAAAAAAAAAGAAAAAGATGCAATGAGATATCCATTACCTTTAGGAGGCTAAAGAGACAAAGATCGATGATGGAACTCTCGTTTGACCAGAACAAGTGTTTTTTTTTTTTTTTTGGTAATAATTGGAACGGCTCGATACATAAGCCAGATCTTCATAACCAAGTTCTATTTTTCTTCTGACCTTCTGCTAACAATGTCCGACAATTTATGGTGACTAGTTATAAGCTTATGTCTTTAAGTAATAAACAAGCCTTTATACCGAAAGTTTTTTGCAAATGGACTTGATATACTTCTCTAGCTAGTTGATGTTGATGCGCACCTTACAAGTGTGATAGACTACACATGAAAAATATAACCATGCTACAATTCGCCTACTAGCTTTGACCCAAATTTAAACCAATAGAACACCAAATATGTGGGTTTTCAATTAGCGCTTGTCATCTTTCTCTCAGGAAAAGAAGGTAAAAGTTTTCTTGTCGTGTCTGATTAATTAAATAAGAAAACAGTGTGGGTCATGTTTAAATCTTTGTCCATGAAAAGAGCAATTGAAGAATTATCTTATAATAAGATGCACTAGGCACCCGGATACAAATAATCTAATTCTAATTATTATTTTGCGGCTAAAACATCGGTTTCCTACTTCATTATTTTTTAAAAAGTGTCATATCTCACTTTAGTCTTAAAGCAGATTAGGTCATTGATTTGTTTTCCACTGTTTAGTTTCTTATGATTGAAACGCTGCCTAAGAGCTTTTACCGCCATTAGTGGTGGCAGAAGGAAAACGTGGGTAAGTATGTATCTTATACTTGAGAATTTTGAGACTAAGGAACATCCACGGAAGAAATGCCAACTTCACTGTAACGTGGTAAGATATATGGAATGTTAGTATATTTTTACTAAATGACTTAACCCATTTAACTTAATAGAGTATGTCATATAAATTAAAGGAATCAGATTAAGAATTAACTTATAGATTATATTTGGTTTTTAAAATAAATCAAAACAATAAGTTGAATTATAAAAAATTAACTCTATCTAGTATTTATAAATAACTTAGAATTAATTTCATTTCAACATTTTTTGTTACTTGATCTGCATGCAAATGTTGTATTGGTTCCATGCTAAAAGAAAAAGCCTCTATGAGACGAGGTTTCAGAATCAGATTGTGAGGCCTGGCATTACGATCAAAGGTGAAAGTGGCAGCAATACCCAAATTAGCTTGCCGAAGCCGACGGTTACTTTTACGTTTTCTGCTCTAATGTCCACTTTTGACTCAATTGGACCACTGAACATGAATCTGAATGTGGTCATCTGTCCAAAATAATCATATTTTTTAAAGTGGTTTTGAGTTCGTCCAACACTTGCTTTACTAAATGTGTCCATGTGTACGTCTAGGGATATTTCTGCTTTGTGACAGATACTAAAAAGAAATGGGCATAAAATCGTTGGGCTGATCCCGTTCCCGCTCTTCGACTGGGATTTAGGACAAAACACAAAAGAATGCAACTGTGGGATGTTAGTATCTTGTTCCAAAATTTTCAGATACTAATAATGTTTATAACGTTATCAACCCAATAATTCTAATAATATTGTTACGTTATTATACTCCAACATTCCATTTTGTTTTAATAGCTTTTAATTCCTATTGCTAACGTATGTATTGTTTCTACTACATAAAGGAGTCACTCATTTGCTCAATAAGACAGCTACCACCGAAAACAATTGTTCACTTTCTCTATTTATTTTTCTCTTTTATATCTTTATTTAATCCATTCAACACAAGCATTTGCCTCTACATGCTTCTATTAGCTTCTCCAGAACTCTTTCCCTCCCACTTCTTCTGCAATTGTTGTTTGATGTTTTGCCTCAACCAACATCATGAAACCACGTCACTGCAAAACCGCAACCCACCATAACGTCGCTTGGGTTGGGGAACGACGACGCCTCTAACGTCATTGCAAGGCGTCACCGATACCACCCAATGGCATGAAAAGACACCTTGTCGCCTTTGAAGGGCGTTGGATGGCATCGCATGTGATGTTGCTGTCAATGGGACCTCTCCAGTAGCGACACTGCTGTCACCTTCGATGGGCGATTAATGCCCATCGATTTCTCTAGTAGCGATTGGTCCAAGCGACCTACAGGGTCGCCAGATGCGACAATCTGATGGGCGATAATCGCCCATTTGGTTCGCTCAAACGCTAGGCAAAAAACCCAGAAACAAAGATCCATACTCTTGAATAAGCACAGGCAGTAGCTTTCTTAAAAAACCTAATCGCTAGATTTACAACCAAAACGTAGGCAGAACAAAAGTGCAAACATATGAAAAACAAAAATTTCAGATCTGAGTAATATACAGGTAATAATCGCAAGCAATAACTGGATTTCATAAAACCCAATAAAAGCAAATGCAAATACATGAGCAATAGCAAATCAGTCTTGTTTTTAGGGTTCTAGAACAAAGGGCTACTACGGTGGTGTGAGGTAAGAGCTTGATATTTGAAAAATATTCAGAATGTTCTATGTTAACCAATTTGTTTTAGACTCTGGATATTTCATAAATAGAATACACATAGGAAACAATTTCCAATGCTCATGCGAATAGGCAGATGAACAACAATTTGTTTCAGAAAGCAAAACCAAGAGAAGTCGTGAAAATTGGCTTCTGATAAAACAAAATCAAAAGCATAAAAATAACAATCAAGCAACGAATCCAAGTAAAGCAAGCAATTAAAGGAGACTCTTATATCACTATTGCAATCTAACTGTGATCGAATCACAGGTGTAGCAGAAAACAAAATTTTTTTATAGATTCTAAGCGGATCTCGATAATTGTATAAACTTGAATAAAACATAAACGATTTAGAAATCGTACCTTGTTCGCTATCTTGTTGAAAAATCTTTGAAAATTTTTCCGATTGATCAATCACGAGCTGTTCAAGCGTCCAGCCTCTGATGGTATCCATAGAACAATTCTCAAACTGCTTTGAGAGGAAAAAAACAAAAAGTGCTAACTTCTAAAAGCTTTTCCCGTTTAAATAGAAAAAATCATAAGAGTCTTTTATTAAAATTAAATTTCTTTAATTATAATTTTAACTAAAATCAAATTCTAATTCTAATTAATTTAATTTTAATAAAATCAAATATCTCATATTTGATCTCCAAATTTTCTCAAACTTTGTAATTAAATCCAACTTAATTAAATTGATTTTTCTTTCACAAATTGATCTTTGATGTGTGACCCATTAGGTTCCTAATAAATTGGCAATGATTATAAATTATAATTTTAATTTACAATTAGAATTAGATAAATTAAAACTTCTTTTAATTTATCTTTAATTCTCCAATTAAATAATTCATAATCATAAATCATGATTGACGTCTAGCAACATGTCATGATTACCCAAATATCAAGAATGCCATCATAGTGATTGACTTAACCTGTCCATGTATGGCTATAATGTATATTTTAATTCTTTCGTCATTCAATATTCTAATTGGACAGAGTATGGATACAGTGTCGAATCTTGTCATCCAATCATGTTCGTTCTTGCTAATTAGTAATTGATTTATAATTGACATTTGAAAACACCTTTTTAAATGTCGATTCACTCTGGCTAGAGAATTCCATAAATCATTACTAATTAAGAACAATCGAATATTCTCTCTAATTACTTTAGAGTGACGAATCCTATATTGACTTACTCAACTATTTACATATGGATCATACTGTATCCAATTACTACTGACTGAATTATCCTAGGACGATTCATAAGTAGCATCAAAACACAGTAATTCCCACACTAGATACCTCGGTAATCTCAAGTCTGAGGATCAATTATACAACTATTATTATGAGATAATCCACAGAAACACAAGTAATGTTCCATTTGGGATTTTCATAATCAGGTCAGTTCAGTGAACTTATTCTCTAATAAGCACCCATATGTTTGTTTAAGTGTCTCCATACTTTAATTTATGAGACCAATTACTTTCTTTACAAGAAAGAAACAAACATGTGCTAGTTTAACCATTTCATCAATACCATGTCTTGATGAAACTACGACTAGGAACATTTTAGGAATAATATAAAAATACAATTCGAATCTCATAATTATAATCACATTATAATTTCTAATTTCATTATAATTATTCCATGGATTTTATCTTTATGATTAATAATTAAATAATTAACTAATACACAAATATAAAGAATGCCTTTTATTGAATAATAATAATGTCATAGAAATAAATTTACAACCAAAATAAATTGGCTACAAGGGTATAAACCAACACAAACACTTTACACACGTATTTTGTCTAACGTACAAATTCTACATTTTCTGCCTTTCTTTCAATCTCGGAGACAGTTCCTACTCTACCTTTTAGAGTGCACTGAAGTTGGTAGAGAAGGTGTTAATTTTGGGGTCAGATCTCGTTGTCTTGCTGCATCGTAGAGAGAGAATTTTCGACTTAGGACAACGATTTTTCATGATGCTTTGCATTCAGATAAGCTGCTCCAATTTAGTTATTATTGTTATTGTTTGATTATTTCGTGTGAGACATTTCTGCTTTTGAATTTAATATGTCGTCTGCAAATGAGACTAACATAGGTTCTGCACTTACTGTTCCCTATATAGGTTCAGCCTTATCACCGTAGCTCCGAAAATTATACATGACCTAACTATATTAGAGCCTCTAGATGGGAGAAAATTTAAATTATGGTATGAGAAAATTTTGTTCTATTTTCAACAATACGAAATTGATTATATACTGTTTCAAGAGATTCCTAGTGACAATACTGACCATAAGATTACTAAGGATAACCATACCGTTAGGGGAGTATTGCTCAACTATATGATCAACCTTTTGTTTGATATCTACTATAAGTACAAAACTGCTAACGAAATTTGGGATGCTATAGAAGTGAAATATGGGACGGATGATTCCGGTACTAAGAAATATGTAGTTGCTAGGTGGTTAAAATTTATCGTTGTTGATGATAAGCCTATTATGGACCAACTACATGAGTATGAAAATCTAGTTACTGAAATCCTTACCGAAGGTATGAACATATGTGAGTTGTTTCAAGCTAATGCCCTTATTGAGAAACTACCTGCCTCATAAAATGATTATAAAAACCAGTTGAGGCATAAGAGGAAATCCATGAAGCTTCAAGAGTTGATAGGACATATAAAGATTATGGATGCCAATCGTGCACAAGATAAGAACAAAACACTCACCCTTATCCTTACTATTAAGGCTCATCTGGTAGAACATAGAAATGTTAATAATTTCAAGAAGAATGGTGGACAAAACAAGTCTTTCAACAACAAGCAGGGTCAATTTAAGCGCAAAGGATTGATGGTGATTGTTGGTGGTGCCACAAGCCAGGCCATCCTGCTGCCAATTGTCAAGCTATAATCAAATATGAGAAGAAAGGCTAAGGACAGAAACTGCAACAGTTCAGGAAAGGAAACCAAATGGGGTACCAACAGAGTAACCAGAAGAGCTTTGGTAAGCCTCAAGCTAATATGGTTGAAGCTGGTGATGACAAGGAAATCATTACTGTTATGGTGTCTGAAGTAAACCTTGCTAGAAATTTGGTTGAGTGGATTGTTGACATAAGAGCCACACGCCACGCCTCTACTAATAAGGACCTGTTTAAGGAGTTGAATGATGCTGCTGATGGTGAATTTGTATACATAGGTAACTCCAGCAAAGTTCCTGTCTAAGGAGTTGGCAAAGTCACTCTCAAACTCACTTCTGGAAAAGTATTGGCTTTAGAAAATGTTTTATTTGTTCCTGATGTATGTAGAAACTTGATTTTTGGTGCATTGCTTAACAAAGCCAGTGTTAAACTGACCTTTGATTATGATAAACTAGTTCTGACTAAGAAGGAGAACTTTGTTGGAAAAGGGATTTGTAATGGGAGCTTATTTTTCTTGACGTTGAAATGATTGCAACTGCTTCTTCTGCTTATATTGTTAAGTCTTTAGACCTATAACACTTTAGACTTGGGCATGTGAATGTGAGGTCAATTAAGAGGATGCAAAGCTTAAACTTGTTTCCTAACCAGACTATTAATGAAATGGAAAAATGTCAAATTTGTGTTGAGGCTAAACACCCTAAGAAACCTTTTAAGTCAGTAACCGAGAGAGAGTCACAATTGTTGGTGCACACAAACTTGGGTGATTTCAAGAATTGTATGAGTAAAGGAGGGATGAGATATTATATTACCTTTATGGATGATGGTTCTAGATTTACTAAGATTTACTTATTGAAAAATAAAAGTGATGCAAAGGAAATGTTTATCAAATACAAAGCTAAGGTTGAAAACCAATTAGAAAGGAAAATTAAGAGATTAAGGTCTGATTGAGGTGGTGAGTATAGTACTAATTTCCTTGCTGATTATTGTGCAAAAGTTGGGATTATTCATGAGCTTTCAGTCCCTTATACACCTGAACAAAATGGAATAGTCGAGAGGAAAAACTGAACACTTATGCAATGTTGATTTCCTCCAGTTTGCCTAATTTTATATAAAGGAAGCTATTCTTTTATCTTGTTATGTTCTAAATAGAGTCCTTCATAAGAAACTAGATCAAACACCTTATGAAATTTGGAAAGGTTATCCACCTAACTTGCGTTTTTTTAAAGTATGGGGGTGTTTTGCTAAGGTTGCTCTACCCGAACGTAAAAGGAAGAAAATTAGGCCTAAAACTGTTGATTCAATTTTTGTGGGATATGACTCTAATAATATTTCCTATAGATTTATGGTTAAAGAAGAGGGACCAATTATGGACTAATTATACAGCTAAGAGATGCAGTATTCTTTGAGGATATATTTCCTATGAAAGTGAGTGTGCAATTTCCTAGAGAATTTGTCCCTAGTTCTTCTGCTAATGATGACACAGAGGACTAGGAAATTGTTGGGCTAAGGAGAAGCAAAAGAGCTAGAGTACCCACCATTTTGGTTCCAACTTTATTACTTACTTTGTGGTGACAAAACCTGAGGAGATAGATGATGTTTTTATGGTGACTTATATTATTATAGAAGATCCTAAAACTTATGAGGAAGCAATGAGATCTACGGATGCTACATTTTTGGAAGGAAGCTGTTGATAGTGAGTTAGAGTCAATCATGTCTAATAAAACTTGGGTTTTAATTGACCTACCTCGTTGTTGTAAGCCTTTGGAGTGTAAGTGGATTTTCAAAAAGAAATTGAGACCTGAAGGAACCATTGAGAGGTTTAAGGCAAGATGTAACATCCGGTTTCTGGAACATGCTTAGGGTTAGAATCCTAGATCAAGCATTGCATATACATGCATAACATTAGCATTCATACATGCATTGTATTTTGTACACATTTCAAAGATAGTATATACACTCAATTGACTAATTATGGGGTATGAAAGATTTTAAATAATTATGATTTGATTGCGTGATTGTGTGTTATTTATGTCTAGAATTTTGTTTTAGATGCATTAAATTTATTGAATTGGGAATTTATTGTTACAGTTGGGTGATTGATGAAGTGTTATATGCATCTAGTCTAGGAAAAATATTAAATGGAAAGACAAATTGATAAATGGAAATTTAGGTTGGTTAGGCCCATGAAATGGTGACACGTGGCAGTAGAAATAAGTGACAAATGGTTAGCTAATTGAGGGATAAATGGCTAGAATGAATGAGTGACAAATGGTGGTATAGTTGAGTAACAAATGGACCAAACATTAAGTGACAATTGGTAGTAGAAGGATGAGACATATGGCTTGGATCTTAGCATGACAACTGTCATGCCAAGTGTCCATATTCTCACCATACACCTACACCCACGATTTTTCCTCACTCGAAAGACTATTTTGCTTTTTTTCTTGTTACATTTACCCTCTCTATCTTCCTCACCACCGACTCATACACATAACCCTTGCACTTTGAGTTTTGCCTAAAATCCTGCACCTTGCCACTCCAAAATCTAGTTGTCTTCATCTTGTTCTTGGAATATACCTTGTCTTTGCTTACATGGAGGGACAGTTAGTTTGAATATTGAGGAGGTTTTGAGCTGAAAAAATTAAGTAACATGTTTTTCTTTATGGTTTTCTTTGATGGTAAGATTTCGGTGATTGTTTAAGGATGGATTAGTTGTGATAATGGTGTTTAAGGTGTGCTGGAATATGTTAGCTGTAGTGTTTTCACTGAACATGCATATGTATTTTAGCCATATCTTGAGTTATCGATATCAAAATGGGATGATTTTTAATTTAGATTAAACTACAGACATATGATACAATCTTAATGAAATAATAGAATCTAAATTCTGTCTCTAATAGTTTCAAAATTTTGCTTAAAGTTAAATACTAGGTTCTGTCGTGGTGTGAGAATAGTCTATAGTATTTTAGGCATAAATCACATAATACTGAACCAAACTATATGAACTTGAAGTAGTTAGAAACTTAATACACATAGGAACATTTGTTTAGAAGAATGTATTACCTAAATACCTCATTTTATATGTCAAAAAGGCCATGCAAAGCCGACCCGAAAATTTGTCTTGAGAAAAATCTAGAAAAATTAGAGCTGTAGGTCAAAATTTTGGTTTCACTTTCATCTTCCTCTTTCTACCTATTTTACATATCTTTAGAACATGAATTTGAAGAAACTAAAAGAATAAAAGTTATAGATATTGGTCTTAGCTTGACCTCTATGAAAGTGGCTTGATAAAATAGTAACTAGAGCTTGATTTATGCTTGTTTTCCTAATATTGCCCATGACAGACCCCTGTGCAGAAGCCTTATATTATTTCCTAAATTTTGGGCACTTTAGAGCTCGAATTAGTCAAAGTATAAAACATGAAAAATGATTATGATGTCCTATTAATACCTCAGTAAAATAGTTTGGCCAGAAGATATCTTAATAAATAGATGTAGTTAATTGAATTCATAACCTAAAGAATGGATTGTTTTGTTGAGGTTGAGTTCAAATCTAGAAATTTTGATTTGTTGAAGGAATAAATGAGTTCTTTTGGTGAAAACATGGTCTTAAGAACATGAGAAATGTGTATAAGGCATGGACGAATGAGCATTGAAAAACATAAGGTATTTATGAATGAGAATTGGGTGAATGTATGAGTATATGTTGCAGGAAGAATTTTGGTGAATGTATAGATTTAACTTGCTAAAATTTCAGATGTAAAGTACCAATTGCGTATGTATT
Organism: Erythroxylum longipes; assembly: GCA_027563885.1. Taxonomy (NCBI): domain Eukaryota; kingdom Viridiplantae; phylum Streptophyta; class Magnoliopsida; order Malpighiales; family Erythroxylaceae; genus Erythroxylum; species Erythroxylum longipes. The sequence continues at coordinate 16,428,833 of JAOQMS010000180.1, read as the reverse complement.
ATAAGGAGCTTTTTGATCATGAAAAATGTTCAAGGATAAGTGTAAAATCTAAGTTGATAATGATATAAAGATGTTCTCATAAATGTAATGTGATTAAAAGTATGTAAGTGATGAATTGGAATGATTGAATGAGAACTAGGAAATTGTGTGAGTGTATAATACTAAGAAAAAGAGTGATAAATATGTGAGTGATAAATTGAGAGTGATCAAGTGTATTAAGGCATAAACCTAATTGAAAACTAGATGATTCACAAATCATAATGAATGTATAAGTATGATTTGTGAATAAGATTTTATACTAAGAATAATCAATTGAGCATGCGTTAAACATGACACATATACATGTGTAACTTTGAGCATTCATTTGATTGGTCAATTAGTAATGTGTGCATAAGTGTATTGTTTGATTTAGAGGCACACGTCGACCAACACCATCCAGACATTGCAGACACGTCAAACCAATAGCTACTTGAGCGTACTGTGAGTTAACGTAGATGTGTCAACCCAATTATATGTGTTTTTTTTTCCTGTTTGAGTTATATGTATCATAAATTAATTTAGATGTATCTTACTATGTTTGAATTGCTCTTGTTTAACTTTCACATAATGAACCATTACTGGTTTGATTGCGATAATTCTGGACATTAATTGTCCGAGGAGATCATTATCTGGGACCGTATTGGAAGTGCTCATTATATGTGAATTTAACTGAATAAGTGTCATTTGACATTATTTGTTGAATGCCGGACTTAGATCCGATGAACTGTGAAAATTGAATGTGTTCATTGACTGAAAGTGATTGATGATATTATATATGTTGCTCCATTATATGATGCATGTTCATATAAAGGAGTTGTGACCGGAGCAGCCAACATGAAAAGAGCTTTAAGCTCAGTTATGCGCATCAGAACCTTAGGCTCAACGATTAATGAGTTCGGTATCCACAAAAGATACGGGACAGTATTAAAAAAATCCCGATATCTACAATGGATGCAGGACAGTGAAATAGACACTCGATCACAACAAAATTAAAATGGAATGAGTCTCATTTACTTTTTCATTTGTATCTTTAAATGTGTTCATGATATTGATTGCAAATGAATGGTGAACTATGTTGTGTTGATATTGAGAAATACTTACGAATTTGATGGTGATATGAAGAATTATGATAAATGAGTGCTTTGTTATGAAATGATTACATGATATTCTTGCATTCAGAATGTACTTCTGGAATGACTTAAAAATTGATTGTATTTTTAAATGCTTCTTTTATTATAATGCAAATTGTAGAATATGAGTTATAGCTCTAAATGAAGTGTTACTTTGATTGAGCTAAATGTTATTCATAGATATATATGTGTTTTGTTTCGAGTGAATAGTTCGCAAAACTCATCAAAATTGTAACGTTGATTTTTAGGTACTGAGAAGAGACCTTGCTAGTAAAGTAAGCTAACTGAAGTTTAGTACTACCCATTTTGAATCAAGATATGGCTCAAAAGTCTGGTCAACTGTCATTTGAGGATTTTAGATAGAGTACTTTGTATAGTTTTCATTTTATGTAGAATCTTTTGTTTAAAATAGTGTGATCACAGATGGTTTCTATAATGTGAATATATGAACGGTTTGTAATGAAATAACAGTGTAAAACATGTTTTGTTAATGAAACGAGATAAGTTGTTTTGTTTTATGATTACTTCTAATGTGTATGATGCTATAGTAAGTGAATGTGACTTCTCTAACACGCCATTCCCGTAGGGTATGTGGTCGGATATTCTCAAGAATTTCAAGCATATGTCCTATAGTAGTGGTGTGTTACACAAGACTTGTGATTAAAGGATTTAAACAAAAAGAAGGATTAGACTTTTTTTAACATTTACTGTCCTGTTACCAAAATTGCATCTATAAGGATATTGTTTGCTATTACCTCAGTATTTAAACTTCAAGTGCACCAAATGGAGGTTAAAACAACTTTCTTAAATGATCTAGATGAGGAAATTTATATGGTTCATTTGGAGGGATTTAGAGTGCTTGGTCAAGAACAAAAGGTGTATAAGTTGGTTAAGTCTTTGTATGGACTTAAACAAGCTCTTAAACAGTGGCATGAGAAATTTGAAAGTGAGATTTTTAAATATGGTCACCTTTTGTGATGCTGGTTCTTGCATTTACGTGAAATCTGATATCAATGGCTGTGTAATCATAAGTCTTTATGTGGATGATATGCTTATTTTTGGTACTAGTTTATTTGTCATTGATACTACCAAGAGTTTGCTAAAGTCTTCTTTTGATATGAAAGATCTTGGACCTGTGGATTTTATTTTGGGAATCAAAGTTGATAAGACTGAATCTAGTTTTAAGTTTAATCAAACTCATTATATTGAGAAAATTTTGAAGAAGTTTGGTTACTATAATGTTGATCTAATCAAGACTCCCTATGATGCTAGTGTTGCTTTAATGAAAAATTTTAGTGACAGTGTAAACCAAGCTGAGTATGCTAAAATTCTTGGTAGTGTGATGTTCTTAATGAACTATTCTCATCCTGATATTGCATACTATGTGAGTAGACTTAATAGGTATACTCATAATCCTAGTCAAGAGCATTGGAATGCATTGATTTATTTGTTCAGGTATTTGAAAGGTATTATACATTGTGGATTATCTTTTGGTGGTCATCCTCCTGTATTGGAGTGGTATTCTGATGTTAACTAGGTTACAGAGAGTGATGATATACAATCAACCAATGGTTATGTTTTTACTTTGGCAGGAGTTGCAGTGTCTTGCAAATAATCCAAGTAAACATGTATTACGAGATCAACAATAGAGGCCAAGTTTATGACTTTAGAGTTGGCATGATAGGAAGCTGAGTGGCTAAGGAATCTCTTAGCAGATATCCAGCTTTTGGACAAACCAATTCCTTGTGTGTTCCTTCATTGTGATTCATGGGTTGCCATTCATGTTGCCAAAAACAAGGCATGTAATGGCAAAAGTAGACAAATCAGATTAAGACATAAAATTGTTTGTACTTTTACTAGACATGGTGTAATCTCCTTGGACTAAATGGAAAAAGTTGACAAATCAGATTAAGACATAAAATTATTTGTACTTTTATTAGACCTGGTGCAATCTCTCTGGCCTATGTCAAGTCAGAGAGAAACTTAGCGGATCCGTTTATAAAAACTTTGAGTAGAAAACTAGTTTCAGAGTATGCTAAATGGATAGGGTTGAGCCTAATTGTGTAGTAACCTTATGATGGACACCTGACTTGGAAAACCAAGTTCAATGGGTCAAACAAAGTTATATGGTGACTACTTACTTGTACTTTAATTGTGAAATAATACTGAGATATATTCAGGTGTTGAATTGCGTCCTTAGCATGACTTTACTGCGTTTGATGCAGTTGGATTGTTTAATCCTTAATAAGTTCCATAGCCCAAGTTTGGGTGGTGTAAACAGTACACACTTAATGAACTTACGTGCGTAATTGTGGGGGGGCTAGCCACCCTCCTATGAGAGTAATTGCACTATCTCTATAGAGCGATCATGAGACCATGACATTTTGAGGCTGTTAATTCTCTAGTAGGTTCTATCTCTGATTTTCTTGGACACCAGGTTCAAGACTTAGTTCGCCTGGTTGTTCGATTACCTTTCTTTTAAATTGTTACAATTTGTTTCTCAAATTTTAGACCAAGTGCTGGATTGTTAGTATCGTTGTTCCAAAATTTTCAGTTACTAATAACGTTTATAATGTTATCAGCCCAATAACTCTAATAACGTTGTTACGTTATCACGCTCCAATGTTCCATTTTGTTTTAATAGCTTTTAATTCCTATTGCCAACGTATGTATTATTTCTACTATATAAAGGAGTCACTCATCTACTCAATGGGAAAGCTACCACCGAAAACAATTGTTCACCTTCTCTGTTTCTTCATCTCTTTTGTATCATTATTTGCTCCATCCAACATAAGCATTTTCCTCTACATACAAACACCTTACACATGTATTTTGCCTTACGCACAAATTCTGTATTTTTCTGCCTTTCTTTTAATCTCAGAGACAGTTCCTACTCTACCCTTTGGAGTGAATCGAAGCTAGTGAAGAAGGCGTTAACACTGGGGTCAGATCCCGTTGTCTAACTGTACCATAGAGGAAAATTTTCTGACTTAGGACAGTGATTTTTCACGATGCTTTGCATTCAGAAAGCCGTTCCACTTTAGTTATTATTGTTATTTTTGCTAACACGGGAAACTTGAGCCTTTTCATTTGAACAATAATTCCTCTGCTTTTTGTTCTATTTCCTAACAAATACAACATGGCTGCACTGCACAGAGTTCCTAAACCAAGTTTAATTAATAATAATGATCTTAAACTCTATTCAATTTCACAATATTAATTAAAATTATTCAAACATTTAAAATTATAATCCGTGTCAAATATACATAGTCAAATTTTAAGTTACATTAACTCTATTGTTATATTTTTTTAAAGTAAATAACAAATTCATTCAAAAGGTGGAAATTACAGAGTATATAAGGGCCATCTCCTGAGATTGGAGCTCATACAAATTAAGGAAACTAGAAAGTGCAAAATGTCTAACAATAACATAATCCAAATGCTTAATTGCATTGTAATGTAACCGGAGATGAATAATTGATTAACATTGATCATGATAGCCATCCTTAGTTTTATCCATAATTAGATCCAATTATACTCTTTGTACTCTTCAGCTTTTCCAAAGATTTTAGTATTCCTCATCCTCCAAATATAGTGAACTCGCCTTGCAAAATCAATTTTGAATACTCTTTTGTCTTCTCTGTTGGCCCATTTTAATTTGTTAGCCCAAGTAAAGATATTACTCCAGCTAAGATTTATGTCTTGCAATTCAAAGATATTGAGAAAAGCACTTCATAGTATTTTGATATGAAGACATTTAAAGAACATATGATCTAAAGTTTCAGTTTCTCTAGAGCATATAGGGAAATTTGTATTTGGAATTTGAAACTTGATACTATCCCTGTTCCCCAATTTCTGTAGAGTTACTAACTATAAGATGAAAGAGTGAGCTGGAGCAATACCTAAACTCCAAATTAGCTTATAAAATGGAAACTTGTTCATAGGGCAAAGCAACAATTGTTTACAAGATTGAGCAATAAAATTATGAGATTTATGGAGCTCCCATTTGACTTCATCTTCTTGTACCTAACTTAGAGAATATGAAGGCCACTGCTTAACAATAGATTTGATTCCTCTACACATATGAAAAGGCCAATGCCAATTGTTGTTTTGAGTTAATAAGTGCACTTTAGTATCCTCAGGGATAGTCCCTTTTAAAGCCGCAAAGAGGTGGTTATTATATAATACTTAGTATGAGAGTGCATGAAAAGTGTAAGATTGTGAAGAAGTCTGAGGAATTGACCAAATGCTTTTCTGCTTGATATGAAACATATACACCCATCTTACTTATATAATTTCTTTATCCCAGCATGGCCTCCAAAGCCTCTTTTCCAATAAGATTATGTTTATTCTATTAGCTAAATTGATTCCCAATCCTTCATACTGCGTAGGAAGACATAATGACACTTTATTTGACTTTGGACATTCTTCCCCATTAGAATTTTGGCCATTCTAAATGAAGTCCTTAATACTCTTGCCAATTTTCTTCAGAACTCCTTTAGGGATAGTTAGATGAGATAGCCAGCAGATATGTAAATTATTAAGAATATTAAAGGCAAACTGTAAGCTGCCTCCATATGACAAGAATCTGTTGTTCCAGTGAGAAAGTCTTATACTGACTTTTTCTATGAGAGATCTACGTTTAACTTCCTTAAGCTTCTTTGTGGATATTGGAATTGTTGGCCCCCAAATTTTTTTTCTTGATGAATAATCATGATTTAAATTAATTATGAGATCTTTATGGATTTATGTTGTGGAGTTAATCATTATGTTAATGTTAGTAAGATTT
>JAOQMS010000180.1:16404029-16422775 GCA_027563885.1 Erythroxylum longipes | reverse complement strand
AAAGTTAGGATCTTTACAAGTGAAGATGTTCAGAAGTTTAGAGGTATCGTCTGTGATGACGTCATCTTCTTCTGTGACGTCATCTTCTTCTGTGATAACGTCATTTTATTCTGTAAATTAACTTCTTCTATGATGACGTCATCTTCTTCTGTAAATTGTCTTCTTCTGTAAATCAACTTCTTCTGTAAACCCTCTTCTTCTGTGATGACGTCAACTTCTTCTGTAAACAAACTTCTTCTGTGATGACGTCAGCTCCTTCTAGATGACTTCATCTTCTTCTGTAAAGATGCATCGTCTGTAAAGATGAATCTTCTGTAAATCATCTTCTTTTAAAAGGATGCATCGTCTGTAAAGATGCATCTTCTGTAAGTCATCTTCTTCTGTGAGGATGCATCGTCTGTTAAGATGCATCCTATGTGAACCAACTTCTTCTGTGATGATGTCAGCTTCGTCTATGTTTTGTTTCCTCTATCTTTTGGTCCGTCTGTCTTTTGCTTCATTTGCTTTTGCATTCGTTTTCTTTCTGCCTAAGTGACTGAAAATTCTTCTGTGTTACTGTTCATAAACTTCTTCTGAGTTACTGTTCATCATATATCTTCTGTCCTATTTTTGACCTATCAGAAGATAAAATTTGTCTTCGAGGTTTCCATGGAAGTTGTATCTCTTGAAGTCCTCTTTCGAACCATCCAAAGAACACTTAAATCTGATATCTATAGAGAAAGTTATGCCAATAGCCCTGAAGTAAGTTCAATATGATTGAGGATAAAAATAGATTGGATTTTTCTGTCTTGTGAAATTTTTAAGTTTGATGTTCGACTGCTATGGGCACGCCACCCTTATGGGATGACAGGCTTAGTTTTGTCTCCGAAGGTTGAGGTTCCATAAAAAGGACCTTACAGGGTAATGTGCTCAAGTATGCCTCATGAACGTTAGGCTCCGAAACAGGGGTCCAACAGTTATGGTATTTGTTAAGAGTTAGACTCCGGAAACGAGGTCTAACAGGAACCCCCACATATATGAGAGGTGGTCGATGTATGTTGAGTCCAGCATCAGCTATAATATGCACTGAATCATCACAACTTTTTCTAGAAAGATAAGTAACACATTTACTTGGATTAAATTTAAGAACTGAGATATCCTGAAAACTCTGTAAAACTCTTAGAAAAGTTGCAATGGAAACAAGATCATTGGCACAATGCATGAGCAAGACATCTGCAAATGAAAATTAAGTAATACTAAGACCACTGCATTTATAATGAAAATTGAAATTAATGTTTCCTTTTATACAAATCTATGTGATTCTTTGAAACACTTCCATGACAATGGCAAATAGATAGGGGGAAAAAGGATCACCTTGTCTGATCCCTCTGGCTTCTTTATAAATCTGAGAAGGTTGTCTATTCATCAAAACTAAATAAGAAACAGATGGTATGCAAGAGTGAATCCATTTGATGAACTCAAAAGGATATCAAAAAGCCTGCAAAGAATTGATAATGAAACTCCATTCAATGGTGTCACAGGACTTTGTGAAATCGAATTTGAGTGTACAACTCCTGAATGCTCCTTTGATTTGTAATCTTTGAATAATTCCTGAGCTAGTAAGATATTATCACCCATAATTCTTCCTAGAACATAAGCACCTTTACTTGGATTGATTAAGCTAAGTAAGTTGAATTTTAACTTATTAGTAAGAATTATAGAAATAAGCTTGTACACCATATTACAATATGCAATAGGTCTAAAGTCATTTAAGCATTTAATGTTAGGAATTTTGGGCACCAAGACTAAGTTAGTATTATTAAATTCAGTAAGCAGCCTACCACTTCTAAAGAATTCTTATACTACTCTTACTATTAGAGCTTATAATACAGTCCATTTCTCCTAGAATAACCTTGCATTAAAGCCATTTGGTCTTGGAGACTTATCAGGATGAAATGAAAACACTACATCTTTTATCTCTTCCATGGTAACTTCCTTAAGCATTTCAATCTTTTGAATATGGTTTGTGGAACCTGATAATCTGTTGAGGAGTAGCCTAGGAAAATTAGAAGTGTGTACGAATACACCATTTATTTCTTTGAAGTGCCTTCTAACTACCTCTTTCATCTCTTTTTGATCATATAACAATCTGCCATTATGATCTTCAAGGGATATTTTTTTCTATTTCTTTTCCTGAAACCATATTGTAGAAATACTTAGTATTCCTATCTCCTTGTTGCATCCATTCCACTCTCGATTAATGTTCCAGTTGGGAATTGTAAGCTTCAAGTGTTTGCATATATTTTTTAAGGAAAACTCTCTCTTTCTCTATGAGCATAGAACCTGTAGGATTGATCATTAATAGCCTTTAAGTGCATATGAGTTCTTCCATTACTTGTAACTTATCTGTCTTCATCAGATCTAGGGTACCCTTGAGTGGTTTGACACAATTAGCCTTGGTAGTTTTATTGCATGCATTGGAATGCTTTAGAACCACGAGAATGTTTGTTAATAGAATCTTCTATAATCAAGTTAAGTTGGGCATGCTTTAATAGGGAATTAAAGAACCTGAATGGAGGTTTACTTGTCTTCATTTTGCTATTAATAATCACAATGATTGGAGTATGATATGGTTTTCCCAAACACTGCATAGATTTCTTACATTTTAGTAAGCTAATAATCGTTGACTAAACATCTTTCAAGCTTCCTTTGTACCAGTCCACTATTCTTCTGATGATTGCTCCATGTAAAGATAGGTACCCAAAATTTGAATAAACCAAACTAAGATTAAAAGTAAGTTCTTCCAATTCTTTAGTATCGGCGTGTGTTATACTTCTTCTTCCATTAGATTTAGCTGGAGACAAATAGTTGAAGGGCCTGAGTTGCTCATGTCAATTGCTTGTAAGTCCCTCCATAATGCAGCCTTTTGGAATTCCCAATTTATTGCATAAATGATTGTAATTGCTATTGGAATCTTGTTAGCTTTGATAATAAGCTCACAATGTAAGAGTTATTCAGTGTGGAACCAATTTGTTAACATCAAATGAGTTAGATCAAAAGACACCAAAATCCTTCCATTGGGATGCTTAGAGTGATTACTTAATGCTTGCCATCCAGTTGGGAGGACGTGTAACCTTTTTTGAAAAACCTTTACTTTTATGTTGGTTTCCACCAAACCAACAAAACTCAATTGCTTAGTAGCTAGGTAATCTTTTAGTGCTAACTATTTATTGCGGCAGTTCCCCTCACATTCCTATGGTACAAATCATTTGGATTGCTTGGTTTTAGTTTCCCTTTTGGATCTTCGATTGCTAGATCCACTTTCTTGCCACTACTCAAGCTCCTTTATGGTTCCATCTACTTCATTTCTGAACTCCACTTTTTCATTAACCACAATTCATTGATTTCATTACCAACTTCTTGTTTTTTTTTTCTAGATTTGTCGTGTCTGTAGGCTATTGAATATTCCCATCATACACTGCTTCACCTATTCTATATTGAATCCTTTAAGTATTTGCAACCTTTGAATTCAGTGGAGTGTCTTACTAGACCTGAGAATTTTTTGTTCCCTCATTTGATAGTGATCGCAGATCTTGGGTTTTAAAATTTGTATAAGCTTCAACATCGTGATTAGAAATTTCCTGCTTATCTTAAGTATCAAAATTTGCTTGCATCATATCAAATTGTTTAGGATTTTGCTGCTGACCTAAGGCTTCATTGTTTACTTGTGATTCATCAACTACATCCTTTTTATTCTTTTATTCCTTGTGACTCAGTTTAGGAAGCCACACTTTGGTTTTTTCTTTAACATATGGTTTCCAGGGTTAAGACAAATAAACTTTTTCTTCAATTAATTCACCGCCACTATTATATCTCATTATAGGAATGCTTCGAGGCATTGCATTTCTATGCTCAACCTTAATACAAACTCTAGCATACCCAGCCCTCTTGGTGTTATTCGTATTCTCATCCATTGCCAGAGGAGAGCCAATATAGCTTGCTACGTAGCTCAGTCCTTCTGAAGATCAGTATTCAAGAGGTACCTTATGCATATTAAACCACATAGGAATGGTTTTGATTTCAGATCTATCAAGTTTAAAACCCATCTCCCACATCCCTGAGAATATTAGCTTACATTATATGTGCCAAAGACCCATTTCTATGACCTTGCTTGCTGTTTTCTCTGATGAAAACCGAAAGATAAAGAGATCATCTACAGTTATTAAGGTTACTTAGAGTCCTAGCTTCTTCTAGCTCATATTTGCCCAGTGTTGCACTGTAAGGTAAGCCATTCTTTTTTTCTAAAAAGTACCCGACCAAGGTTGATTTCCATTTTATTTCTCCTTGTTGCGGCACCATTTTAGGAGGAGACACAGGACCATCCTTCACATCAACTATAAAGTGCAGCCTGCTAAACGAATTTGAGTCACCTACAACTCAACTTCATGTTGGTTTCTTTACCTTTTGGGGTGATGACTACGGTATAGGGTGGACTTGTGGAGGTGTAGGAGTGGTTGACAAAGGAGGGAACTCCTCATTTGCCAAGGGAACGACAAGGAAGTTTAGTGTTTGTGGGTGAAATGTTACCATTAATAGTAAACTGTCAGAACTCAGCTGTAGTGAGTGCTTGGGCAGATTTCCAAAAAAAGAAAACTCAGTTCAGACCAGGGTGGTAAGGAAAGAAGGTAAGGTGCACTAGGGGGATCACGAAGTGGGGTGTTTGAGAGCAAAGCAGGCAAGGCAAGAGGCTTAAAACCACTACAGAAATCATGCTTCATTGTAGGAAGGTTGCAGAGGTAGAGAGGTAGAGAAAACCATTAATTTACATATCATTATGTTTGCCACATGTGTAGGGGTCAATTAAATTGATTTTACTACATTATTTGATACATATACTTAAATAAATATAATGAGTAATTGAAATAAATATGGTATTAACGTCAACTCGCCCTTTTACCAGTCGAAACGTCACCTTACCTTAAAAATCCTCCATCCTTCTCACCTAAAATCTTTTTTCATGCTGACAAGTGGGTTCTTCAAATATTTCTTCTCACCTAAAAATCATTTTCTTTTTACATGCTGACAAGTGGGTTCCTCGAATACTTCTTTAGTCCCTTAAGTCGTACGTTATGCCCAGAGTTCCTGTTAAACTTATAGGTGATGTACTGTTCAAAATTTTTAATACGAATAAAGTGGTTATGGAGTACACTTAGCAAAACAACCTAAGTTCATTTTGATATGAAATTAATAAATAATTTTTAATTTAATCTCCATAACCACTTCAAATTAAAAAATTAAAAAAAGGTTTTAGACTAATTAAAAATTACTTATTAATTTCGTATCAAAATGAACTTAAGTTGTTTTGCTAAGTGTACTCCATAACCACTTCAAATTAAAATTTTAAAAAAAGGTTTTAGGCTTGAAAGCTCAACTTCAAGTGGAACTAAAACTTAAGTTTTTATATATGAAGTTCCACAAAAATTTTGAATTTAAATCAAATTCAACTTAAATTCATATCGAAGAATTTAGTTTTACAATTTCTATTAAGTGAATTATGAATATGAATTGACATAATTATTTAAAAACTAATAAAAGTATGATGTGCTACCACAAAATTTTTTAATTTAATTAATTAGTGACGTCTTCTTGTTTTTTTTATAACAATTTGGTCATTATTTAAAATAAAAAATCCGAAATATAATAGCAAGTGTTGTTATCATTTTATTCTAACATTTATTAAGAATTCAACTTCGTTCTCTATTTTCAAATTGAGAAATACCAATTTAATCGTAAATTAATATTATTTTATTTATTTTATAAGAACTGAGTTTAATTGTAGTTAAAGAAATTATTTTTATTATTTTTACAGTACAAGTTCATTTAAACTTAATTTAATAATAAAGTGTTACTATTTAGACCTTGTCGCTATGAGCTTAACAAAATTAATTTCAAGTTAGAGCATAACAATTCCTTTCTCTTAATTAAAACATTTTGTTTTAGTTCTTTATTACTTTCATTATATACATATTAAGCTTTAAATTATTTTAATATACTTCTTTAAAATTAAAAATAAAAAGGAATTATTTAAAGATAAAAAAAAAACTATAAGTAAGACGTAAAGAGCAACAATTTAGCTATTGCCCTGCGTTGAGCCTGAAATTTCATAGTTGTGAAGAGTTCTTAAAATTGCGGAAAGACTGGTAAGGTGTATTGATTCAGCTAATAAGAGGAAGAAAAAAGATGACAGAAAGATGTAAAACAAAACTGAAGAAGATAATGTGAAGGAGCAGGATCTGTTTTGCCATATAATATATGTTATTAGAGTTAATGTAGGAAAATTGGGGTGAGATTTGATATTGCTTGTTGTTCGGGTTGTTAAAGTCCTCAAATTAATTCTGATCCTCTAACTTTTTTGTATTAGTTATGAAACCATGTTAAATCCCAAAAGAACTAAATACTAGTTTCTTAATTTCAAATAATAAAATAAAGGGGAGTTTTTCAATTAATTAACTAATTAACTAAAATTAACAAGGAATCAAAATAAATCAATTTAATATAATAGAGAGAAATTCAAGAGTGAAAACGATCTAGAAGGGGGTTGAATAGATCTTTTAATCTTTTCGCAAAGTGCTACAAAACAGAGAATTAAAACACACGAAACAAAAAAAAAACAAATTGAAATGTAAAGGAATAGAGAAGAGAGGAACACAATATTTATAGAGGTTCGGTGCTAAGACCTACATCCTCTACCTAAGCTCTCACTTAGGATTTTGCCAATGCTCTTTACTGCACACTTTTTAGTTCAGTGTGAACTCTTCAAACAACTTGACTTCCGGCTCAAGCTACACCTTACAGACGATTTGTTTTCCGGCACAAATCCTACCTCCAAGCGATTCTCCTCCAATCACTCAGCTCACAATAATAACAATGATAAAGATGAAGTAGCAAAACTCAGTACAGCTGAATACAATCAATATAGGCTAAGTAGCAAAATTGAGAGCAATATGATGATGATTTTTGAACTATAGCAAGTATGCTTCTCTTTGGACTTGTGTAATTAATCCTCTGAAGTGTTGATCTTTATTTGAAGGCTTCAAGACGTTTATGGACGTTGTAGAACTCTTCTAGCCGTTGTAGAACGCTCCTAGCCGTTGTATGAAGATTTCTTCCCGTTTGAAATCAAATGACAAAGTCAAATTTTGTTCAGCTATAAGATAAAAGCGGATCTTCAAGGCATTGACTATAAAGGTGAATACTTTAAGGTGAATGATGAGAAAAATAATGCATCTAGATTTGTCCAAGGAGAAACTTCAAGGAAGAATCGGAAGTTTGTTCCCACATATTATTTTTGCTAGGTTATCGGACACATAAGGCCAAGATGCTACAAGTTACTATAGATGTTGTTCCAAAGGACCCAAAACCGAAAGAGCATACATTCCTCACAAAATTTCCAGCAGTAGTCTATAATTCTGAAGCACACTTGGGTTAGAAAGAGTCAATTGTAAGCTCTCGTAGTTCTTAAATCAATGAAGGCGACTTTGTATAATGGTTGGTATTTTGACAATGGATGTTCACGTCATATGACAGGGGAAAAGAGTTACTTATCCAATTATCAAAGTTGTATGGATGGACATGTGACAATTGGAGATAGAAAGAAGGCTTCGGTAATTGGTAGAGGGACGTTAAGCGTGGATGGACTATCACATCTCAAAAATGTGTTTCATGTCGATGGATTAAAAGCCAATTTAGTGAGTATAAGCTAACTTTATGATGATGATTTATTGGTTAAATTTACAAGTGATGATTACAGAGTGCTAATCAAATAAAGAGAATGTATTATGAGCGACAAACGATCAGTAGACAATTGCTATATGTTGCAGGTCACTCCTATTTGCAATCAGCCTCATACGACAATAATATAGATCTATGGTATCAAAAGCTTGGATACGTCAACTATAAGCTTATTAGCAAGTTAAAGAAAATGGAAGTTGTGAAAGGTTTATCCTTAATGAACAAGGAAGACAAACTGTTGTATAGTGCATGTCAAATGGGTAAGCAAATAAGAGTGCCAAATATAATTATCGGCGATTTGACATAGTTTAACCATCAAATACTTCTCAATCTATCAAAAATTAGTTGATCAGCTATTTACCAAACAATGTCATAATATTAGAGGCAAGAACTCAAGATCTATGCCAGTTTTGCTTTCAGACATCAAATAGGTTAATGAGAGTTGAAAAAATTTAAAGGGTAAAATGATGATTTTTAACCTTTTAATTTTTGATAATTGTCCAAACTATATAATATTTTGAAGCAGATGATTATTACAAACGATATAAATACAATTGTAAATAAAATGAGCACAGTTGCGAAAAGGATCTTAATTTAAAACTTCTTTCAATCCATTCAATTCGCAGCTACAACGCAAAGCGAGTACTAATCATTATAAAGGTTTCACATTCCAACTTTAAGTTATATATATATAAACCCTTTTCAATGAGTGGAACTCATTAGTTGTGCACTCTCAAGTTGGATAGTAAGAGGTTGGGTAATAAGAGTTGAAAAAGAACAATCATTTATTTTTAAACCAACATTTTTAAGACCAAAGAGTAGAGCAAAAAGGGGATAAAACTCTTCTTTCTTGATTTTCCTGTAACTATATAATCGGAATCACGGGAATCCTTATATGTATATGTGTGTATATATATATAATCACGTCCTCCAACTCTTCATGCAAGAAACTTAACCACGTTGGCACGCATCTCGTGAAAACAGCAACATCCATCAGTGTTTGTTATGGCTAGAAATTCATATAATATGTTCCTTTGCACGTAAATAGAAACATTAAATTTGCCGCTTCAGCATGATAATTAAGTATACTTAATTGATTTGCAACTGCATATTATTTCTTGCTTCAGATCCTAAAACTTACGGTCCTGGGGATATTAAGTTAATCTATATGTGGCAAAGAACAGTCCTAATTGTATAGTAATACTGCTTTCTTTTCGTTGCATTACCACCTAGATAAAGTACTTTCCTTTGATAATACCATTATACTACATAACACCCACCAATGATTGCCTAATTTTGTGTTTCTTGTTGCTTCTATTCCTAGACTTTCTGGTAATATACGACAGGAGGGTATTCTAAAATTGTTTAGATCATTTTTAGAATAAAATTGTATTCGTATCATTCTTGTGTTATGTAAATGATGCAAATATTTCTTGTAATTTAACATACCAAAATTTCTATATCTTTAAAATTCTTGAAAATTTTATTTTAATTTTCACTTTTTAAGAAAAATCCATATATTTTATAGATTTTGATTAAAACAAACATATAATACAAATATCATACATACACTAATCAAATGGTATTCGCAAATTCATTTAAGTCAACTCTTAATTTTGAACTGACTAATTAAATCCGACTTAAATTAATAATTTATTATAATTAATTTAAATTATTAGTTTAAGTCAAAGTTTGTTAATTTAAGTCGAGTTTAAAAGTTAAGTAGAGTTACTATATTAGTAATGATATTTAATTAATTCATAAATGATGTTCATACTATGTGTGTTTTGTCGTTATTTTTTAACCGAAATTTAAAAGAAGAGATTTTTTTAGAGAATTAAAAATTTAAAAAAATAAAAAATTTTAAAGAGTAATTTTTTAAAAAAGATTTCTTAAATTACAGGGATATATTGTTTCAATCTTAATGAATATTAAACTGATGAAAGGAAGGAAAAGAAACCAAGTAAATTGATTTTAACCAAACCAGAACCTATATATCTTAATTCTTCTTTCTAGCAAGCTTTGGTTACCAATTGGCATTTTTTTCCAATTGCTTTCACACAAAGTTCTCTTTTTCAGTATATACGCACCATAGGTTTTTATATCTTAATATTATTGGTAGTTACTACTTGGACATTGAGTTGTATGTGCTGTACACTTGGATGAGACACCAATATGTGCTTGTTAAGGGTCCAACTCCGGCATGAAATTTATATAAAAATAAGATACTACTTTCACTCAAAGCCTTGGTTATATATTATTTTTGGTATATAAATAATTCACTTTTTTATCAACTTTTATTTGAATATAAAATAGCTCAACTTGTAAAATTTCACAGGCAACCAATACTTTCGGACACTAAATTAGAGATTGATATAACGATTCAAATAGTTATGAGCGTGCAGTAGTATCTCAAGTCAAATTATCTGATACCTAAGCATTTGATTTGGGACCACTTAATTATTACATCACTTTTAAGAAATAAACTAATGTGAAATTAGGTAGGACACATTTTTTGAATTTCTTCAAATTTAAAATTGATGTCAATTCATGGCTAAATATCCAACGAGAATACCAGAGAATGGATTCATTCACAACACTCTATAGAAGTCATAGCTAACAATAACGATATTCAATAAAAATTTCGCTAAAATATTGAAGAAAAATGATAGGTGAAGAAAATAATATTTTTCTTGAAAGTTCTTGTATGTACATGATTCTATTTGTACTACCTTCTACCTCTTGTATATTAGTTATTTCTCCTAGAATCACGGAAACAGAAAATCCTACCAATTTACAATGCTAGTTGTACAGTACTGACATACATATTTGAGTGTGAGAAAAAGACAAGAAGTGTATAAAAGGAAATAAACATTAGCTAATGTCTGTTGGGTTGGGCCAGTCCACTTAAAATGTTTTTGGGCATTTTATCACCCGCCCATCAAGTCGGAGCTTCAGCTGAGAACAAATGACTCCGAACTTGTAGAGAAGATCTAAAAACACTCATGCGTTTAGTGGCTTCGTGAAGAGATCCGCGAGTTGTTCTATCGTCCTCGCATGTTGTAGTTGTAAAAACCCTAAGTTCACGCAATCCCAAACTAGATGGAGGTTGATCTCGAGGTGCTTCATCCTTTGGTGAAAAACTGGGTTCTTGGAGATATGGATCGTGGCTTTGTTATCGCAATATAAAAGTATGGGTAATTGCTGATTTGAAACGCTTGGAGCAACTATACTATCCACTTTAATTCGCAGGTGGTTGACGCTAAGCTTCTGTACTCTGATTCAGCTGATGAACGACTTACCGTCGTTTGTTTCTTTATTTTCCAGGAGATTGGAGATTTGCCGAGGAATACACAGAAACCTGTCAAGGATCGTCGAGTGAAGGTGCAACTTCCCTAATCCGAATCCGAATAAGCCATAAGGTGAGGGTTCCCTTCTTCTGGATAAAAAATCCCTAAATCCTAGGTTCCTTTGAGGTACTTTAGCACTCGTTTAGCAGCTTCCCAATGTGGTTGCTCATAAATTGACTGAGCTGTTGTGTTACATACGTAATGTCAGGCCTGGTAAAGCCTAAGTATTGTAATCTTCCTACTATTCTCCTATACGTTTCTGGTTTCTCCAGTAACTCACCTTTTTTAATGGTTAATTTGTTCCCAGGAACTATGGGTGTTGCACAAGGTGTGCAATTCAACAAGTTGATCTCCTGCAGAATGTCTCTGATGTACTTGCTTTGAGAAAGTATCATCCCTTCTCCTCTTGCTATTTCTATTCCTAGGAAGAACTTAGCATATCTTAAGTCTTTGATAGTGAACTCTGCATTTAATGCCTTCTTGACTATTTCTAGCTGCTCTTCATTTACACCTGTCATCAAAATGTCATCTACATAAACAATTACTGCCATGAAATCATCTGATATACCCTTAGTGAATAGACAATGATCTGCCTCTGATTTTGTGAATCCTAAGGAATATAGCTTCGTAGATAATTCTTTGTTCCACTGCCTGCCAACTTGTTTCAAGCTATAGATAGACTTAATTAGCTTGCACACCTGCTCTTCCTTGACTTTAGTGTAACCTTGTGGAGGTGCATATAAAGTTCTTCTTCTAAACATTCGTGAAGAAAAGCATCATTGATATCACATTGATGAATTGGCCATTGCCTAGAGGCAGCAATGGCCAAAAACATTCTTATGGTCATAACTTTTGCTACTGGAGAGAAAACCTTTGAGTAGTCAGCCCCTTCCCTTTGACTAAAACCCTTAGCCACAAGTCTGGATTTTAGTTTGTTCACTGTCCCATCTGCATTGTACTTTATTTTGTACACCCATTTTGAAGCCATAGCCTTTTTCCCTTTAGGTAATTCTGTGACTTTCTATGTTCCATTTTTCTCTAGAGCAGCCAGTTGCACATTCATGGACTCTACCCACCTTTCATCTTTATTAGCAATTTCATAGGATAAAGGCTCAAAAATTTCAGATACATTACCTATGAGGTTACTGTATGTATTGTTGTGTTTGATGTTTAGTACCTCTAGCCTTTCTCCAGTTGTTCCTACAGGATAACAAACTTGTAATGTTATATTTCCATGATCAAGGGAGTGGATGAATTGATTTGCTGTGGTTTGATGGGCATAGTCTTGTAGGTATTTGGGAGTTTTATGGGTTCTGTTGCTTTTCCTTTGTGAGGGAGCAGTAGGTAATGAGTTTTGGTTTAGTATGTTATCAGATATGGGGTGATCAGATGGTTGGGAATTTTGTTGGTCATATGGTGTTTGTTATGGATTGTGGTCTCTTTGGTCGGTGAGTTGTGTAGTTTCCATGGTCAGCATTTGTATAGGATATTCTATGCCTTCATCAATTAAACTACTTGTGAACAAAGGGTCTAGGTTTTGTGTGGTGCTAGTAACATTGTCTGCTAAAGGGAAAACATCCTCATAAAATATAACATCCCTTGACACAAAAATTGCCTTAGTATCCAAATCCATGACTCTATAGGCCTTATAATCTGGCATGTAGCGAAGAAAAACACACCTTTTTGACCTAGGGTCCAATTTTGTTCTGTTTGGTGTTTTATCTAATGCAAAACAAAGACAACCAAAAATTTTGAGATGCTCATAGTTTGGTTTTCTTTTCTGTAGCTTCTCGAAGGGGCTTATCCAACCCAAGACCTTTGTAGGTATTCTATTTATTAGGTATGTGGCAGTTAAGAGCGCTTCTCCCCAATAACCCTTAGGTAATTTGGCTTTGAAAAGTAGGGCCTTAGTAATTTGTAGTAAGTGTTTATGCTTAACTTCCACTACCCCATTCTGCTGAGGGGTGTAGGGACTACTCTTTCGGTGTTGAATTCCCATTTCTGTGAAAAAGTTGTTGCATTCGTGATTAATGAACTCTCTCCCATTATCACTCTGTATTTTTTATATTTTAGTGTCAAACTGTCTCTCAGTGGTTTTAAGAAACTGCACAGTGGTTTGTAGTGTTTGGTGTTTGTGTTTTATTATGAAAGTCTAAGTTGCTCTTGTGTAATTATCCACAATGGTGAGGAAGTAATGTGAACCACCCATAGTGGCAATGGTGTAGGGTCCCCATAAGTCTACGTGTATGATCTCAAAAGGCCTTTGTGTATGAATTTCATGCTTACGGAAAGGTTTCCTATGTTGTTTAGCCAAAGGACACACTTGACACTCATGTTTGATAGGAAAAGAAACTTTTATTTCATTGATGTGTTGCAACTTTTCTTTGGATACATGCCCTAGTCTAGAATGCCACACATCAAAATTCACAGAAACATTAAAAGCAACATTCTCAGTCCTGTAGAATTCTAAGGAGGGACCTTTTAGGCTGTTTGGGGTGAGGAAGGTATCTGGATCTAGCTCATATAATCCATTCACTGCCTTGATAATAGCTATAACATCATTAGTCCGAAGGTCCTGCAAAAACAACTTATTAGATATAAACACCGCAGCAACTTCATTATGAGTAGTGAGTTTATTAATAGACAGTATATTCTTGAAGAAACTAGGTATGTGTAAAATTTTCCTAAGGAAAAATCTGTCCCCCATATATGTCTGACCAACATGAGCCACCCTTTACGTAGTTCCATCAGGTAAAGTAACAGGATCATAGGCATTATTAACCTCATATTTAGTGCAAAGACTAAGGTCTGCTGTCATGTGTGTAGATGTACCAGAATCAATGAGCCAAGAATTACTATTATTGAATGCTGTATGCACAGAATGGATAAGATTACCTGCGTAATTTTGAAATCCTGAATATTTTGTCTCTCCAGTAGTTTTGCCTTTGATAGCTTTACTTATTTCTTGTTGAATGAAATTGGCAAGATTTGAGGGTATCTAAGCATTCAATAAGTTTTCCTCATTCTGTTCTTGCATGAGATCTACTGGACTGTTTGCTGATTGTGCCATATTTGCCTTTCCTTTCTGCCTTTGCGCAGTAAGCTCCTTGTATCAGTCGGGAATCCCATGTATTTTGAAGCAGGTCTCCAAGGTATGCCCATTTTTCTTGCACTTTTCACAGTACTTATCCCCCTTTTTGAGAAAAGGACCTTTGTTCCAACTGTTATTGCTTCTTCTACCCTTCTTCGTGCTGTTGGACTGCTTGGCTAGCATTGCCATGTTAGGAGTTTATTACTCTCTGTCTCTCAACAATTTGTAGCATAGAAAAAGCTTTGTTTACTGTAGATAAAGGCTCCATCAACATAATTTGGTTAGCAACGTGCTCAAATTCATCATTTAGTCCCATTAGAAATTGCACGAGTTTGTGAGCATTTTCCTTAGTCACGATAGCCCTAGAAGCATCACAAGTACACATGGGAATAGGACTTAAACTAGACAAATCATCCCATAATTTTTTAAGCTTAGTATAATAAGCAGAAACTGTTAAAGTGCCTTGTTTAAGGGAACTTATCTCTCTTTCTATTTGGTATAATAATAGCCCATTAGCTTCACCAAACCTCTCTTGTAATTCTACCCAGAGTTTCCTAGCTATAGTAAAGGATAGAAAGGCATCACCTAGTTCTTTAGTCATGGCATTGAGAATCCATGATCTTACCATGCTGTCTGCTCTCCTCCATTTTGCTAACAAAATTGGGTCTTCTGTGGGCATAATGCAGGTTCTATCTATGAAGGATAATTTGTCTTTGGCACACAAGGCTATGGTTATGGATTTACTCCAAGTAATGTAGTTGTTTCCGTTGAATGGTGTGGTGACAAGCACAGCACCAGGATTTTCAGTATTGGTGATATAGTAGGTTCATATTCGTTTGAAGTGAGGTTATTTATGGCATTAGAGCCACTGTTGTCGGCTGTAATTGACATAGTAGGCTAGGGTAGAAAGTCAGATCAGATTTGTTGTTTTTGCTATGATGCCATAAAGAAAAATGGTAGGTGAAGAAAACAATATTTTTCTTGAAAGTTCTCATATGTACATGGTTCTATTTATACTACCTTCTACCTCTTGTCTATTGGCTATTTCTCCTAGAATTACGGAAACAGAAAATCCTACCAATTTACAATGCTAGCTATACAGTACTGACATACATATTTGAGTGTGAGAAAAAGACAAGAAGTTCATAAAAGGAAATAAACATTAGCTAATGTCTGATGGGTTGGGGCAGTCCACTTGAAATGTTTTTGGGCATTTTATCAAATATGAAATTTAAGGATAGAAGTCATAGTTATTTAAAAAAAAAAAAGAGAGGGAGAAAAGCCACAGCTAGGCTGTGAATAGAAAAGCAAACTGTGCACGTATGGTGGAAACAACGACTAGAGTCTCTTACACTATCAACTGCCATACTATGGTAGAAAACGCATGCTAGTATCGACATCTATCTTTTCTCTTCTCTTTTTTTTTAGTACGTGCTAGAGATGGGACTCGTTGATCTGAATCGTACGGGGCTTGAGTTCAGGAAGATTAACACAGCTCGACCTACTCACATCGTTCGAACGGATTTAATTAAAAATTTAAAACTAATTCAAAATTAAAGTCACTAATGCACTTAAATTGAAAAACAAAATTGACTTATTATTAATCTTAATATATAAATACAACAACAATAAAAATTTTACTAATACGCAATATTTACAGAGATTTAATAATATGCAAATTTATTTTTAACTAATCGAGTAATTGTTCAATAAAATGAAACAAAAATGCATAGGTGATAGGCTTAAAGATGGGTAATTATTTATGAAGTGACGGGGACTTGGAACTCTGCTTACTTTATGTTTCTTTTAAAAGAGAAATTGAAACAATTACGTAAATGGCTTGTGTTCCTTCATCCATACGATGCTTAATTAGTTTACGACTTACGCCATCTACGGTGTATGCATTCATCTTCCATCTGGTAAGCTCTCGCACATCCTTTTAAGATTGATACAGAGACTTCTAGGTGTTGACACCAAATTGAGACATTATAGCTCGTGCTAACCTTTCATAAGCATCAATGAGTAAGGTGTAGTTTTAAGTTATGGATTGTGAGTTACATTATAATCATAAGTTGTTATAATAATTGTGAGCGATATAGAAACAATTGCTTACGGATAATAATCATCATTTAAAACACTATTATTATCAGTATCAATTATTGAATTCCTTAGTTTAGCTGAAAACATCCATCTTGAATTATTTGATAGTAATTAAAGCATTGTAGTACCATTCATCCAGCTGTTTTCTTCTCAAAGTTTTCCTTGTATCATGGACTTATGTCAGCTTTTTCCAAATGTAATCCACAAAGAAATCTCATTTATGAAACTATTTTGGTCAAATTACCGAAAGTTTAGTCTTCTCTGCCTCTTTTATAAAGAATGCTACTTGGTATTGAGAGTAGGTGAAAAGGGTTTTAAAAAAGACTAATAAAGAAGAAGAAAAAGACATGTCCTTCAACAATAATGTAATACGTGATAAGCCACAAACGTTCATGCATGAAAGTTTATCTTAAAATAATTCTCTCAAAGCCAAACCATTACAGAGAAAGCCTAAGCTTTTGTATACTGACCACTGGTCCTTTCTTTAGACGATCGAACGATGACCCTTTTATATTCTGATTGCTCTTATTATATCAATCGTCAGCTTGTGGGAGATTTTAATGATTTTGGTGCATTTAATAGAGTTTTGTTTAACTTGAAGACTTGGCTTTTCAATCGAAAAGCCAAAAGCCAAAGGCATTTGCTATTCTCTTAAGCACCTTTTGTAATTTTATTGGCCAGAGCTCACATAAAGGGTTCAAAAGATATATATCATAGGTTCCGTGGATAACTAAGTATCTTTGACCAGCGCATAAATGTAGTAGATGATGATGATCTCACTTTTGTATCAATCATGCAAAGTCGTTCACTACTGCTACACAGTTCATGCTCATCTAAAGAAATGCTAGCTTTAGTTTAAAAGAGAGACAACTACAAGTTCACTAATTTTTTTCATACACTTCACCTCAAAATTGGTTAGATCGATGCAGAGGCTGCCCCTGTGATTGTCGAAGATTTCGGGAACAAGCAAAAGACCCACCCTAGACAGAAATTGATAGGGAAAACCAATATATAGTAGAACAGTAGTATTTGTATGTTACTTATGTACTATAAAGTTCGCTCGTTGAAAAGATAACAATGAAGTCACGATGTCTTTCTCAGTTTGCAGATAAATGTGTCGTGAAGGACAAACCAAATGGATAAAAATTCGCAATTGATGGTGGATATAAAGTTGCTAAAAAAGAAAAAAGTCGATGGTGCAAGTGGCAAAATTTGAAATATATTTTGTATTTTCTTCCAAGAAAAAATAGAGTATGAAGGACAGTTGCAAGCCAGAGCTAGTACGTTCTAGCCAGATTCTTACAATTCTATGTTCAAGTAAGAAATGGAGGAAGTGGCTTAATTTTCATTATTCTTATCTTATGTAAAAGTTACTACATACGTATTATGTGAATTATGAACCAAAACAGTGCATATTTTGGATTACTAGATTTATATAACAAATTAATCATGCAAAATTTGTTATAGCAAATAACAGGAAAATATTCATTGTTCTTGCTATAAATTCAATTTTCTACTAAAATATTATTGTATTATAAAAACAAAATTTTAAATTGTATTATCTGACACCTGAACTTGAAAACCTTATAATAATTCGGTATCTTATATTAGTACATAATTCTAAATTAGAAACTGTATATCTGAAATATAAAAACGACCCAAGTATTTACAGATGTGCTCGTACTGCATCCATTAAAACCCACTTCACCTGAGAAACCGACAAAGCAAACCATGCAAAACGAAAACAAAATCGAGTGCCTTTACAGACCTTGACCCCATAATCCACTACAATTGAATATCGTGCTTTCCCTTAGTGAAAACTCACGCATACTCTATTCTTTTCAAAATTAATGGAGAGAAAAAGGAATGATATTTGAGGGGAACAAAAAGAAAAATTCAGCATTGCTTTTTAATTTCCGGCTATTATTACTATTAGAACCTTAATTCAGCTTAATTCTGTTGAGTTCTCTTTAATCTTGATAAAAGATAAGAAAAATATATAGATTACAAATTAGGGACTAAATTTTAACATAATGATTTCATGAGGATTTAAGCCTTAATACAGCATTTATCACTGAACTTAAGCTCATAGGTTTCATAAGATTTTTAGCTATGATATTGTCTTGTGTTTCATTTAAGTTGCGTTTGGATCTGCAGTACAGTGGGGATAAGTAGTTATTCATCGCAATTTTCAAACGCAGTCACATGTTTGGATCTGCGATAAACAACCGAAGGTTGGAGAAAAGTACGGTACTACCGTAAAAATCAATAAGCAGAAAGAGGGTTGCGATAGGAAACTGCTTCTGCGGTAGAAATTTTACTTTCCATTAATAACCTTCACTACAAGTATTATTTTTTATTATATTATTAATTAATATGACTAATAATATATTTTTATGAAATATTTTATTTACTAAATTTATTTTATTTATATT
>JAOQMS010000180.1:16382442-16394560 GCA_027563885.1 Erythroxylum longipes | reverse complement strand
CTCCCTCTTCCAATCCTAACTTGAATGGCTTGTTCTTGCATGGTGAATACTTCAATTCGGCCTAATTGTCCAAATCTACCCAAGTTTTATGCACCAATCCTTGCATGGCTTCCTTGATCTTCTTAGATCATGATCTTGTGATTGGCCCACTAGGAACATATAATGGATCATTGGTAGCAACTTTTCCACCTATGGCAGCATGCTTCCCACGTGAATCTCCATGTAATCCTCCATCCATGGCAGTAAGCTTCCCATGAACAACATGTTGACCTGGGTTCTCATCATAATCACTCAATCTGTTACCAGCTTGTACATTTAGTTAGTATCTAATGCTCTTAATTGGCAACTAGATTGTGTATCCAATATATTGTACCAAGGAATCAGTTACATCATTCTATAGTTTTGTGTATCTTATGAACGATATTTGCAATCTACCAATATTGTACGTTTCCAGTGGTGCCAATATCACACTAAATACAGGCATGTCATATACACTTGGTAGGATGTACATGACATTATGTGAGCTCATATGTGGGTATCATACGGTGGTCATAGGATTCTATATCCAATGTACAGTTACAATATGTAGAATCTATGTTATTAATTACATAGTTACAACCAAACATATATTACACAGACATGTGTTACCTTTAAGAAGGTAACGATTACATCATTGGTGTTTAAATGGCACAAGATAGGAGGATTACATGGACATATTGGTTATGATAAGCACCAATGGTAATAATAACCTACTGAAATATACATATCCTTGACAAATGATGTCATACCAAATATGTTACAGAGGTGCACAATGCATGGATATGACTTGTGGTAGCCCTTCATATGATAATGAGTGGTATCATGAAAACCTGATGATACCATATGTATTAGGCAGATATATATAGATATGGTTGGTGACAAAAGGCACACAACCATAAATGATCACTGTTTGTTTACTGGTGGATATGGGTAGTAACTCTTAGTACCATTACAATCAGAACATGGCTAGGTATATACTCACCATACCCTTATTATCATACTCTTGAACGGAGAGTGGGCCATACATACCTACACTATTACCTTTCATATGTCTTATTATAAGTCATTATCGTATAGGTTACATGCACCATACTCATCCACATGGATATGCAAAGAACCACATACACATATGACATTACTAAAAATTTCATAGAACCATATAGTGGGTTGTTACATTGATTAAAGTCATATTACATCAATATACATTGCAATAATGTTACCCAACATAGATCACTAACCTACTCATGGTATGGTAATACCATCACATTGGATCACTGAGGTATACCCAAACTGATATGACTATTACAATATAGGACCCAAATATTAGTAATACAGGTTGGCTAAGTGATCCAACCCCTTAATTGGTATACACCCTATTTACAATGGATGCCACCATATAGAAAGACAACTGTACACAATTTATATCCCTTATATCTTTAGCCAACCTGTATTACTAACTTACATACCCATGACTACCCACACCACCTGGCTACTAGTATCATTACTCTTGAGGGTGTGACACTTACTTGTTGGAGTATGTTACCCAACTCATGGTATATAATTAATACAGATGATACCAAGGTATACCCATAATGGCATACCCATATTTGCTAGGGATACCTTGGTATGTCAGTGAATACATAAATGTGGTGATCACTGGTTAAAATTTATATCTTCACTTAACGTCATACATCACACAACGTCCTACAGCCATATCAACTTGCCAATGGTACAAGTAATTTTACAAAAACCTTTTGTAGAATGGGGTGTAAGATAATTAGGTATGGTGTGACCTTATGTCTAAAATTAGATGCCCTTATATGTAATGGCATGTGTCTATTGGTATCCAAAACATAGGTCTATACTAATGAACAACATTGTTAAATACCATTTGATATTATCACACTCAAACTGTACTGTCTATAATTAACATTGTACCATATATACGTTACCTATATATGGTACAACGTTAATTACATATTTAACATATGGTATGCTTAATGTACAATTAGTGACATAAGGCTCAGATGTGGCCCAAGATCTGTAACATATATGATATAGGTTTATTAACATATACATTAGGGTAGAACATATGGTAGTGCCTTAGAGTACCTGATGGACCATATCACTAGCTTCTACAGTATAACAAAGAATGTATGTTGTTTTATAGTTAGCACATGCCTTGAAGTGATTATATATTGACTACTAGTGACGTATATGGACTATGTATTATATGGATGTTACCCTATCTGTGTAATCCCTAATGGTATGCCAACATAGATAACATAACTTTTGAATTAATGGTAGATACCTTTGGCCATTATTACGTAATGGTGTGTATATGGAGATACCTGTCTGATGTGTTATGTCCCCATTCACCACATAATGGGTGTTATCCCTATAATTTGGGCACGAAACTATTATCCATAATACAATGTTGGTAACGTAAATAATAACCATGACACATATAAACTTATCTGGAATATGTTATATAAATGGTATTTCATACCACATTATAATATAGGAGACCATGTGTGTTATATAAAACTCATGTAATCCACATACATCTTAACTACTTCATTACAATTAGTCCATATACGTTACCAAAATATATTATCTTGACTATTGGTTACAATACTATGGTTTAGCATTAATTTATGGTTACACTAGTAATGTTATATAATTATTTATTTTGCACAACGTTATATAGATACCTATATATCTATACTAATGTCCATATAATAGGGGGTTATATGGCATAACCTATATAATTCCATGACATCTATGTAATGGAGTATGTCATATAGTAATAACCCTCTGGTGTGTCTTTTACCCTATACAACCTTTGGACTGTTGGGGTATACCATTGCCATCAACATATAATCTTTACGCACATATTATCCACAACTAATATATGGGTACCATATAATAGTAACATCCCATACAAACATATAATCACTACACACACTAGACCACATCCATCAGAATACATTTTCACATGTCATTACAAGCTAATAGTAGTACATAACAACACTTCATATTATTATACCATAGTTAAGTTACTATATCTATAGATAAATTGTAGGCATGTTACTATGATAGCTACAATTTGGTGTACATGTATAGTCAATATAGGTTGTGTGCTAACGTTACCCAGTACATTTGGAGCTATTATATATGTCCATATTACGAAAAGTGTTACACACGAAATAAACATACTTGCTTGTACCCTTTATTATACCTCAAAATTTGTTGTATATCATACACAACCTCAATGTTACCCAATGTATGTATCTGTCATGGGTTATTGTACACACATACAATACATGTGTCTTGTACCTACATTGGGTAACTATGTTATCTGATGTACACCATCCAATGGAGGAATGCCATACTACTATTATTCAGTAACTAATTCCTTGCATACATCATATAAGATAACATAGTGATTTACCTCAATTAATTGACACCAAATGAGGTTGGTTTGTGTGATACCATCACCAATATCCATTGTGGTACATGAATGATAGTACCTAATACAAGTGATATAGAGCAACCAGTTGGGTACATTAGGTCTCTCCATAATTGGTATATGGAAACCTCTCCTTATGGAATACCTGGAGATATTTTGCATATCTCTAGGGATGACCACTATAATTATAATTATAGTCCATCCACATGGCCCATCTATGTTTATGGTCAAAAGATTGTACAGGGCCCATCTAATGTGGTTGGATAGAGGGTTGCTACCTAGTACCAATGCAATATTAAGGATGGGTTATACCCATTATACCACCAATGTGACTACCTATACACGGTACACAATATCTCCACACATGCCATATACACCAAAATTTAGTTAGATGGAATATATCCATTCATGTTACACATTATAACTCTATGTTACATAATTATACAATAATATGTCTATGGTATGTGACATACACTGTGTTATATGTCCATAAGGTGTACTAACGATGATACATGGGTGATCAGCATTAGTACAATACTATCCCCTGGCATGGGCATAACACCTGTTCATGTATACTAGGTATATTTTATATCCACGGTACAAGGTAGGGGATTTGGTATATGTGGGATACATGCCCGGTCCATATGACCTATAATATACATCAAAGGTATCGCTTGTGTGAATGGATGTAATAACGGGTATGTTATAAACTTCCAAGTATATATGGCTCATGTAAGTGCACCATTGGCCATACTAAAAGTTGATCCATATAGTATGGACTTGGAAACCATCAATAATGAGCATGGTATGAAATTGGGATTTAGGTAATGAGTGTGGTATGACTATTTAAGTTTGAATATGCTAATATCATACTAACTTAATACCCATACCTGTCTTAGAGAACTAACCTCCCTTTGCAAGTTGTTATATAGACTCAAGGTGGGACCATTGATAGTTCTTATGAAATGTAGTTGGTATGGGAGTAATACACTTGATGCTGGTATACATATATCCATGATAGTACAATAGTATGGTATCATCCCAACTATAATAGTATCAATATATGACTTGGTTATATATTGATACTCTTATACCATGACATTATAAAGGGTACTAGCATCCATATCATATGGGGCTTGTTCTAGCTACCCATATGATATATGGTATATCATGGGCTCGGCATATTAGTTTTACATAGACATATGATATTCTAAAGGACTTGACATGTTTAATATAAATGTGTCATGGCTATATAGGTAGCTATATTGCCCTTTTTGATATAAATATAGAATTTGGTGATACTAAATTCTAACATCTTTACACAAGTTAAATTGCATTGGTAACTGATGTCCCTATTACCACTATACATCATAAACTAATTATATACCGTTTAACTGATGGACTACGACAACTTGTGCAAATAAACTATCACAAGCTGTTTCTAACACCAAGGTAGACCTACATGCATTATACGGTGTATCTAATAATGCAAAGGTATGGATGTAGGTCAAATTGATATGTAGAATACCTAGATGGTACTTATGAATAGTATACCTACTAGATAATACCATAACATTCATTAAGGTATACATCAATGGCTACCATACTGACAACCCTATGTCCACAATGATCTATTAAGGGTACAAGACATGTATGCATATATTTATAAGCTGCATCTAAATAGTACCATTTTGGTATCATGGTGAGGTACATAATGAGTTTTATATACATAGTGCTCCTAAGACTATGGGTATTGGTATGACCATATAGTCTTAGGAGCACTATGTATATGATCCCATGTTAACACCTGTATGGTAGGTGTTATTACCACTATATATAGTCTATATTATTGTAAATATATGCTCACTAATACCACCCATTATGTATATACTTAGGTATCAATTCCAAGTGTGTATATAGTGGAAACTAGATATTGTTAGATAGAAATAATGTTACCAAATAGTTATTACAAGCATGTACCATATTGACGTACTTAGGGTATTATTGTATGGTTATATTTGGAGTAATATGGGCTCTTGTGTTGGTGTTATGCATAATATGGATGTATACATCTGATATTACTAGAACATTATGTAATACCAGATGTATACATCCAAGCAGTGGGTTGGCTAAAGGTGTAAGGGATATATGTTACATAGTAGGGTATCATGTAATCTGTCATATGGTATAATTACCATCTACATTGCATATATTCTGTATGTACCTAAATGGTATGTCACATAGTGGATATGAGATTGGTATGGTATGCATATACCATATGGCAACTATGGTATCCATGCACTCCAACCTATATATAAGGTAATACATAGGTTGTACCATTTGTTACAATTGTACAATTCTACCACACATGTCAAGCTTAACCAAGCATTTATTAGTTTGGATATGTATGACACAAACCACATTGTACATTCTAGGACATATCCTAAACATGCCTAGGGTATAGTACTATATGACATACCTTACAGACCATTAGGTACAAGAGTTATAACAAATGACATACACTAGTATAATTTATGTCATATACATGCATATGGGGTGTATGCATATGTCATATCCTTATTTGACCAATGTGTATACTGCAATTCATCTTATCCATTATGTAGTGCCGTATAATATGCATGACTATACAAACAATTAATATCTCAAATGTAATGACAGTGTATACAGTGGTTATATTGAGGAGTGCCAATCTTGTGGGCACAGTTATACTGGCTACCCTTTGACTAATTTGATGGCTATACCTAGTTAAACTATAATGCAATGTAGGCATGGTAATAGAGATCTATAAACACAGATTAGTTAACATAATCTGTAATATTTTAACATGGTATAATCCAAAGGTGTATAGTATACCATTCATATGTAATGTATTCAGTTGCATTACCTAATGGATGTCATATAATTACATATAAATATACCCATGTATTAATATTTTATGCACTGTACTAGTCCATATACATACTATTATATAAAACATGCATAAAGGATCTAATAGGTATACCAAGGTGACCTATAATTTACCACTAACACCTATTAAGGCCGTAATAAAGTGTGACCATATGGATGATAATAGTATGCACCTTGATGTGTGGGATGCACATGGATACCCATTAAGGTACACCACATGCCAGGAACAGTATTTGATGGCTGAGAATATGGAATGTACCTGAGTGGGCACATATGCATAAGTTAGTAATGTGACTATCATGATGTTTAGTGGTATACCAATGTATATTACCCCACTAACTATCTGACTATGGTTAGACATACCTATATGTCTAAAAAAGATATATATACATTTAGTATGCTACACTAGACATTATATGGTACCTTAATATGTACCTACTTGTATGCACAATATGGTTATTTACCTTATGTAAATTAGGTACTAGTATGTGAATGTATGTTAGGATATAATCATTCTATATATTATGGTCTATAAAGGTATATATCTATAAAAATACATTTGTATTACTGTGCCACGAATATGGGTGTAGCGTGATAACTTGGGGTATTATACTTAGTGTATAATGTGGTTATACATTACATAGACTTAGGTGGTAATGCATCTATACCACTAAACATCATGATTTGTGTAAGTCATAAATGGGGCCTTATATCAACTATCTATACATTATATAGTATGGGTGCTCATATACACATGCACACTTAACAAAAATCAGCCCATGACAAAGTACAAAAGAAGTCCACACACCTTTTACAAGATAAAACAAGCCCAAACCAATTGATTAGACTTGTGCTTGTGAAAATTGGCTAAGTGTTAGCACTCTTGGTTTGATACCTCCAATGTGCCCACACACTTAGGCGTCTCCCTAAGCTCTTCCCTAAGCTTGATCAACAAAACTTGTTGAAGTTCTTGTGAAACAAAAGCTTGTACATAAATCTGAAGTTGTGCCTTGAGCTTGTTGGAGCCTGACCTTGTAATTGGACCCATTAGCATCCTCAAGTCTCTATTGTCTTGGTGAGCTGCATCAACACTGTATCGTAATTTGGTACCTCGAGTATGTTCCTATATCCATAGATATTGGTGGTAAGTAGCTATGTAATGGTCATATTGCATGTGAGATATTGGTACCATACAATGTGTAAAACCTCCTAAACATTGTATGGTACCAATATCTCACATACAACTATAATTGGTTATGTCCTTTGGTTAGCTAGACATGGGTAAAACCCCCTAAACATTGTCAATAGTTACACATCCATAATCTATCAATCATGTACACTAACACATCCATAATCACATCAATTATGTACACTAACACATATATATGTTACCCATCCGTATGTTTGGTATAATACGGGCAATATATGATTAATACAGGACATGCATGTACATAATGATAATGACTTATAATTATTGTATACTCAGGGTATATATTGAGTATACAATAATTAATATATCTGTACCTACAATGTACTATAGTGGTATCCATGGCATCCATATAACAACCTAACGTTATGACTTAGGTAATGTAAGTTGTCATATCTATTTTATGTATTACCAATAAAGAGAGTATTATACCTGGACGTTTATACCATATGGCATACTGAAACATAGGTGTACCTCATTTCATACCAAGACAATGCTATTATGTTGGGTTAGCCATGGTTGCATGCATCACATGCATGCGGATGCAGCGGAAGTGTCGGAATTTGACAACCCGGAATTCTCAGAATCTCACATGCATGCAAGGATATGTAAAGAACATGAAATAACAAAACTTTTTACCTTGTGTATCTCCTCCTTTCTTATTTATTCTCCTTGTTTGGGTTGTTGCAAACACCAAACCCTTCCTTCATCACCCAAGAACATGCAAAGAAGGAAGATGAAACAATGTGTAAGGGTTTTCGAACACCAAACTTGATGAATTTAAGTAGATGTTCAATATGATATAAGATAGATCAAGGTTATCTTGTATGCATGTTGATTTATACAACATTTGCATAAATTGCAAGAAGATAACTTAAGAACTCTTCTCACTCTCTCTAGAACACTTATAGAACCCTTTCTCTATCACTTAAGTGTGTAAGAAGTGAAAGTTGCTCATATACATAAGCGAAGAACTCACTTATATATCATTTCGGGGCCTTTGTCACGATGCTGGCCACGATCGTGGCATGTCTTGCCTTAGGCCACGATCATGGCTCTATGATGCAATATCGTGGCTTGCTTAAAATATGCTATACATACTTGTTTTTCATCCGATCTTTTATGCGTGTGACCCTTAGGTTCCCGGCTATTTTAGGTACTTGAATTAACTCTTAATTCAAACACATCATGATGCATATTTGCTGGAATATAAGTGGATTAACGCACAAACTCTTTGATAGTTAATTATCCAACTTATAAACCTTTCCATAGAAAATTACCGTGCAATTCGTCCTTTCACCATACTATACCCCACTTGGTTCAGAGTATGAGATATGTGTCAACTCCCACTAGACTGACTACGTCACATCTAGTTCAAGTGATGTTAGTTTTTGTTCTGGGATCTCATTACTCATATGTTTCATTGAAGACCCTCTTCATGACAAATACTTGCTCTAATCAGAGACTCCTGAGTAATGACCCCCAACAGGAGGCCATGGGTATCATCTCCTTCTATCAGGAGTGGTGAATCCTTTATTGGCTACCCAATTATCTTCGAATATAAATAGTTATACCCAATCACCACCTTAAGAGCGACCTCATCTTGAGGTAACAAGGAATGGTATCAAAGCACAGGATTTATATCCAAGATATACTTGAATACCTCAAGTCTAAGGATATTTGCACCATTGCTATGATGAGATTAATTACTGACATTCGATAGATTATCCATATGATAATCTCATAGCGGGTCATTCGATGTACTTATTACCCTTAGTAAGCATCTACATATTAACTCTAAACATCTCTCATGCTTACAGTTTATGAGATCCACTGCTTGGTCAAATTAAGGAGTATAATATGTGCAGTCTTTCCAGATTAACAATGTCCTGTCTTATTAATCCTACAACTAGGGATTGTTTAGATACTAACATAATTGCAAATGATAGGAATCTCATTATCATGATCTCATCATGATTTCCTTCATGCTATGTTTTGTATCATGGACTTTATTAATTCGATTTAAGATCAATATCAATTCATATATATATATATATATAAATGAATATCAAATCAATGAAAAAAATGCCTATTTGCTTTATTAATCAAAATAAAGTTTGTACGAAAGTGCTAAAGGTGATTGCCTTTAGAGCACTACTTTAACATATTATTCATGATCCATTAGTACCACATAATGATATAAGGTATGGCATTTCTTACCAATCAAATTTCGAAAGCTTGATTAAAGTTAGGCAAAATTAGAACATGTGAAGAACACAATTTATCTTTTAAAGTATTAAAAGCCAGTTCTTGTGCCTCATTCCACTTAAAGCCAATATCCTTTTTTAATTATTTCAGTCAATGGTGTAACAATGGTGCTAAAGTCCTTAATAAAACGCCTATAAAACCTAGCCAAACCATGAAAGCTACGCACATCACTAACTGACTTAGGAGTAGGCCAATCTTTGATGGCCTTAACCTTCTCCTCATCAACATGCACACCACAGGCATAAATAACAAAACCAAGAAAAACAACTTTATCCATACAAAAAGAACACCTTTTAAGTTTAGCATATAGTCTTTCACTCCTAAGTGCTTCTAGTATAGATTTAAGATGCATAACATGCTCATCAAGGCTTTTGCTATAAATCAGGATGTCATCAAAGTATACCCCACAAACTTGCCAATAAAATCACGAAAAACATGGTTCATTAATCTCATGAAAGTGCTAGGTGCATTTGTCAAACCAAATGGCATGACCATCCACTCATTTAAACCATATTTCGTTTTAAAGGCTATTTTCCACTCATCCCCTACTTTCATTCTAATCTAATGATAACCACTCATGAGATCAACTTTTGTAAAGAAACAGGTGCCACGTAACTCATTAAGCATATCATCTAACTAGGAATGGGATGGTGATACTTTACCATTATCTTGTTTACTACCCTG
Organism: Erythroxylum longipes; assembly: GCA_027563885.1. Classification (NCBI taxonomy): domain Eukaryota; kingdom Viridiplantae; phylum Streptophyta; class Magnoliopsida; order Malpighiales; family Erythroxylaceae; genus Erythroxylum; species Erythroxylum longipes. The sequence goes on along the minus strand of JAOQMS010000180.1, from coordinate 16,383,962 downwards.
CAATCCACGCACATACGCCAAGTTCCATCTTTCTTTGGCACCAATAGCACTAGAACTGCACATAGGCTTAGACTTTCTCTCACGTGCCCACTCTCAAGCATCTCCTTCACTTACCTTTGAAGCTCCTTTGTCTCCTCAGGATTACTCCTATAGGCTGGGCGGTTTGGAATTTGAACTCCTAGCACAAAATCAATCTGATGTTCAATGCCCCTCAATGGTGGTAATCCCTTGGGCAACTCATCTGAAAAGACATCAGAGTATTCTTGCAAAACAAGTTTCACAACACTAGGCAAAGAAGGGTTAAGGTCACTCTCATTATAAAACAACTCCTTATACCTAAGCAAAACCAATGGTTTCTGCCTGTACATGACCTTCCTCAACTCTTTTTCTTTTGCAAAGAAAGTACTCTTTTTTATTCCGCTCTTCTTTTCACTCTCCTTTTTAAATTGCATTAATCTCTTTCTTTTGCTCACTAGTGCACTTAGTCTCAGTTGGGCCTTTGTTCTTATTTTCTTAAATGGCCTCTTTTTCTTTTTTTCTTTTCAAACTCTCGTCCTCTCCAAGTTTCTATTTTTCCATGACTTTTGCAAGTCTCAACTGATCCTATTGAACTTCTCTTAGTGAAAGAGAGGCCAATGTGAAGTGTTTCTCCCCTATCTTGAATAAATACCTATTTTTGAATCCATCATGCACTGCTCGCCTATTATATTGCCATGGTCTTCCTAATAGTAAATGACCAGCATGCATAGGAACTACATCACACAAACTTCATCAGAATATCTGCCAAATTAGAATGCCACTGGCACTTGCTTGTTCACCCTAACCTCTCCACACTCATTAAGCCATTGCAACTTATAAGGACTAGAGTGCTTGATGAGATGCAGCCCCAATTTCTCAACCAAAACTGTGCTTGCAACATTGGTGCAACTACCTCCATCAATTAAGCCCATAAGAATAATTGAACTTGTCTTGAAATTTGGCTAAGTGTTAGCCCCTCCGCATGCCTTCTCTAGAAGAATCACAAGCTTGACTACTCCACTTGAATTCTCCATGGATGGTTCGGCCTTGTCATCAAATTGAGATGTGAAGTGACTTTAAACAAACCCTTAAAGTGCTTGTTTAAGCCTTGCTGTACGTTGCCTTGTAATAGGTCCCCTTGGCAAAGTAAGCTTGTCTTGTGGTGTGGCCCCTTGATCTCCATCGCTGCCATGGTTTCTTGTATCATAATGGAATGCTAAACTAAACCTTACATACTAATCACCATCTGACAACATACCATCAATGAGTGTACATGTTCCTCCACCGTCCCATACTACTATGTGATGGGACAGTGGAGGAACATGTACACTCATTGATCATGGTATCTATAATATATACCATCTATTTACTAATTATTAGTCCATGGTATAAAAGCCAAATGGACATAATACTTTAATGGTATTATTACATATATGTATCACATAGTCATGTTCATGGCTGAGTATAACATCATCTCCTATGTTTTGTGATATGAAATATAT
>JAOQMS010000180.1:16358124-16371605 GCA_027563885.1 Erythroxylum longipes | reverse complement strand
AACTAGTGAGGATCATTTTTGGTGACTTAGAAGCATATCAGCATAAACATTTCTGTATGTATTTTGTAACTATGATAATAATATGGCATTTTGATATGAAGTATGAAGATGTATATCAACTCTGGTTGTTGCAAATTGACAGTGAAAGTTGTCAGTGAAAGAGCAAAAAAAAAAAGAAAAAATTTCTCTGATATATGTATGTATAGATACATATATATGGAGATTCTTTTTTCTTTTGTTAAGTTGGCTTTGTGTTGAATGTTGGGATATCTTTAGATAGACTTGTTTGAAGTAAATTTTTTATCAAAGAAGTGTTTTATGTAGGGAATTGAATGTTGGTTCGGGTCCTTTGGAATTTGTACTAGAAATGTATTTGAACAGATGAATGGAAAACAGAGAATAGGATAAAATGTGATTTGAAACGTTAAGGAATAAACTCTAGTGATATAGGTAGAATAAGGCTAAGTGGTCTTCATAAAAGTTGTATATTAATCTTTTACCTTTCTAATGGTATAAATATTGAAATTTTTGGACTTCAGACGTAAAAGTTATGGCCTTTATAAGATAGTAGTATTGGTGTACAAATTTTTAACTGAAATGGTAATCTTTACTTAAATGATTAAAATGTATTGATATAGGCTAAATTAGACAAAATTATCTTCATGAAATTTGTAGATCATTTTCTTATCTTTCCAACGATATAAATTTTTAAATTTTTAGACTTCTGGATTGAATGTTATGTTGTTTAGAAGTGAGGATGTTTAACTGGGAAGTCGCGATCGCCACGAAGCACGATCGCGACAGTCTCAGAATTTCTCAAAAGTCGCGATCGTGACACAGCATGATCGCAACTCCCCTTGTTTTCTTGCTACTGTTCACTATATGTCACGATCGTGCACAAGCACGATCGCGACGCCCCTGTTTTTGCCTCCCTCTCACGGGCGTGAGAGATAAAAGTCACGCCCGTGACATTTTCCTCTTCAAGCCATTAAATTAAAATGAAATTCTTTTTTTATTTTTATTTGTCACATGCGTGTCACGCCTGTGAATCCTATTTTGAATTAAGATGGTCCATTACTAAATCAAATTGCAAATTAATTCTTTTAACACCCAAATCATTTATTCTTTGTTCACTTTTGCTATGGAAAATTTTTCATTAAATTGTTGGGTATTATTTTTACTTCTCCTATGAATTTTATTTATTTAATATAATTATTATCTTTTATTTATTTATTTTATTATTAATTAATTGTTTATATTAAATCATTTTTTTAAAATAATTTAATTTTATGTCTAAAATCATTCTATGACATTTTAATTACTATTTGCTTATATCAGAAAAGTCCCACCATAAATCTTCCTTGTCTAAACTTTAATTAAATTTAAATGTTATATTTTATTTTATTTATATTTTCCGAAATCTATTTATTATTATTTCAAATAAATCCTAATAGTGGCACGTACTCGCCATAAAATCCGTAACAAGACCCAGGGCCAACACAAGATACCAAACATTTTTCTTGCACTCTTCATTTCCTTTATATGTTAAGAAAATAGTCGATTTTTCTTCTTTATCTTCTATTGCTGCAAAATGATTTGTTTCCTTCTTCTTAGAGGTTGATCTACACTTGTAACTAAAATGGTCATACTTGTTACAGTTATAACATTGCACTTGTGATTTATCACCTTGCTATCGAAAATTGCCTATTCCTTAGTTTTAGAATCCTCGACCATGACCATATATTTGATAGCCTTAATTTTTTTTGTCTTTTTCAAAAGATTTCCTACCACGTCCACTTTTGTAGGCACCTTTGTAGCTACCTTAATTTTCTCTGCCTTGTTCGTAACTGCCGCTAATTTGATTTCTATCAATAGATAACTTGCTTTGCAAAACTTGTTCCAAATTACGAGTATTTTCATTTTGGATCATTCTTTGCTCATAAGATAGAAGAGAGCCCATAAGCTTATTAATAGAGAATTGTAACAAATTGTTTGATTCTTCAATGACAGGGACGATATAATCAAATTTCCTAGTCAGTGAACGTGAGAGTTTTTCCATCACCTTGACATCATCAAAAGCTTCTTCATTTCTTTTCACCTCGTTCGCCATCTTTTTCAGACGAGTAACATAATCATTAATCTTTTCTTAAATTCAGCTCTAAGAGATTAGAGTCGTACCTTTTTAGCTTTTATGACTCTTTAAGGAGATTTCTGTAGAGTTTCCCATGCATCCTTAGATGTTTTTGCCTCAGATATTTTTTCAAATGTTGATTCATCAAATCCTTAAAAGATGGAAAACAAGGCTTTCTTGTCCTTCTTGCATGATTCCTTAAGTGATATCTTCTGTGCGTTTGATAAAGATGCTTCAGTGGTCACATCTTCAAACTCAGTTTAGCCCTCTTTAACAATCTCTCACAAATCTTGTTATTTGAGCAATACCTTCATTTGGATGCTCTAGTTTTCATAATTTGTCTTTGTTAATTTTGGAATTTAAGGCTGGATCATATTGGCTATATTTCACATTCTTAAAACGTATTCACGAACCTGGCTTTGATATCACTTGTTGAAAATGTAATAGTCTCACAATTATAACTTAAACAATAATATATTGATAGTAAACTAATGTTACACTCTTCAATAGCTACTTTTATACGAGCTTTTGCTCTATCTCTATATTTTTTCTTCTTCTTCTTTTCTCTCATACATAACTTACAGACGTTAGGGTCCTTTTATAGGCTTTGGGAGTTGATTTGTTTATCAGCTTTAATAGATATAATTCCACTAACATGACAACTCTATTAAGAAACTTTGATAGCTAGCACACAGCTAAGAAAGTGATATGCCTAAGTAAATACAATCCATTTGTTTTTTTACTAGAAGAACCCATAACAGTTCCACACAATTTTGACTTCTAACAAGATTATTATACCGTTTTACCACAAGATAACTAATGGTACGCAAAGGACAAAATGAATATATGTTCGAATGGTGAATGATTAAAATCCTCTTCTTTAATTATGATACATAAACATAGAATGTATACGGCTTCCTTCTTGTAATTAAACCCCATACGCTACTAACCTGAGTTTCACCATAACACAGAATGAACCAAAATATTAACACAAAAGTTTCTGCAAAGTCCTCAATCACTTGCGTTAAACACTCGTTTTATTCCATATTTGTCCACTAATTTCTTCATGCCCTATCATGCAACAAGCTGTTGATGGAACTTCAATACCTAATTTATAGTTTTACAATAACATAAAAATTGATCAACCATTAACACATTAGAATCTCCAGCCATGTACCAAACATATAAAAGAGTTGGACATCCATAAAGTGCTTCAAATGGAGTCATAAAGATGAGCCCTTACTCTATTGAGATAGATATTCCCGTGACATGCAACAAAGATATGTTTATATTGTCTTATTAAGAACCTCCATTTGTCCATCTGATTGAGGATGATATAACTTTATGCTCTGCAAACTAAATACCTCTTTCCAAAAACACTGATAAAGACAACATCTTTATCACTGACAATAGTGTTAGGCACGCCGTTCAACTTATACACTGTAAATAAAGATGACCACATCTTGCTTATATAAGCTATGGGATGTTTGTTTTACATTAGCATCACTTAAATACCTTCTCTACTAGCATCCAGTTCCAACATGAACGTCTTAGAAAAGTTTGGTAAAGTCAAGACTGGCACTGAAGATAATGCTTCCTTAAGAGTATTAACAATTGCTGCTACTTCAAGACTCCACCTAAATGCATTCTTCTTAGGCAATGTTTTTAAAGGTTTTTCTCATCTAACCATGTCCATGAATGAATCGCCTATAGTACCTACAAAGGCCTTAGAATATCCTTAAGTTGCTTAAGATTTTTAAGTATAGGCCACTCTTGTATAACTTGTATTTTCATTGGGTAATTAACTACCCCCTGACACTTATTAAATATCCCAAGTACTCCACATGTAATACTCTAAAAGAGCTTTTTTTTTTAATAACTTTACATTTAAGTTTTTAAGAACAATTGTTGTTAGGTGTTGTTTCTTAAAGGTTGCACTACACACCCATATATTGTCAAAGAAAACGAGCATAATTTTTCTTAAACGGTGTTTGGTTATGACATTTATCAAAATTTGAAATGTTGTTAAGAGTTTTTGTAAGGCTAACGGATATCATAAGAATTATTTAATGACCTTTAAGTGTCTTAAAGGTCATTTTGTGAACATCCTCTTCGTGTGTTCTGAACTAGTAGTAATTAATTCTCATGATTAATTTTAAAAAACACATAATTTCTCTCAATTCATCAAAGAATTCTTATACTAAAAAAAGAAACTTATTTTAATAATTCAGTTATTAAGGGCGAGAAAATTTAGACAACAATGTTATAATCCATTCTTCTTTTTAATCAATATTAGTGAGGCAAGAAAAGGATTAACATTATACCTTATAATTTTTTTAGCTTAGCATCTCTTTAATCAACTCCTTACTAACTTCCATTTTAAACTCCATTATATATTTAAGGTCTTAAATTAATGGCCTCAGTTCATGGTTTTAGAAGAATTCTATGATTATGAAATATACTGGGACAAAACCTTTTTGGTTGGACAAAAATATCTTCATATTCTTCCAAGATTTGCCTCGATAGTTTCTTAAAATCCTTCTGCAATTCACAGTCATTAAGCTCCACATATAACAACTATAAGTTCCTAGTACTTCTTTGCACTTGAGTGCACAGTAATAAATCATTTCCTTGCTTATCTAAGTTTTAACTTCTACATTTGGCTCCGTAAAGCTTTTTTTTATTCTTCTCCATTCTTTCAACCTTGTTTCCTCCACCATAACACTAATTTTGCTCTGATCAGGATGGCTTGCTTTGATGCCAATTTAATACTAGTTAAATAGCCAACAATCAATTTAGGTTTTTATTTGTGAATTGATGATCAATTTTTCTAGTTATGTATTACGAATACAAATCAAGAAGAGAACAAAAGACAGAACATTAGACAAGAATGAGAAAATATTTTATTTTTGTTATCCCCCTCCTTGCCAATTTTGTCATTAACATTGGTCCATTGACAATATAATAGATATACATATACATTAAACTACTCTACGGTGACGTTTAACTTCTTGTCACCCTTAACTTCTACCATGGATGTTGTTGTTTCCATCTCTTCCTATTCATCATCTTCTCCAACTCCTTCACTTGTAACACTTGAATAATCAAGTCAAACTTTTAGATATGTACCACAAACCATTCTCTGTTCTCAATATCATCTCTTTGTCGCCGTCAATCCTAAGGTCTATATATCAAAGTTGATGATCTGATCAAGCTCAAATCATGATATGAATAAAGACACACTTTGAAGTCCTACCCTCCATCTTCGAATGAAAAAAACTAGGAAAATGATGCAAGAAAACAACCATAATTTCATCCCTTTGCAAGGTTTAATGCAACACCTGACCACAAAATCTAAAACTATTCTTATGTTTCAACAACAACAACAACATCCTAGTAGAAATTTATTGAGATGTGAGGTATAAAGAGGTCTAAAAGTACTCAATCTCATCTCTAACTAATAGATAAGTTGTTTCTAATAGACCCACAAGAAAAGGAGAAAAGAAAGGAGAAAAGAAAAGGAGAGAGAAAATTTTAAGAATTGTTTGAAGAAAAAAGAAAATTTCATAAATAATAAAAGTGAAAATTAAAGAATTCAAAGTCAAAATAAAAAGACAAGGAAATATAATATAATATATAATATAATATAATATAATATAGATAAAAAATAAAGAATATAAATATAAGATATAAATGAGTAAATAAATAAACAAACAATAAAAAGGACAAATAAATAAATAAAGCAAGCAAGCAATTAAAAGAGAAAAAGATAACTGAAATGGCTAAAGGGAGAAATATTACAAATAAAAATATTTAAGCTAAACACAAGATCTAAGAATTGAAGGAAAAAATTTAAAAGATCTATAAAAAAGAGAAGGACCTCATTTTGTAAGATCTCTTGCCCGTATCTTAATTCACCAAAGTTTCTTATTGAAGGCCAAGTCCTCTTTCAGCTATAACAAAGCCATATCATTCCTTATCCCTCCCCCTAATTCTTCTTAAGTCTTCCTCTTTTGCTCCTACAGTCACTAGGTACAATCTTTTTGCATTTTTTCACTAAAGCATTAGGATGTTTTCTCTTAACATGATTGTACTACCTAAGCCTTATATTTCTTAATTTACCATCAATGTTAGCCACCCTCAATTTGTTTCTTACTATTATATTCCTAACCTTATCTCTTCTTGTAAGATCCAACAGAGCATCCTTATCTATGTTACCATTAACTTATGACTATACACCTGTTTGATGGGCCAACACTCTGTATATAAAGCATGGCCGACCTAATTGTTAAATAGTAAAATTTACCTTTTCTGTTGATTAGTATCTTCTTATCACATAAAACTCCTTATGCACCCCTCTATTTAAACCACCATAATTTGATATGATGTATTATGTCTTCATACATCTCGTTATTGCTTTGGATGATGGATTATAAATACTTAAAACAAGATTTCTTTGGTATAACTTTTGAATTAATATTTCCTTTCACATTAAATGCCTCTCTATAAAAAAATTAGACTTTAATTGCTTCGTCTTAATCCTACTCGATTTAGAGCCCTTCGCGACTGTATCCTCCAAAGTTCTAGCTTGATATTAACACCTTCTTTTGTCTTATATACTAAAACAATGTCATCACTAAATAATATACATCAAGGCACATCCCCTTGGATATTCTTGGTGAGATCATCCATCACTATTACAAACAAGAAGTGGCTCAACAAGGAAAGTATTATGTCATAAGCCTTCTTCAAGTCAATGAAAACTATATATAAGTCTTGCTATCTTTCTTTGTAATATTTCATTAATCTTATAAGGAGGTATATAGCCTCTCTCTTGGATTTTTCTAGCATGAAACTAATTGGTTCTTCAATATAGGTGGGCCCTTTCTCACTTTTTTCTCAATCAACATCTCCCATAACTTCATAATGTGACTGAGTAGTTTAATGCCTCTATAATTGATATAAATTTGAGTGTCCCGTTTGTTTTTATAGAGAAGGATTAATGTTCCAAGTCTCTCCTACTACCCTTCCACTTGTCATCTACCTTAAAACTCCTTGATTTCTTCTCTAATGATTTGCCAACAATAAGTGAAGTTCTTATATGTCTCAGACGTGTTAAGATCACTCAAGGAGATGTTATCATCTTCGCCTTCACTAAAAAGGCTATAGAAGTATCTCTATCATATTCTATTGATGTCATTTTTACCCACAAGCTCCCGACTTGCTTCATCCTTCATATAACGAATTTGATTCAAGTCTCTTGCTTTTTGTTCCCTAGCACTCGCTAACTTAAATATTTCTTTTTCTCCATCCTTAATTTTTAGTCATTGGTATAATTTCTCATAGGCTCTACTTTTGACTTCTGTAACAATTTTCTTTATCTCTTTCTTTGCCAATTTGTAACTTTCTTTATTAACTACCCTCTTTATATTTATGATGTTATGCATCAGAGTTTTATAGACAACCTTTTTTATTTTCAAATTTCCTTGTACATATACATTCCACCACCAAGATTACCCATAAGCCTTTTAGAAACTCCCAAAATCTCCTTAACTGCATTTCTAAAAGACTAGTTACTTTCTCCCACATCTGGTTAGAATCTCCTTTCAGTTTCCATCCTTCTCCAAACATTACTCTAATTTTAATTTGTTTCACTATACCCTATTTTAGATTCCACCATTTAACTTTGACACATCTCTAAGGACATTTTTTCTTTCTCTTACCTTTAATTATAAAATCCATGACTAATAATTTGTGTTAAGTTGACAAGCATGCGTTAAGTTTCACCTTATAATTCACGCAACTAGGTCAATCACTCTGCCTTACGAGGAAGTAATCAATTTGAGTCTTCATGATTCTACTCCTAAAAGACTCCTGGTGCTCCTCTTTCTTTTGAACAAAAAATGAACTTACTGCCACGAAATCAAACACTACCATAAAGTCCAACAAAGCATACCCACTTTCATTACTATCTCTGTGCTTGAAACCCCACGAACCCCTGAATATCAATATGAAATTACCCTTATTTAGCTATTATAAGTCTTTTCTTAGAATAACTTTCTTGTTAAAAGGAATCTACTAAATCACGTCATCTAACTGTTCCCAAAATTGGCACTTAGATCATTCTTCCAACCCTGCTTAGGGTACATAAGCACATACCAAACCAAATTAAAACCAACATTTTTTACCAAAATCTTTAAAGAAAAAATCCTATCATTAGTCCTCTTTATCCTCACAACATGAAGTATAAGTTCCTGAACAACCAAAATACCTACATTATTTTGTTGCCTCAAAGACCCTAAATACCTAAGTTTGAACCTATTCATCTCTTTCGCTCTAGCCCCCGTCTTAGATGTCTGTTATATGAATCTTATATTTATCTAAAATCTCTATTAATCCCAATGAATTCCCTATGAGAGTCACAATGTTTTAAGAACTTATCCACAATCTGTCAACATCTTCTCTTCTGATAGACCTAAGACTCACCAAAAGACTTGCCTTTAATCTATCATCAGAAATCAAAGCCACCACTTCTAATCTAATACCCAACATAAGTTATACAAGACACATGCAACAAGTTTCTAAATGATGCTAAGATTGCTCACGAACGAGAACAATATTAAAAAACACAAATGACATATGGGACTATATTATCAAATGCTTAAAATCCAGGTTGATGATGTTTTGTTAGCTACAACTGAAATCCAACGACGAACTTCTCTACGGTCATTCAAGACTCTAAAAGTTTGAGATGGCAATCAGTAGTTCTTAAGGTGAGCTTTTGATGAAAGATGAAGAGAAATAAGAGTCCACCATAAAGTATATGACAGATTCTGGTAATAGTTACTGTATATTTATTCTAATATAGTATTAAACTCCCCAATACAACCACCCCTCTTAAGAGAATAACAGTAGATAACAGCAAATCCTTAGCTATGAAACCAGAAACAGAAAAGAAAATAACTTAGACACACCCTCTTACACTCCATAAATGAGCCTCTGGAAGCTGGAAGAATGTAGCTCCCTTTCTTGGTTAGCTTTCAAGAGGCTAACCACTCTCCCTTAACTTTTCTGAAATTTTTCCCTTCCTCGTACTCCCCCCTACCACAAATACCTCACTCCTCATAATGGGCCCCAATATTGCCAAGTTAGTTAGGATTGCCCCCTATGTAGCCCACCTTTTTGCCTTCTACAATATACCTTCAACCCAACGTGCCCCTTCTTTCTTTTATAAAATTTCTTAATTAAAGACCTATCATTACCCCCCTTCGACAAGTTTCACCTTGTCCTCAAGGTGAAAATTCGGAAAGAGCTCATCAAGAGTTTCATAATCTTCCCAAGTTTTATCATGATCTGGTAAATCCTTCCATTTCACCAATACATTTGCCCTTCCATCAATCAATTTACGAATTTTCCTTACCAATTCTGGCTGTAACAGTAGCTCATTTTCATCGGTTAATGACTTTCGTAAAGGTTGTGGCTGAGTAGGTGGTTGTACTGACTTCTTAAGTTGGGAAACATGGAAAGTGGGATGTATTTTAGCATTTGGAGGTAATTTCAGGTGGTAGGCAACCTTGCCAATCTTCTCGGCTATCTTAAAGGGCCCATAGAATCTAGGACTTAACTTCTCATTCACCCTCATTGCCAAGGACTTCATTCGATAAGGTCTTATCTTAACGTACACCAAGTCTCCCACTTCAAACTTCCGATAAGGTCTTATCGTGACGTACACCAAGTCTCCTACTTCAAACTCCACATCCCTTCGATGCTTATCTGCTGTATTCTTCATATGTTGTTGTGCCATTTCTAAATGTTCCCTCAACTCCTTGATGACTGCATTTCTCTCCTTCATTAATTCATTAATATCATCCACAGCTGAAGTGAGATCTTCCAACTTAAACAAAGTAGGAGGGTCTCTCCCATATAGGGCCTTAAAAGGAGACATCCCTGTGGATTGATTAAAATTGGTGTTGTACCAATATTCTGCCTAAGACAGTCATTTCACCTATACCCTCGGTTTACTCCCCACAAAACATCTAAGGTAGGTTTCCAATCCTCTATTTACCACTTCGGTTTGTCCATTTGTCTCTGGGTGATAAGAAGAACTAAATCAAAGGGTTGTTCCGGAAAGCTTAAAAATTTTCTGCCAAAACAAACTCGTGAACAGCTTATCCCGGTCTGAAATTATGAATTTAGGGAATCCGTGTAGTTTGACTATCTCCTTTACAAAAATGGCAGCCACTTCCTTGGCAATATAGGGATGAGAAAAAGCTATGAAATGTCCATATTTTGTAAACTAATCCACTACCACTAGAATAGGATCAAACATGTTAGATTTAGGTAATCCCGTGATGAAGTCCATGCCAATATCCTCCCAAACTCTTTGGGGAATGGGTAACAGTTGTAGAAGCCCTGCTAGACTCAAAGATTCATACTTGCATTGCTTGTAGATTTCATAATCTGCAATGTATTGCTGAACATCCTTCTTCATTCCTTCCCAATGTACAAAAGTGGATAACCTCTTGTATGTTCGTAAATACTTGGAATGTCCTCCTATAGGTGTACTGTGAAATTCTTGTAGGAGTAAAGGAATTCTTGAAGATCCCTTTGGAAGCACCATTCGTCCTTTGTGTAAAAGGTTGCCTCCTTTAACTGAAAATCCTTTCGGAAGGTGTTCTCCTCTAATCCCCTTTTGCCAAATCGAATATAACTTCTCATCCTTCTTGACTTCTTCTTCCCACCCTCGAAAATCTTCATATTGCCATATTGTTACAGCCTTGAAGTCAAGGCTACCCTCTTCTAGATAAAGCATCTGCCACTCTATTTTCTTTTTCAGGTTTATAATGGATTTCAAACTTGTATCCTATTAATTTTGATACCCATTTTTGTTGTTCTTCGCTAAGATTGCGCTACTCCAACAAGAACTTGAGAGCCTTTTAGTCGGTTTTGATGATGAAAAGGTGTCCCAAAAGATAGTGATGCCACCTCTTTACTGCTAGAACGATGGCCATTAATTCCCTCTCATAAACTGAACTATTCTTTCTAGCTGAAGAAAAAGCTTGGCTGAAGTATGCGATGGGGCGTCCATTTTGCATCAGTACTGCACCCACTCCCCACCCTGAAGCATCAATCTCTAATTCGAAAGGTTGGGAAAAATCTGGTAGTGCTAAGACCGGCACGGTTATCATTGCTTTCTTAAGTTTTTCAAAAGCTTGCTGGGTTTCTTGACTCCAAAGGAAGGCATCTCTCTTGAAGAGGGCAATAAGTGGGGCAGTCATCTTCTCATAATTTCTTACAAATCTCCGGTAGTATCCTGTTAAACCAAGGAATCCCCTCAATGCTCGCAAATTCTTACGTATTGGCCATCTTTCCATGGCGGTCAGTTTCTCGGGATTTGCTAGCACACCCTCGGTAGATATGATATGACCAAGGTACTCTAATCATGATTTAGCAAACACACATTTCTTGAGGTTTAGCACCAATTGACTTTCTTCGAGTATCTTTAAGGTCTCTCTCAAGTGATTCCAATGTGAATCTTCATCGGGACTGTACACAAGTATGTCATCAAAGAACACCAACACAAACTTTCTTAAATGCTCTTGAAAAATGTCATTTATAAGTGATTGGAATGTAGAGGGTGCATTGGTGAGGCCGAAAGGCATCACTAAGAATTCATAGTGCCCTTGGTGAGTTCGGAAAGCTGTCTTCTCTTCATCTCCTCCCTTGATTTGGATTTGGTGATTCCTCGATTTCAAATCTAACTTGGAAAATAGTTTGGAACCTCTCAATTCATTAATTAGCTCATCAATAGGCGATATTGGAAACGTGCCAGGTAGTGTTATCTTATTTAGAGTCAATGCAAAGCCGCCAACTTCCATCCTTCTTCTTAACCAATAACAACGGGCATGAAAAAGGTCCCTTACTAGGTCGGATGGCACCGGCCAACAACATTTCTCTAACCAACCTCTCATTTTCTGCCTTTTGTGAATGTGGGTACCTATACAGTCGTATGTTTGGTGGAGTGGTCCCCGGTTACAAGGTAATGGCATGGTCATGTTTCTTGTGAGGTGGTAGCTCTGTTGTGTGTGTTTGCACTGCCAGAAATTCTGTCAAAAGCTGCTGGACGGCCACTAGTAAGGGCTCTTCCTCCACTTCCTTCATCTGTAATTCTCCAAATTCAATTAGATACCCTTGATGCCCACTCTTAAGAGTTGTTATAGCGGATTTAAGTGACACCATGGTTTTAATTAGGCTCAGATCTCCCTTTAAGCAATATTCCTCCCTACCCCTTTTCACCTTCATCGTTAGTTGATTCCAATTGACTCTCACTTCTCCCAACGACTTGAGCCACTCAATACCAAGGACCATATCTGGTCCCCCCAATTCAAACACATAGAATGGCTGTTTAATTTTCATTCCCTGTAAATTCACCTCCACGGTAAGACAATGTTTGCTACCCTTCACCTTGTAACCATCCCCCAATGAGACTTCAAATATTTTCACTTCTTGGGTCTCAATTCCCACCTTTTCTATAGTTTCTGAAGTGATAAAATTATGGGATGCCCCACTGTCTATCAATATGAGGACCTTTTCTCTCGTACATCTCCCCATTAGCTTCATGGTATTATTGGCGGTAATACCCACTACAGAGTTTATTGATACCTCCAAGGTAGCTGGTTCTGTTTCTTCTTCTGCCAGTCATTTCTTCTATTTCTTGGACGTCCTCCTCTGTGATCTTTCTCCTTTTTCATCGACGGGTTGCAGCAAAATCACATTGAAATGCTTGTTCTTACAGACATGGGAGGAGTTGTATTTCTCATCACATTTAAAACAGAGCCCCAAAGCTCTCTTCTTGGCAGCCTCGACCTCCGTGCATCGCAGAAACACAGAAGGGGTCGGCGCAGCGATGCTGGCTCGTGAGACAGGGGCGGTCGAACCCGTCCTTGATGATGCAGGTGCGTCGTCCTTCTTCATCTCTACTGCCCTGTTTGGAACGTAGCTGGTGGTTCTGCTCAGGTCAGGAGGACTCGTGACCTGACTCCAATTTCCCTTAGGTTCAGACTAGCTCTGATTTGCCCAACCCTTCAATTACTTATTCAAGTGTTCTTCATGAGCTTGTTCCATGATTTGAATCCTTTCCTCTACTCGTTGAGCCAAGTCCATAAGCCCTTTTAAAGTGTCAACCCTTATCAAACGGAGCTCCTCCCTTATACCAACCTTTAACCAGGGGCAGAGCTAGCGCGGGACAAGCCCTCGCGCTAGCCCCGGCTTACCAAAACAGGTAGGAGGAAAAAGAAAAGTGGAAAGTCGCGATCGCGACTTTAGGGAAATTTTACGAAAGTCGCGATCG
>JAOQMS010000180.1:16322674-16358024 GCA_027563885.1 Erythroxylum longipes | reverse complement strand
AATTCTTTTTATATATATATATATATATATAGAATTCTTTGTTATACAACGAGTTTCTGCTGTGAGACTATTATATTTTCTTTGGATTGCTTAAGATTTCTGTATCTTTTGATTGCTATGAAAGTAAATAAATGTAGTCTACTGCTGCATCAGATTATGATATTCTCTTTAGGCTGCTATGGCGTCAGGCTCTAGCCTGCTGCGTTAGATTATCATATTACTTAAAGCTCCTGTATCTTTAAAGCTTCTGTATCTTTTAACTATGGTCGAAGTAAATTGTCATCATTCCTTCATTTCAATTGGGAAGGTGTCAACTATTTTATTATTTCATGTCATTAACTCCATTAAATGAATGAAGGGTATGCGGGAATAACAGGTAACAATAGCAATTATTTTATTTGATTAAGTTCCTTAAATGAATGAAGACATCGAGAGATTTAGTAGAATCATGAACGTTGTTTTCTTTTCCCATTCAAGATCTCAACTTTAATAGAGCTATCAGTAAATTTCCAATTTTTTCCTTATTTATCATTTATATTAAAATTTTGAATTTTTTTTACCTTCCTTATTTACAACAATAAAATTATAATTTTCTCTTTTTTTTGATGAGAAAAGTAATGCATTCATAAGAAATGTCAAATTACATCCAGTAAACTAGCATCATATTCTAGTAAGGAAGAAATGCTGCTAATAGGCTGCGCATAAACAGCTAACGGTACATGACAAGACAAACCCATTTTAGCAAGATGATTAGCACATAGATTAGCCTCTTTAAAGATGTGAACACATTGAAACTCAGCAAAGGCCGATCTCAATTCCCAGCAACGTCGCACTACTCCTGTCGCATCCGGATACGGGCCATCCCAAATTAATCGCCAAGCCTCATAAGAGTCGGTCTCCACCTATAGTTGGGAGATATTGCTACGAACTGCAAGTTCCATGCCTGAACACACAGCCTGCAGTTCCGCTTCCAACACCAAGCAATTGCCTAGACATTGTGAAAAACCCATCACCCATTTCCCCCGCGCATCTCGGATAATGCCACCCGCACCCGCAATGTTAGTCAACACAGCCCTTGCGCCATCGCAATTCAATTTAGCCCATCTTGGCAGCAGCGGGAGCCACCTCACCCAACAGCTCTCCTTCCGTCCCATAATGGAACCCATCTGTCGCTTGATAGAGCTGGCAAACCGAAACTGATTGACATACCGAAGAAGCACTGGGTATACTCTGCTGGAATATCAACCCCATTCGAAAAAATCAAATTATTCCTCCATCGCCACAGCAACCAAACAACCACCCCAAACACCAGCAGCTAACCCTGGGACTGACAAGACCAAGAACGACGTTCAAGATTAGCCAGAAGCCAACCCCGTAAATCCACGGCATAGAACCCCAGCTGCTCACTAGCCGGGACCACCCAATCCCACAGTGTCCGTGCCCATGCACAAACACGTAACACATGCAGAACAGTCTCCGCCACCAACCCACACTGAATGCATTTATCACCAGGGGCAAACCCATGCCTAAAACACACACTGCTTGTAGGCAATCGATCATGCCCCATTAACCACAAAAAACTTCTAACCCATTCAAGGCCTTCCCACGCCCACACTCGGCACCATAACCTGTCAAAATCCTCATCAACATCCTGTAACAAGTCGTAGGCCGATGCCATCGAAAACACACCACTCGGACTATATAACCAAACCAAGCCATCTGGTTTATTCATCTGCGGCGTAATCTCCATAATACGATTAACCACTATAACTAGCAACACTTGATGCAGTAGAGCCAAGTTCCATGAACCATCCTCAGTAATAAAGCCACGCACCCGCACATTACGTGCAGTCTCCGGTAAATCACACAAAGCCCAAGAACTCAACGGACCCAGCTCTCGTAACCAGGAATCCTTCCAGAAAGAAATCGAACGCCCATCACCAAGTTCCCAACAACAGCCCCTAGCAAAGGTCGGCCAGAGGTGCCACAAGGATCTCCAGGTAATAGAACATGATGGCCCCAATTTAGGCACCTCATACAGCACCCACTGCCATCCATACCGCCCGGACAAAACCTGGACCCATAAAGAGTCTCGCTTTGTCATAAAACGCCAGCATCATTTCAAGATGAAGGTCTGATTGCGCAAGCTAGCCGGACGGATTCCCAAGCCCCCAGCATCCTTAGGACGACAAACCATATCCCAACTCACCAAGTAATGACCCTAGGTACTATCCGATCCACCCCATCTAAATTGTCGAAGCATTCTATCAATATCACTGTGGACCGATACTGGAAGTAAACTCGTCTGCATAATATAGCTAGGGATAGCTGAAAGCACCGATTTGGCTAAAGTGAGTCGGCCTACCAATGACAATTTCTTTGCCTTCCAACCCTCCAATTTGGTTTTCATCTTATCCAAGACTGGTGCAAGAAACTGTCGTGTACCTCTACCCTGCCTAATATGCACCCCTAATTACCTCACCACCGAGTGTTCTTTCCTGAAACCCAGAAATTGACAAACCTAACGTTGTAAACTAATAGGAGTATTTTTTGAAAACATGATCGTAGACTTCAAGTCACTAACATGTTGACCAAAACTACCACAAAATCGAAGTAAGCATTCCCCAATAACCTCTGTCTGTTGTAGGGATGCTTCATCGAACAAGAAAATATCATCAGCAAAGAATAGATGAGAAACAGGACGACCGCCTCTCCCCATCCTAATTGGGCGCCACCTACCATCAGTCACAGCATCCTGAATCATATGAGCCAGACGCTCCATACATAAAAAAAATAGATAAGGCGAAAGAGAGTCTCCTTGCCTGACCCCTCTCGAAGGAACAAACCTCTCCGTGGGTTCCCCATTAAATAACACCTACATGCTAGCCGAGGTGACATAGGCCCGGATCCTGTCCACCAGCTCCGAATCCAAGTCTGCAAGCAGGAGAGTCTCCGAAATAAAATCTCAATTCAACCTATCATAAGCCTTCTCAAGATCAATATAAAATTTTTAAACTTTCTTTTACTTTCCTTTTTTATAGTGATAAAAATAATTAATAATGAATAGTTAATAATTAATAATATTTTGTAAGCAATAATAACATAATTAACAAATACATAATAAAACCTAAAATGTTTAGTTTTGTAGATATTCAGGATTTAGAAAAGGCATACTCTTGAATAAGAGAACACGAGTCACGTGACATAGGAAATGAAGTTATGAGTTATTACAGATGGATAAAGCAGACATTAGAGTCGGCAATAAGTAAGGTGGACTTCTCTTCTCCTCTTTAAAAATAATTTCACTAAACCCAAATAATTTAATTTAAAAATTGGATCAATTGCTAAAATTAATTATAGGTTTATTAGTAACGTGCAATTACAAGTTTATTTATAAAAGAGAGCAGATTGAGTTTGAAAATATATATAACCTAAAAATATTAACTAAATTGAATTCATTAAAGAGCAGATTGAGTTTGAAAATATACCTAACCTAAAAATATTAACTAAATTGAATTCATTAAGAATTATTAATAAATTTAAAGTTTAACCTCACAATTCTTTTTTTTCCTTAAAATTTTTAGATTAAAATATATTAATTCATATAATACTGTTTAAATTTAAGTTAAGTGGGCATATTAGTATGGATTACTACTTTTGTTGGCTTTTATTAACTGGGAAAGCGCAAACCAAAAGAGCTAGCCTACAGCCTGCTTTGATTTTTTCAAGTTCCAAACATGCACCAGCTAGCTTTTGATGGTTCAATGTTGACTTAATTAGGGTCGTATAAGGAAAATCATCACATATAAAGTAGTCAAGATTTTACCTAGTAGCTAAGATTTTACCTAGGCTTGTTAGGTCTGACGTTAATACTGGACTCTTCTAATGTGGAAAGATCTTTGAGCAATAGTGTTTAAGATAATTCGTTGCTTCTATTACTGAGAAAAAGGCAAAGGAAAGCTCAATAAGTTGAAATGACAAGAACACATAAAGAGACACGTGTCCTTATTAATCCAAAGCTCGATAATGACAAGCTTTGAAGATAGGGCGTTTAAAGTTAGAAGGGAAGCAACAGTTGCCCAACAGACTTTTCTCTTATTTGTTGCTTTGTTGACTTAGAGTCTTATGGGGTCCATCAGTTTTTGAAAATTTTAAAAGCAATACTTGGATTAAGAGTGGAAAAGAACAACACAGGAACCGCCAAGTGCTAAAGAGGCATCAACCTGGACATTGCATTGATTGGTCTTCTTAAAGTCTTCGCAACGCTAAACTAATTAAGCCTCTAAATAGTCTAATGATGGTTTAATATAGGAAAATAGCCAAGAAGTACTAAAATTGATAACAATCAAGTTGTCAAAGAGTAAAAGTGTAAGTATTTTATAACCTAGCCATCAAAGAGAAATTTGTTTCGAAGGCCCTCTTTAACAATATAATAAAAAATCTCAAGAAAATTGAAGAGTATGTGGTCACACAAACCAAAAGTCATAATAAACTTACAAAAGCCAAAAGAAAAAGCTAATAATGTTCCCATGAGAAGACTTCGAAACTATTTGCATTAACATTTTTTGGCATTATTAACAACTGTTCGCTCAAACAACCAACGTTTACACCGTTACAATACTCTTCATACCACGGTACACAATACAGCCACGAGTAGCAAACACGAACTCATCCTTTAACTCAGGCGATTCCTCAAAAATTGACGAATGCAAACTCGACAACTTCACTATCTCGTTCAGCTCTTCTGAAGTGGCCGCTGGGTCAAAAATCACAAAGTTAAAATTCAACTGAAACAATTAAAAATTAATGAACTCGCGAGTGTTTTTGAGAGGAATACACGTTTAGGAGTCCCAAAAGATGAACTAAAAAGACCACAAATGTGTACCAAAAGGGGGTGTCGGACTCTGAGACATGAAAAAAATCCAGGACTCACCCATGGAATATTAGCCGCAACCTCTGTGTACCTATACCCACTTCTGTTGAAGAAACTGTACTCACAGTGTTTCACTCAAAACTATCGTTTCTTGGTAAACATAAAGAGGTGAATCTAACAGGCTTTGGTTGATGAATCTTGTGCTTGATTGGTTTTTCCTTTGTCTCATTTCTATCCACTTTCTTATTGGTCCTCTCCTTACTATTTCTTTTCCTTCTCTTTTGTCCCTGCTGTGGTGCATCATCGGATAATTTCTTTTGGGTATTCGGGTCAGTTCCTTGGCTCTTGAGCCTTTTGAATCAATAGAAGATGTTGTCTCTCTAACAAAACACACTCCACATACGCAAGCAATCCCTCGTTGAAGCACAATGACAAGTATGTAGGGAGTAATTTAGATCTCAGAAATAACAATGACCTTGAAACATATAGGAGAAAAGAATGGAAAGAATAAACAGATATCAACTTGTAAGACCCAGAAAAGAACAAGTCGTCGATGTTTTAGAGATTGGAATGGAAAATGAGTGAGGAAAGAAGCAGAGAAAGCATACCATCTTCTCCAAGTATCGAAGTGGCGAAGAGTGCCAAAAGAAGCACCCACAAAACGAACTGCTTGGCTCTTGTCAACCTCAAAGACATCTTTTGCTAAGTGTTTCCTTCTCTCATTTGTATTGTGGTTCCTACCGAAACCCACCAATTTGAGCTTTAACCCACATCAAATCTGTAAAAATCTTGCCACAAATATGATATAAACCCATAAAAGGAATAAACTTTTATTAGCGTTCCTCAAAAGCCAAAGCTTTTGGTTCTAAACAAGTGACCCTTTTGTAGATTAAGCCAAAAGAGAGAAAACTTAGGAACAAATAATAAAAGAAGATAAAGGAAAATTAGTTTAACTGATATAAACCTATAAAAGGAATAAACTTTTATTTGCGTTCCTCAAAAACCAAAGCTTTTGGTTCTAAACAAGCGACCATTCTGCGATTAAGCCAAAAGAGAGAAAACTTGGGAACAAATAATAAAAGAAGATAAAGGGAAATTAGTTTAACTGATGGGAAACGTCAGTACAAAAGGTCTGCTCCCTAAGAGAAACGCAAGCATGCCACTTGTCCTTAAATCTCATCTCTGTTTGAAACCAATAGAAATCAAATAACTCTCAGCATACTAATACACCTTGTAAAAACTAAAGAAAGAAATAGTTCAGTACTATTGTTGACAAAACATACAGAGATGAGAGCGAGGAGAGCGATTTTGGCGAAATCATCAACTGAGGAGAAGTGTTTGTGATGAAAAGTTGATGTGCCGCTAGCAGATGAGCGGTGGAGATGATGACGATCGCTATAGTTACCGAGCTTCTGACTCGCTCGTAAGAGGCAAATGAGTATATACATGCGAAAGAATGCTTGGGAAGTGTCCGACGATTTGCGTTTGAAAGAAGGAGAAAGAAAATTGTTTGAGAGAGGAGGGAGAGAGAATCGTTAGAGAGAGGAGGATGAGAGAGTAGAAACTGGCGGTAAAGGAGTCTTGGGTTGTGAAACAATAAAAAATGAAACTCTGACAGATGACAGATGACAGATAACATAGGAAGGAAGATAACATATTGACTATGAGATGAAATGGACAGACGGGATAGATTTCATGTTTGTCCATCATGTTCGTCCTTAGTATACTTAATAATAATGACTATTGTATACTCACCCGAAAAGAGGACTTAAGGGTATTTGTGTAAATTGCTTTGAAGTTGTTATAGTAAAGGGAACACTTATTCCCGCTAATTTTGATCAAATTTTAGCGCCATAAATAAAACCGGCAAATTCAGAGTCCACACTTGCATTTCAATGCTCTAGTCCTCCTTTTTCTTTTTTCATTTTCTGTTTGCCGTTGCCTCCATTGAATATCTCATCTAATAGCATAAGTAAACCTTAGGTCTTCTTGTATTTGTAGAAATGGCAGGGCAATCTGACTGTCAACGTTCTGTCTTTTCTCCTGAAGAGGTCTGTTTGCACCTGCGCAATTCATAATTAAATGTAACTACTTTGTACAAGATTCTGTATGTTCTTGCTTGAAAATGCATTGGGTCTTTTTTTACCCAGATCGAGTTCATGGCAGAAGATGAATTGGTGGAGATTGTTCCCAATCTCAGGATGGATTCTCTCAATTTTATCTGTGTAATTCTCTGCCTTTCCCTCTCTATCTCTCTAATTATTTTGTCTCAGTTCTCTAAATATATATTTATGTAATGGATTACGTTGATTATGTACTGACTTGGTACGGTTGCAGGGCGATTATGGTCCATTTTATCCGCAAATAGCGACTCAAGTGCCGGTGTGGTTAGCGGTGGCTTTAAAGAAGCGAGGGAAATGCACCATTAGGCCTCCGCAGTGGATGTCAATTGGTGGGTTTCTGCTTATAACGCCCACATATGAGCTCCATTGAATGGATGCCACTTTTTCTTGTGTGAACTTGAATAGTATAGTCTCATATCATAGAGATTAGTTGTAGTTAAAGGTTTGCCTCTACAAGCCTGCCTGGGTTCTTCTTCTGTTGGGGTTGTTATCCTTTTAGTGAAAATTGAACTGCTTAAACAAAGGACCCTTTTATCTAAAGAGTTGTGAATTCCTTTGAGTGTTTGATCGGTCAGTAAAAGAAATCCATTAATCGATTTCACTTCTCAATTTTCAGTTGAGAACATATGTTTATGAATCACGCACTCCTTATAATGGGTTAGCAGCAACTCCCTCTTCAACCTTGAAAATTAGTTTTTTGTTTTTTCTTTTCAAATTAGTTGTAGCTGTTCATTTCAATGCTATGCATTGCACTGGGCGTTCTTTTCTTTTTTGTTGTTTCATGAAACAGTTTATGATTTCAAGTTTTTGGCTTTCCTAATGTGTGCTTTCAATTGTTTTATATTGTTACCGCTAGAAAGTAAATTGTAAACTTTAATCTTTCTCACCATTCTACATGCTTTAGAAAACTTGACTCAGGTTTTGGAAGGTGAACGAGATTCTCATGCATTTCAGCCATTACCCTTCCATTACGTGGAAATCTCAAGACTCCTTTTTGACCAGTAACTGCTAAACTATTATCACTTGATTGTGAAATTCACAACCGGAAAAATTCAAATATTAAAATTTTTGTTCTTGATGGCAGTGCACGTGATGACATTCCTGACATTTACATGGTGAGCTTAAAGAATCAGCAGGTCCCATTTAGTGCTTATGTATGTTTGCTAAGAGTTCCTTTTGATTCTTTTTATAGGTTAGATCATTGATTGAGGACATTAGGGATGTAAGGTTTCATAAAGTGGAGGCTAACTTGGAAAAATTTACTGCATCTTCAGTGACGGTATGCTTTTTAAACTCTCAAGTCCGAATTTTTTTATTTTAATTTTGTTGATGTAGATCATCGTCATTAGAATGTGCTTATAGGTGTTAGAATTGCTTTATGTATGCTTTATAAGTCTCATGTAGAGAACTTTTTATGCCTTATTCAAAATGAAGAACAATGCTAAAAGTGCAAGGAACATGTCTTTTATTTGTTATCATTAACCTCTATTGAAGTAAAACTTCAGTCAAACAATTTAACAAAGAAACCATATACTAAGACAGTAAGAATTAAAGTCTTGGGTGTGCGCATTATACAAGTATTGGAGAAAGAATATTTCTCTTATTAATCTTTTCTCTATAGTAGATGATATTAGGATATATATTTAGGTAAATTAAGTAAATAAATCCACCCAAATAACTGTCAATGAATATTAGTTAGCAAGTTTATGATCCCCACATCCAACCGATGACTAAAGCTCCTTGAATGCATTGTTGAGAATTTAAGTTTATCTACTTTCTGTGGTTTGAATCATTCTGGTGTCCAGGATAAGTGATTAAGAAGCAGTGATAAGAAAAAGATGGGATGTTTGTTAAAATAATCACAAAGAGACTACTGAATCAAATTTCTTCCTCAAATGGTAGTTACGAGCTAAATCATTGAAATGCTAATGGGTAGGTATTAGGAATATATTTATTGATGGAGTGATAGAACTATAGATAGGAAAGTGAAATTTTATTTGCAAGTTTAAGGCAAGAATCTTAAGTACTCAAGGATGTTATGCGTATGGAGAGGAGTCGATGATCTCAAAATAAAACCAGCAACAAGTAGTTAAACACTCAAAGATAATAACCAACTCATAAAACTTAGAGAAACGAACTAAATGGTGTTGAAGAAGGGAGAAGTAGCAGCTTTAGTTGAGAAGTGCTGAAGAGTCGAAAGTGGCTGCTTTGGAGGATCTGAAGAGTAGACAAGTCGAACACCTAGAAAGTGATATAAGTTGACTTGGTCAATTGCCCTGCGCTCCCCACTTGATTTTTTTGATTTCCTTCTAATATAGGTGCATAAGGAAGGGGTCATATTAGTGCATCCCCTAAAAAGTTGCCTTGTCCTCGAGATAAAAATAAGGAAACTGTTCGGCCATGAGATCATAACTCTCCCAACTAGCTTCTTTAAAAAGACGATTTGCCCATTGAAAAAGTAGTTCTAAATAATGAGTACTAGCTTTACTAATCCATCTATGAGATAGAATCTTTTCTGAAGGTAAGGTGAGCTCATAATCAACGTTAATTGGAAGTGGTGACGAAGGAGTTGCAACTTGTTGTCCATATGCTGGTTGAAGAAAAGATACGTGGAATATTGGATAGACTTTGTAAGATTCAGGCAGCGAGCCAAAGGTCATTAATGACATGGCTGCAAATGTAGAAAAATAGAGTCCCCAACCTGAAAAGTTGGATCCCTCTGATGCGCTTTAACTTGCTCCTTCATCCTATTTTGAGCTTTTAAGAGATTTTTCTTAAGGATCTTGAGCACAACATTGCGTGTCAGAAATTGTTCCTCAAGCTTAGCAATGTGTGTTTCGCCAATAACAAAAGGAAAAATGGTAGGAGGGTTTCTTCCATAAACCAACTTAAATGGAGTTGTTCTGGTTGAAGTATGGAACCTCGTATTAAAGGAGAATTTTACCCATAGTAAAAAATGACCCCAAGAATGTGGTTACTTCCGAGCAACTCACCTCAGACAAGTTTCTAAGCACCTATCGACAACCTTTGTTTGCCCATCAGATTGAGAATGATACAATGTGTTCATCTTTAGTTTGGTATTGCTAAGTCTAAAAAGCTTTTACCAAAAGGAGCTAAGAAAGATCACATCCCTATTAGACATAATCGATTGAAGAATACCAAAGAGATGGACAATTTCTCTACAAAAAATTACCAATTGACTTGGCAATATAAGGATGAGAAATTGCGATAAAATGACAATATTTGCTAAGGCGGTCTACAACCAACAAAATAGTGTCATAGCCTCCAAATTTGGGAACTCCTACAATGAAATCCAACAATATATCCTCCCATAATCTTTCTAGTATGTGCTATGGTTATAAAAGACCAATAAGTGCTACAGCTTGGTGTTTAGCTTGTTAATAGACAAGCAATTTTGAACATAGGTTTTGAAGTCTTGCTTCATTTGTGGCCGGAAAAAATTGAAAGAAAGATGCTTCAAAGTCTTTAAATATCCACCAGGCCCTGCAATAACTGTGGAATAAGATTCTAAGAGAAGCTTTCGGCTAAGAGAAGGCTCATTTGGAATAAGTATAACACTTTGAAATAGAGCTTATGATTCACCATCTGAAAATCCAATTGAGGGGAACGGTTTTGGCTAATGGCCTTCATAATCTCACAAGTAAATAAATCTGATTGAAGGGTGTCACTTCAATTTGAAAAATCCAACAAGATGGGAAGTGCAAGAGCGAAAAATTCAGCGTATTGTAGCTTTTTGACAAGAAGTTAGCCCCTGAATTATCTTTCCCTGCCTTATACACAATTATTAAATTGAAAAGTAATAATTTCATAAGAAGCCACTACTATCCGTTTGTGGTAATACATTCGTTGAGGAGATATCTAAGTCTATAATGATCTATTCGGGAAAAGAAATGGCATTCCAAAAGATAGTGCTTTCATTTTTGCAAGGCTAAGACAAGAGAAGCAATTCACAATCATAATTAGATTTAAATCGGTTTGAAAAAGAAAATCCTTACTAAAATAAGCTATAGGATGCTCAACTTGTAGGATTATAGCTTCAATTCCTTTTGAAGAAGCATCACACTCCACCATGAATGTCTGACTGAAATTCGGTAGTCAGAGGTCTAGTACTATGGTCACTGCCAGCTGGAGCTATTGGAAAGCCTTCTATACTATAGGAGACTAGTGAAAAGTTTTCTTCTTGGCGAGATTAGTTAGTGGTCGGGCTATCATTCTGTAACTCTGCACAAACTTGCAGTAGTAGCCTGTTAATCTAAAAAAACCCCATAACTATGTAACATTAGTCAGTATCATCCACTTTTAAACTGCTTGAATCTTATCTTGATCGATTATACTAGGATGTTGTCAAAGAATACAAGAATGAATTTTTGCAAATATGGTTGGAATAGATTTGCAGATTGGAAGGTGGATGGAGCATTGGTGAGCCCAAAGGGCGTCATAATGAATTCAAAATGGCTTGAGTGGGTGTGGAAAGCAGTTTAGTGGATGTCTGTAGGGTTGATGTGTATCTAGTGATAACCTGAATGTAAATCAATTTTGGAAATGCGTCGAGAAGCTCATTGACGTTTGGGATTGACTATTTGTCTAGAATGACGGTTTGGTTTAGGCTTCTATAATGAATACACATATGCAAAGTGTTCTTTCTTTTTAACAAGGAGAATAGGGTTGGTGTTAAAGTCTATCAAAACTTTATTTAAACAATTCCAAGAATTGCTTCTCAATTTCAGATTTTTAAAGGTAAGGATAATGATATGGATGGATGTTTGGTAGCTTTGAATTGGGGAATAGAGAAATGGAGTGAGTGTGGTGGTTATAAGTTGGAAGGATATCGAATTCTTCGAAAATCATTTCAAAAGTTTGGAGCAATTTTTGAATTTGAAGAGGAGGATTAACTAGAAATTCGGCTTCTTTAGAGAGATATTGGAAGGCTAGCTACGCATCTGACTTTTGTGGAACCCCTTGGGGCTTATATCGCTTCCTATTAAGATTAAAAATTAGAAACATTTCATTCCAGTTGGCCTCCATGGTATTTAAGGAAACAACATTTCATTCCAGTTGGCCTCCATTGTATTTAAGGAAACAGTTCATTTAATTCCCATCACCAAATCTGCGCCACCTATCGAAAAGGGATAATAATCTTGAGTGATGGTGAGTCCTTGTAATTGAATAGCAAGGCTTTGGCAAAGATGATTGTAGCAAATTCTCTCTCTATTGTCGATTTGGCCTTTGAATGAGGGAACAAATTAAATAGGTACTTGTAATCCTTCCACAATTTTTTCATAGACAAAATTTTGGGTTGATCCACGATCAACCAAAGTCAAGATTAAGCGTCCTCCTAGAGTCCCTTTAAGCTATGTCATGGAGCTAAAATTCTTACACGGAATGGCATGGAAGGAGATTTCAGCTAGATCAGAGGCAATTAGTTCCTGGTCCCTGTTGTCACCTGGTGCGTCCACAATTGGTTCGTTGCCATATTCAAGTTCTAGAAGGGTGAGTGACGTTATCTTGCAATGATGACCAGTTACAAACTTCTCATTGCAACTAAAACAGGCCCTGTAAGATGCGATTTTGCCTCTTAAGGTCCCACATACAAGTTTGAAGAGGGCGAGGAATTGGCTATGCAGGAGCCATGGTCTATAATGCGTGCTGATTTCCAGTTGGATTGAAATAAGCTTCACGTGAAAAAAAGTAGTTGGAGATAGGTTGGGCCTTGACGAATATAGACCTTGGAAGCCTTTAGACCCAAGATTGAATCCCACTTTTTGCTCGAATTCCATGGCAAGGCTCACTGCCTTGTACATAGTCTTGGGTTTGTGAATTCGTACATTAGCCTTGAGTTCCTTTTAACTCATTAAGGAACACACTTAGAAGCCAATGTTTGGGCCAATTTTTGACATGAGCAAGCTGTTTGGCAAGCTCATGGAAATATTCTTGGACCATGCCCAATCGTTGTTGTACGTTTGCAAAGATGGTCATCAAGGTTTTGGAACTCAGCAGGACCGTAATTCTCTTATAGGGCTCAAACAAGTTCCCCCAATGTAGTAGAGTGCATTCACTATTGATCCACGCAAAAAGATGAAGTGCATAGCCTTTTAAATACAAGGATTGATATCTATCTTCAAGGCATCAAGTGTTTGGTAGAACCAAAAATATTCTTCGGTCTTTCGAATCTAGCCGCGTGGAGCTCCTCCTTCAAATCGTGGGAATTCATCCTAGTATGTGGTCAACGGGAGGGATCTTTTAACCACCAAGGTAAGTCCATTTCATCCTCTGCTTCATTTCATCTTCTGATTTGTTCGTATCTCAAGGACTCGTGTTGTCTTCAGGGGCCTTACCTTTACAGGAGCATGTTTGACCTCAATCAAAGGGCCTATGGTTTGGGCTTTGATGGTGGCTTCCATGGCTTCTAAATGAGAGGTCAGAAGTGATAACTGTTGGAGAATTGGATCATTGGAATGGTTGGTTGGTTGGGTAGGCGGATCTGGTAGGAGTGGTGGTGTTGGTGGTACATTAATGAAAGAAACGGGCAACCATTTTGGATCTTGACAAGCTCTGGTACTAAAATGATAGAAACTAGAGAGGAAACTGAAATTTTATTTGCAAGTTTGAGTGCAAGAATCTTAAAACTCTCAAGGATGTTGTTTGTACGGAGACTATAAGACTCCAGTACAATAAAACAAATGATTTCGATGATCTCAAAACAAGATCTGTAATAGGTATTTAAACATTCAAATATAATAATCAATTCCTAAAACTTGGAGAAACTAATTAAATGGTGTTGTGGGGAAGTGGCAACTTTAGTTGAGACGTGCTGAAGAGTGGGCAAGTGACTACTTTAGAGTATCTGAAGAGTAGGGAAGTGGAACACCCAACAAACTGATATAAGCTGACTTGATCAATTGTCATGTACTCCCCACATGTTTTTTTTTAATTTCCTTCTAAAATAGGTGCATAAGGGAGGGGTCATATCATGGTGGGTGTCTATACTTAGACTTCCCTGCTTCTAGTAGGGAACATAGGATATTAATGCTTATGGTGGTCACATTTCAGCAGCCACATTGCTTTTTTTCAACCCCTTTGAAGTTGCTAGTTGCTACTTTAGTCTTGTTCTTCTTTTTGTTTCAAGTGTTAAAGCTAATACTCTTTTAAACTTCGAAATGCAGTGCAAAAATATGTCTGCAATGGAAGCGAATATAATTCGTGCATTTGCTGGGAGAGCTTTAGAAGCATTTTATAAGCATGAGAGTGAGCAACAAGTGCCAGATACAGATGGAATACAAGATAGACAACTGCAAATACCTAATGACAGGCCAAAAGTACGTTCCTGCACAATTTTTCTGTTTCCCCTAGCAAACACCCCATTCCATTCTCATCTGTTTTCTTTTCTCTGCTTCGTTTAAATGTTTCTGTGAGGGTGAAAGAATAATTGCATGGCACCGTAATGGTGGTTCAACTAGTGGCCAATGCATTAATTTACGCAAAGCTCTGTATATTCTTTCTCTATTAGTTACTATTTTATATGACAGAAATTCTGTGATGGAAGATAGAAATATTATGTGTTCCCTTTTAACAAAATGCTTTTTGCCTAATGGTTCTACATCCACTAAGTTTCCTTTATATAATGAGTCTCATTTCATTTACTTTCTTCTTTTCACAGAGAAATCTGAAGCCCAGATAACAAGTCATAATCTTTTGTGACAGTCTTCCCTCTCAACTTCAAAATGGTAATCTGCAGCCAATAACAGATAGTAGTGGAGTTTACGCCTTATAAATTTCTGAAGTTTAATGGTGCTTATTTCAGTGATTTACTAGCAGTAATTTATGTTGAACGTCATATGTACTGTTTTTATAACATTGTCATTCTGTGCATGGTAAATTATGAAATCTTCCAAACATAATATGAACAATCTGTTGGCCATGCTGCATGTTATACCAATTCTAAAGCCTTAAATATCTGATTCTGGATTTGCACTGGGGACTGAATAATAGTTACGCAACAGATTTTCCTGATTTGTCCTTATCCGAACTGTCAAATACACATGCAAGCAATCAAACTGCTCTAATATCTCTAAAATTTCAGTTACCATAAATAATAAAATTGAACTGGTGATCAATGCTATTGATACCGTGTGCAATTACTCATAGTAGCTGAAATCCTGAGGCCTGCCGACTAGTGTTTTACTGCATAGGTGAAGGGAACAATACTGCTTGTGGTCCATATGATACTTGCTTGAGTTTTGCTCTTTGATAGCCAGACTTGCTTCTGTCAAAATTGACTTAAGTTTTTGCCTTTAGGGCTGCCTCAGTTTTGAGAATCATACTCCATTCTTTTAGGTCATGGTTTTGGCACATGATTATCGTTCAAATAGGTATGTTGCTGTGCCGTTTATTTGCTTTCCAACATTAATCCTAGGTGCTTGACAAGTTGGAATATTTTCGACGAAGTTGTTGCTTGTTTTCTAGGTCAACCAGACAAAAAACTTGAAAATGAGATCAGGGCAGATCATGCGTCCTTACTTTTCTGTTCTGTTGTCGCATTAGTTACCGCCGCTTTTCCTACCTCTGAAACAGAAGTTAATAACAAAGAATCCGTTTATTATGGAAACAAGTAATTGGGATTCGAGGTGATATTCCCCAAGCAGCCAGGACTGTATTCTGCATATTCCCTGATTGATTGGGTTATTAAATTAGCACGGGGTGTGATTGTTCAATCCACACACGTGGTTACGAGGGATTATCCAGGATTTCCTTATTTTTCAGGTTGGCAATTTGTTTTGATCTGCAGCCACGTGCTACTTACGCCACTTGGACTAATTAATGTGATTGAAATTGGCTTTGGCTGAGAGACATGAAGACATTTGGATTAGGCAATTTAGTGAGGTCATAAACTTGAGTCGCCCAATTTTTTTGTTACTCTTGGACTATTGATTTGATCGCTCTATAATCTACATGTTTCCTTCAGCTGACCCGTGTGCTTTTGGGTTGGATCTCTTTCTTGGGGAACGCATTGTTACATGCTTGTTCTTTGATCTTATCCATGTGATATTCCTAGTTCTTAGTTATTCTATTGGCCCAACCCAACGACTTTACGTTTGCATTGTAATATTCAACCTAGAGGGGGAAACAAAGAAAAATCATATATACACTTTAAAGAAGATTAATCTAATTAATTTTGGGTTATATATTTATATGTCGTAGCTGTCTTTGAAATTGAATAATTAGATTCTTTTATTCTCTACGTTTTTAAATTCTCGTTTTGATTAATTTATAGGTGTCATGATTAGATTCTCCTTAAAATGCCTGTCTTTTAGTCATGATTAGATTTCTGGAGGGACTAGGGGGACGGAAAAATGATTGCTTTATAATAAGAAAAGGGCAACGATGGAACCTCATGGACATGGCAGCGTGGATGGGAGAAATTCCTGGATTCAGTTCTTCTTGGTGAAACTATGATCTTAATTGCATAACATGCATTTTGGAAATTTCAGTGTAGAAGACGTGAATCGATTGATTTTGTGCTTCCGATATTCAATGCAGCATCTGGGTTCCAATAAGTTAACTGAAGTTGATCGTTGGTGGATTGCTTTCTTTTCATTGATTCAAGGTTGCAGCGGTGAGTGTTAAATCCAATACGCTGGTCCCGATAGAAAAAAGAAAGGGATGAGTTGTGGAATCCCACCCACCGTATATTCTCATGTGTTAGGCACGTCACGTTTTCAATTCGAATGATGCTTTGCTTTGTCCAGTAATCTATTAAGTTGTATTAAATTAATATCTCTAAAACGTTGCTTTTATTTGACAAGTGGGTGTGGTGTGGGTCAGTGTCCGTTAAGTTTAAAGCATCAGTTTAAATCTGGCACGTTATGTGTAGAAATCGACTCAATTTTTACATTTGAAATTCAATAAAGCGCGAATGGATTCTTGATTTTGTTGTCTTTTCCGTAACCTACTTTCTGATGAAAACAAAGAAAGCGTCATTTACATTTGTTAGCTTTTGTTTTTCCTTAACTGACAATACGAATACCAAGTCTTGTTTATACTTACGTTCCATTCTCTTGTATTAATGAAATCATTTAACTCTCTATAGTCATGCAGTATTTCCTCTAAACTTTCACTTGATGGAAGTAATAGGATGGTAAGTTTAATGTTTGCATTTCATCCAGTATATGGAATGTACGGATGGCGCCCAAGAGTGAGGAAGTAGAACCAGTTCCCACAACTAGAAGAGGGCATCGGAGAGGAGCTATTGTTATACTTATATACTGATTCGTTTTGGTTTGAAATTATTTTAAATTGGCTCCTCCTCCATTCGACGTGAACCAGAACCCGAAGGGTCCGGCTCTAGAAAGAGTTTGGGCTAATGGCTAATTGGCCGACCGCCCTGTTAAAAGGATGACCTGGGGTTGGTCAATTTTTAGGGCTATGATTAAACCTCACAAAAGTGTCGTGAACTCCAGTTGTCCCTCATTTATTCATGTCTTCCATTTGTGGTTTCATAGTCATAGACTCGTCTGGATAAAGCATCTCTGATCCATATAACCATAATATATCTCGTAAAATTTCTTTAGAACAAGATTAACGTAAATCTTTTGAATTCTTGAACCCTATATATAGCAAGTGGGAAGGTGGCTTATTATATTAGATAAACCAGAAACTAAGTGCTGTCTAACCTTTTGGGTCCTACTCCTGCATTTAGAATTGTCGATGGCTTTCTATTTACATAACTTTTGAATAGACCCTATATTATAAGATGCATTAAAAATGTGTGATTGTTTTTTTTTTTATATATATGAATTATATTTAGCTGAAAGCCAACGAGTAGTCAAAGTGGAAATACAGATTAAAGTTGGAATGAGTCAAAATTATTAATTTTAAAACTAAAATTAAATGAATCTTATCCTGGACATATATAAAACTCAATTACAAACTGTTCGTTTCTTGATCACGTATTCTTAACAAAGTCTTGAATAAACTAACAACTATAAAGTATATACATAGCAAAGAGGATTTTACAATAAAAAGAAATAACTAATTTGGTGTTTTATTTTAAAATTTATACAATGATTATTGTGTTTTATTTTAAAATTTATAAAATGATTATTGTATTTTAATTTGGTATAGTTGAGTTGGAGTTATGAATTATAACAAGTCAAAATTGAACCAAATTCAGCTGACTGGGTTTACAATTTTAAATTATAAGATGAGTTAGTTAAAGAGATGGATATTGAGCCGAAATGCCAACTCAGCGGTCAATTATTTGGTGACCAAGGACGAAGGTCTCCCTGAAGCTCCCCTCCTCCTCTCTGCACCTGCACCCTTCAATACCTCTCATCATTTGGAATTGGAAAGGTTAGCTTGATCGACAAGGCAACCGGAAATTACTATAACGCCCCAGCCGTTATAAAAATAAAAAAAAAACCCGGTCGAATGATTTCATTTGTTCTACTTGTACTATTTTTTGTTTGTTTAGGAAATAAGTTAGTTTCATAAATGCTTACTATTTAAAACTCCATTCCATGTAATTGTTTTTGTAAACAAACATATTTATCTTCAGAAAATGAAAATTAAAAAGCCATCCAAAACAACATTAAGTAACATAGACGCATAAAAAAAAAATCACCTGCCAACTTGCCCTTATTCTCCAGTCCACCCTGTCCATTTCAACGTAAATGTAAGCCCAGGGCCATTTTCGTCATTTGATACATTCACAACTTCTTTATCAACGCGTCTCTTCCCGGCCCCGATGCTTTCGCCTTCTATTCTTTGGGTCTTAGCTGCAGAAGAAACCTCTCCTCTCCTTCGCTTCTTCTTCTTCTTCCTCCTCCTCCTCCTCCTCCTCTTTGTCCTCTGGATCGAAACACGCTCAACAACAAAACTAAAAGAAAAGAATTGAACCGACCTTATCTTCTTATTCTTCCCAAGAAAAAGTAAAAAAAAAAAAAAGCAAGGACAACCGTTAAGCGACACACAAAACTTCGAAAACAAAAAGAAAACTATTCCGTGTATATTTCAGAAACCGATTTGGGAGGCCTAAATTAAGGACAGCGTGGCTCGACAACGCCGTCGGAGAGATGTGCACAGTAACGGCGACCGGGGACTGGTGGGCGAGAGGGATAGTGCCAGTGGGGCAAATTGGAGGAGGATTCAGCCACGAGAGCGAGCACGACTTGGCTCTTATGGTCAGCGACTTCCTCGAGAATGGTGCTAGTAGCGGCGGCGATTCTTGGTGCAGTAGTGACGGCGAATCGGGTCTCTCCGATCTTCACCCCCTCGCTGACAAGATTTCGGTAACTTTTGTCATTTCATTTCTGTTTAGAATTGTATTGGTTTATTTTCCTTAAAGCATAATTATTATTGTGGGAGAATGAGCTTTCTTGAAAAGGAAATTGAAATCGAGCTACCTTCTGCTTTATTAGGATTTTATTGATGAGAATCTAATAATCTCGTCCTCAATTACTTGGTTTTTGTGACTTGTATTTGTTAGTCGAAGTGATTGAATCATCTTACGCGTTCTTATTTCCTCGGGAGACTCGAAATCAGTGTCAGTGTACTCTTTTATTTGGCATTTGGTTCATATTTTTCTTTTGGTCCATAGGAGATAAAAATTTGCGAATTTCGGGTGAATAATTTAATTTCTTTGCACCATAGTAAGTTTCAAGATATATGGTTGTCAAGGGATCAAGATCTAATCCTGTTCAAAATTTACAAATATTTGTTATTTTAGTTGTTCATCGTTTCTTCTGTCTTTTAAATTATCCAAAGACCTATTCTTTTTAATTCATACCTTATCTGGAAAGTGGAAACTGAGTTCCTGCGTTATCCTGTAGTTTCGATTTGCCTGACTCTTTCAGCACGGGTTAATGCTTTGTGGTTCCCATGGATTGCCTGTTTTTGAGCTGCCTGTATTGAACTTTCGAGTTTGATCCTCTAATGCATTTGGTTACTTGTTTCTTGTGTTTCTGAGATTAGTACAGGTCTCCAATAAAATAACTGTTGTTTCAGATATTATGCATTGCCCTTATTTTTTCGTATGTTTCCTTGTACCATAAAGTGGTTTTTATAAATTATATTTGCAGTTAACCTTTTTTTTTTTTCTCTTCAAAGCTGGTGTATTTTTATCTGATTTTATCTTGCATTGCAGTTTTATAAGCAGTCGCTCACTCAGCATGAGAGCGACTTGCTGTCGCTGGTTCATTCGCGCATGCAATCCATCAAGGATACAGATCTTGGTCATGCCAAATCAGCTTCATGTAATGGCAGCTGCATAAGGTTTTATCTAGCAAAGCTCTTGAGACTCAGTGGTTATGATGCCGCTGTATGCTCATCCAGGTGGCAGGGTAGTGGCAAGGTTCCAGGAGGTATGGTATCTCAATTTCTAAGTTTTAGTTCTCACGTTTTTCTTTTTTTTTTCAAATTTTCAAATAGGGGCCCGTTCTATATTCCTGTAATATTTGACAGGAAGTTAATGGTGTCATAGTATACTTTTATTTTATCTTTTGTTCTGCATTTCTACGTAGGTGATCATGAATACATTGATGTGGTTGACTACAAAAACGCTGGAAGCTTTGAGCGTTTGATTGTTGATATTGACTTTCGAAGCCATTTTGAGATAGCTAGAGCTGTTGACTCTTATGCTAGGATATTGAAATCACTTCCAGTGGTGTATGTCGGATCCCTAGCCAGGCTAAAACAGTATCTTCAAGTTATGGTTGAAGCATCTAAGTCTTCTCTGAAGCAGAACTCTATGCCTCTGCCTCCTTGGAGGTCTCTTGCTTATTTGGAAGCAAAGTGGTACTCCCCGCATCAGAGGAGGTATGATCCAGAAAAGCAGAGTTTAAACATTTATTCTTCAAAGCGTAAGCAATGCAATGGACATTTGAAAAGGCTGAAGTCACTGCTTCAATCAGAAATTGAAGAAGAGCGTATCTTTAAGTCTATTAACAGCGACAGTAACTGGAAGGTGAAGTTTGAGAGGCGGAGACACTCCTTATTGACGGGTCTTTGACATGTATAGCTTTTTGCACAAGAAATGCAAATCCTTTTTGTGAGAGGTTAATTGTATTTGCGGCTATATTCTGTTTCCCCTGTGGATTAATAAGTGATAACACGAATGAGTTATAATTAGGATGTGAAAGACAGCAACACACTATATACTCTTCATTTTTCCTGGAGAATCAAACACCTGAATTTTGTATCGGCATTATCAGGTGCCTGGTAGGCGCTCAATTAAACCAGGTGAGTAGTGACACGGCCTGCCAAATCAATCTCTCGTGATTTGGCAAGTTGCATCCCTTGGTAGATGGCTAATTCTCTTATCCGTTCAATCGTTATATGTCGTGTGCTCCCTGTCTCTTATTTTATGGTCAAGGAAATTTTGTTCTTGTTTCCAGTTTTGATTTGAAGTTACACCACTTCACATGTCGAGTTGCAAATGATTTCGATCTCTCAAGCGGATAATAATTGCAATTTATGAATTGCTAATATAATAATAATTTAATTATCTTTGTTCCCCATTTTCCTTTTCATTGTTTCATTTGCTCGTCACTTTTTGTTGTATTTGGCACATATATACGAGCCTATATTGTCAAAATAAATGAATCATTCCCGATTAATCAATTTTTGACCAAGCTCTAGCCGCTGGCAGAGGCTACCATATCATTCTACAACTGATGATAGCTTTCATGGCAACCATAAAAAGTAGACTTTGCTTATGTTTGGTTGGGCTTATACCATTTTATCGGTAAAGCTTTTTTTCCGTAGATCTTTTCTGAGAAAAGTTTTTCTAAAAAATCAGTTGACTATTTAACTGTCATTTAAAAAGAGTTTTTTTGAAAGAGCTTCATTTATTAGACTATTGTTTGACAACATAAAAATAAAAAGTATTTTTGAATTTAACTATATTTTATTTTGTAATAATTGTTTATAAATATAAAAATTATTTAAAGTATATTAAACAATATGCAAAGCACAATATATTAATTATTATATAATTTTAAACCATATGAAATATAAATAAAAATATATCTAACCAAATCTTTTATATGGATTATAGCATAAGTAAAATTAATACCAAAAATAAATATTAAAACATATAAAAAATAGCCAAATAATATTATATAAATCCCAAAATAAATATTCAAGTTGCGTAAATAGTTAAATACATAATAAATTATGCATTTTATTGTAATACAAGAAGATTTACAATATGTTCCCTCGCATCATTCATCTCGTTATTTTGTGGCTCGTCTAAATGATTTGTTTCAACTATCTTCATTTTTATTGATTTCTTCATTTGTAGGAAGTAATTTATCATTTTCATTATAAGGAGAAAACTATTTATCCTTTTGAGCGTTTAACCTTATAAAATTATGAATAGCCAGTGAAGCAATTACAATTTTAACCTGCTTTGGAAAAGAAAAACTGGGCATTTGACGTAAAATTTTCCACCTATTTTTCTAAACACTAAATGTTCTTTCGATTGTGCATCTTAAAAAAGAATGCTCATGATTGAATATTTCTTTCTTTCCTCTTGGAAGACCAGCACGTCGAAAATTAGGAAGAAGATATCTCTCACCTTTGTGTAGTCCTAAATAACCTTGCATGTGAAGATATCCTACATCTATCAAATAATATTTTCCTACATTCCAAATTAAAAATAAATAAATAAAGAAGTAGTGAATTATTAAGAATAAATAAAATAAAATAAAAATGTATATAATTCACAAACCTCTAGGTGGATGAGGGAAGTGTAATCTATCATTATGCAAAGCATCCATAAAAATTCGAGCATCATGTGCTGTGCCTTCCCAACCAGTCCAAGCAAAAGTAAAGCACATATCAAAATCATATGCAACTATTATATTTTGTGTAAGAATGCCTTTTCTACCAATATATTTTATTTGATTGGACCTTGGAATTATAACTGGTATATGTGTTTCATCAATTGCTCTAATGCAATCTTTAAAATAAGGCCAACACCTTCTATCATCTTTAATTTTGCTTGGAATTTCTCTAAAAGTTAGATCTTTTGATTTTATGAAATCAATCGACATACATGAAACGACCTCTAATACTATTTCAAACCATCTAGAAATTGTTTTACCTAAACGTTCAAATCTTTCTTGAACCATTCTATTACAAAGTGCATGACCTAAAGTGATAAAAAACATAGCTACAAGCTCTTCTATTGTTACTTCTGTATCTTTCTTTAAGTCATATGACTCATTCAATAGTTTACATAATTTGATAAAAACATCACTTTCCATTGCAAATTGTCGATGACATCTATCTCTATGGCCATTAAGTATTTCCATTACAAACATCCATCCAGTGTGAGGGGATGTTCTACATGGTTTTTTAATATAATATTTAATAAAATGGTTTATGATTAGTGCTATTCTAGTTTAAACTATATGCAAAATTTCTTCTTCAATCTCTTCATTATATTCATGGTCATTATCAAAATCATTGTCAGAAGATGACATTTGTATCAAAAAATATATATAAAATAAATAATAAGCTTATTGTATAATAAGGTAATATAGCAATAATCATAACATAATAATAATAAAATATAATTTAATTCATTACAACAAAATTAACCAAATAGAAACCTAATACAACACATTACAAGTAGCGAATTCCAATACAACACATTACAAGTAGTCCGATATTAGTAACCAAATACATATCTAATTCATTACAAAAATCACAATCATTTCATTTGCTTAAGCCATTCGATTTGAAGATCAACATCCTTAAGCGTAACAAACATCTTTCTATTTTATTTTTTCAAAAATAATTTGGTAGCTAATATAAGCAGTTCACCTCCCTTTTCTATTTCATTCATACTTCGTAAGATGTTCATCACCTCATAAATGCTACAACTAAGTTCATCTCTTTTGATAGAGGTTACTGAAGTTCTACTCTCTACTACATCATATATACGGTCCAAATATTTACATAACCTTTCTGTTTCCCCCTATTTTAGTATCATTTTTCTTTTTTTCCCCTTTCCTCGTGTAGAAGTTCCTAGAGTTGGAGTTGATGAACCAACTCATTATTAATATTTTCAATTTCTTTATTGACAGTAAATTCTTCTAAAAAGTTATCATCAAGATTGGTATCAACTAGGCTTTTTCTAGACGACACATAAGCATCATTTAGTACAAAACTTGAAGAAAGTGTCGAAGCTCCTTTCCTTGTAGCTATAACATCTTTAAATAAAATGTTCAGTTGTTCAATATGTTTCAAACCTATAGTTTGGAATTTGGCAGCTTCGGGATTTTCCTACAATAATATTGTTTAAGTTAATAAACTATCAAGTAACATTAGAAAATTATAAATCTAAAGCTTAAATGCTTACCTTCAATTTCTTTTCTCACCATTCGTCACTTGCATCAATAGTTTGATTAATAGGATCCTATCCTACTCTAGTTTCCTTACCTACTAAATTTGTCCAAAGCTGCCAATCTTTTTTTTAATCCATCCCATTTATTCTTAAATTGTTTTTATTCATAATTCTTCTTAGTTTCATGAGCAAAATTTGAAACTATATTTTTTCATCTAATCTTGTTAAAGTGTCCATTTTGTCGATTTCCAGCTAATGTCTCTTCCAAAAAAATTTTAATTACAGTTTCAAGAGTTCTATCATTCCACTCTGCTTTAACCCCTTTTTTTTCAATTTATCCCCACCTTGAATTTCTTGACTTAGATTTGACATTTTCTAATAAAAAAGTATAATATTAACAAAAGGAAATTGATTCACCATTTCATTGCAATAACTTGATATGTTTTCACCTCATTAAAAAAAATACTAACAGCTATCAACAATACATGATTCAAAAAACAAAAACCCCACTGCATATAACAGTGAATTTAGCAAGTATAAGAAAATATAAAAACATAACAACAATGACATAGACAAAAGCATAATAAGCATGACATATAGACAAATAGTTTTTGAGGATTAAAATTTGACAATGAAACAAAACACCCTAGAGATGACAATGAATCCAACAAATATAAAATAATCAAAATTTTATCACATGATTTCTTCTTAACTTTGCCAAATTTTTTAAATAGAGCACTTGAGGCAATAACCAGTAGATCTAATACTAATATATTTCTTTCTCTTTAAGAGATTTTTTTATTTTTAAAATTTTATGAAAGGACATGTATATTTTGAATATATCAAGAATTATATCACACAAAATCAAAACTAGCTCTTGGGATGCAAAAATCAAACACATGATGAGAAAAAAAAGAACAAAAATTGAATAAAAAATAAAAAATAAATCAATGATTATATAAAAACCTATAAATAAAATCATCTGAAGAGAACGAAAATAAAAGCACAAAATTAAACAAAAAATCCAGATTAATGTTCAATGCTTATACATTATGGACAAAATAATTATGCAAAAGAATGAAAAAATACCTCAATGAGTGACTCTTGAAATTATTTAGAGGGAGAGAAAGCTAGAGAGCTTCGATCAATGCTCTGACCAAAAAAAAAGAAAATCAGTTTTAGAGATCTGAAAAGCTATTAATAAAAAGAAAAATAAAAATAAAAAGGAAAATAAAAGGAGACTTGTCGACAGACAATTTAGTGGTTGTCCGTGGTGGCTCGCCGCATCGATTTGTGAGAGACGTTAGTGGCGGATCGTGGCTATGGAGGTGTCAATTATGAGAGCTTTGCAAGATAGGGATTTTCTAGATGATTATACACGTGAAGGAGCAGATGAGTGATTTGTAAGTATTATGAGAATTATGTGTAAATAATAAAGACAAAAATGACTAAAAAATAAGTTAATTAATTGATTTAAAAATCTACTCGAAAAAGCCAATTAAAACACTTTTTTGAGAAGCTTTAATTTGGGCTTCTTAAAAAACTTTATTTTAACTGTCAAAGTACGCCATATCTATTAAAGAAGTGATTTTTATTCTATACTCAAATACTCATTTTTTTTTTAAGGGCTTTTGTGGGGAGAGAAAAGAGATTATTGACCTCCCAAACGCCCACCCAATCAGGTGCTTCTTCTCCTTCATTTAAGATGGTGGGAAGAAGTAACGAAGAAACTTAAAAATCTTTTCCCTTTTACAGTCACCGAGACAGAGATGGTGGTTTGACATTCACATTAGTAGTAGGTAAAGAGCTCACGTGATCATTTGGTCAACCATAAATATTGCACGAGTTTCTGTACAGTTGTTCTTAGATTTTCATATAACAGATCTAACATGATCGTATTAGTTTAGGGTTTGCAAGATGTTGCAATTTTAATTTTCTAATTGAAATCAATAATACTTAAAAATGAAATCAAACATTATCAAATTAAAAAAAATTAAAGACAGTTTTATTATCACTAATTAAAATCGGGGCGTTATCACATTATGTGCAGTGCTATAAATGAATTTATTTTATCATTTTTTGAATGTTAAGACCACTTTAATTATTTAATATAATTAATTCATAAATATAATAATGCATGAATCATATATTATAGTTTTTCAAGTATATAACCTTTAATAACGTGGAAGCAAATGAATGGAAAGAACTATATTAGAGACATATGAATGAGTATGTCAAAATTGCTAGGTCTTGAAGTAACCGTAAAACTAGCTCCTGACCCTATAGAATCTACACTTATTTGTTTAAAATATAGTTCTAATTTTAGTTAAAAATTAATTAGAATTTAAATTATTTAAAATTAAACAACAATTAGTTCATAGTAAAATTTAATGTATAATAGTGATCCAATTTTATCAAATATTTTATATTTAATTTCAAACTTTGTAATTTAATCAAACTTGATTAAATTATCTTTTTTCTTTATAATCATTATTTGTGTGTGACTTATTAAATTCTTAAATTTGTTAACAAAAATATATATTATAAATTTAATATTAAATTGATAAAACTCCTATAATTTATCTTTAAGTTTTCAATTAAAATTTTATATTCATAAATTAAAATTGACATTTAATAATGCATGATAACCACTATTCACTATTAATAATTGATTCTTTAAATAAAATTTGATAATTATTCTCAACTATCATTTCATCTTAAAATTTTGAAATCAACACTAACAAAGAATAATAGAATATTCTCTCTAATAACTTTAAAACTACAAATCATAAATTGATCACTAAATAATTTTTATATAGTCTATATCACTTTTAAGGATTATCGATTGACCTATCTACAAATAAGAAAGGTGTTAATAGGTAGTATCAACATAAGTAATCTTTATATAAGATTATTTAGATATCTTAAATAAAATTATTTATATAATTATCATAATAAGAATATGAATATATGCATTAGTAATGCTCTATATAAAATTTTTATGTTAAGTCAACTTAATGAACTTTTTTATAACAAATATTCACAAATTTATTTAACTACCTTTATACTTTAATTTATGAAATTAACAAAATATAATACGTGTTAATCTTTTGTGATGTAGTGCAAACAAATTATGAGAGCTTGAGATTGTGAGTAAAAAAGAAAGATGCTATATTTCCTTAAACTAAAGACTTGACTTAATTCTCAATCTTTCGTCATATGATGCTCGTAGTTATGGGATGTTTTTATCATATAAGTTTTCGTCCAACTTAACTTTCAATTGTAAGAGCAAAAGTTATATTTACTTAGGAAGTCGGGGCTAAAAACATGTTTGGACTAAGCTAGTTGGTGTCAAGTCTCATCCATACCGCTCGAGCTTCTCCTTTCTCTGTTTTACTTTGAAGCACAGGGCTGTTTCAATATGGAATATGGTCCTTGATTTCTCTTAGTCCAAATTTTAGAATAACGAATTCAATTCTTTGCCTCTTTCTTGATTTTTAGTAGATTTTAATTTTTATACTTTATGTCTCCTTTAACTATACGACTATTTTCGTAAAATATTTCATATAGGAATTACTGCAAAGACATCTCCATCACTAATTTAACAGCTATTTCCATTGGCGACTCCCAATTAATCTGTATACCACCACCTAGCCAGCCATAAATAGAGGCTAATAGTTTCCTGGCACAGGCTTTAGAAACGAGATAAATTATGTGGATTGTGGCTTCATAAATGCTAATAGAACCCAATGTATGATAATAACAACTAAATACTAGAGATAAAATGCTTATTCAAATTTTCATCATATAGTAAACATGCTATTTATAGACAAATTGGCTATACATGATATATATGAATATACATAAAATAACGATTTCAACTAACCTTAATTTAAACACTTGGGATATACAAGAATATCTAGATAGGATTTTATCTAATCTGAATTTTAAGTCCTCATCTAATTTGAATGAATTTTATGTACTATTAATACCTCCCTTAAAGTCAAGATGGTATGATAGATGCCAGCTTAAGTTTGTTAGGTAAATCGTGAAAACAACTTGAAATATGCGTTTTGGCATAAATATATCATCTATCTGGTTGGTCAAGGAAACAAGAACAAGATGTATGGTGTCTTGAGTAATATGATGGTGTACAACGTACCAATCAATTTCAATGTATTTGGTGTGTTCATGAAAATGCTATTATGAGAAATATGCATAGGACTTCTATTATCATAATAAAGCATATTGACACTATTTTAGTTAATAACCATAACAGCTAAAGTAATTCGGATGTAACATCAACAAGAGCATTTAGTACTAGACCAAGTAATAACAGTTTGCTTTTTGCTATGCCTAAGAGATAAAGAGAATCACCAAGGAAGACACAATCATTGGCACACTACAATAGAAGGGACCTTTAGCGACGAAAAATTTTGTTGCTAAAAGTCCCAAAATTGTCAACAATGGTTATCAGCGATGATTTATATTCGTCACCAGATTCTCATAGCACAACTATAAACAACGTTTTTACCAAATTGTCGCTAGTTGTTTTTAGAGTAGTTTTCATAGAGAAAAATTATAGGTGACATTTTTTTAAATCGTTGCCAATAAGTTTTGGCCACGGTTTGTTTTTGTCGCTAAAACTTATTAGTTATGTTTATGAAAATATAGATAAAAGTTATTAGCTACATTTGAAAATATAGATAAAAACTTTTAGCTTCGAAAAGAAAGCTTAGCCAAAACTTATTGGGGACGTTTTTAAAAATGTAGCCAAATATTTTTGGCGATGTTTTGAAAAATTTAATATACATTATAACTAAATATTATATTATGTAGATCATAATTATTGGTGGTATTTTTAATCGATATTATTGTTTGTAATATTTATAATTTTTTGTTGTATAATTTATTATGAAAAAATATAATAAAAATATTAAAATTAGAAGCATTTTATATAGAAAATAAAATATCATTAAATATGATCAAGTACAAGATGTTAACTACAATTTCAAATATACTTATATACAAAATAAAAATATTAGTTTAATGACTAAAACTCGACTTCATCTTTATTACTTACATAATTTGGGCCAAGTAAAATTTGGCCAA
Source organism: Erythroxylum longipes (assembly GCA_027563885.1). Taxonomy (NCBI): domain Eukaryota; kingdom Viridiplantae; phylum Streptophyta; class Magnoliopsida; order Malpighiales; family Erythroxylaceae; genus Erythroxylum; species Erythroxylum longipes. Next base: position 16,328,545 of record JAOQMS010000180.1, on the reverse strand, counting down.
CTTTTCAAGTTTGGCCAACTGTTCAAGTTTGGCCAACTTTTTTCATTACGTTCTAATTTAGCATAAAGCAATTGGTTGTCCTCTTCAAGATGTTGAACATATTGTGATCTTGATAAGGATGAAGCAGTTGGCTTTGGCCCAATCCAAGACCTTTGATGTAGCTGAATCGTGTACCAAGCATCTTGTTGCCAATGTCATCCATATTTGACTTATTTCTAACAGATATTGATGTATGCAACAACTCCTGCATTTTATTCTAAAATTTTAAAAATAAAATCAATATTCAATTCAAATATTATTAGTTAGTACTACATAGATACATAAACTTAAAATTTAAACAAATTTTTATACCTATATAATTATTGTGCGCTTCTTCAAATATGTAGAGTCTGATCCTATCACACTGTTCTCCATGTAGTTTCTTTTGACTTTGTTTTATGAAAAAAAAAACAAAACACAATAAATAATATTGTATTTACTGATATAATTATAATTTGTAAACAAAGAACTTACATATTCATTTTGCATGATAACAAATGATTTGGAGCCTTGGTTGTGAGGAGTTTTCATTTTTCTTCTGTTAACCTTGGTTTTCTCACACTTTTCCTAAATAAAGAAAAGAAATAGTCATTAAATTGGGTAACAAGATTAATGGAAGAAAATGTTATGAGAAAGAAAATAAACTTTAACGTTGGCAGAGGCCCAATAATCACACATATTGCGCCAATTTTCTGGAGCCATCCTTTCGAGAACATGTCTTCTTGCCTCCTCTTCTTAAGGAAAAGATTTGTAATATTGATGTAGTTGATAACAACAATCTTTGGTCCTTTGTTTCAACAGTGAAGTCGGACAGTTTGAAACATTAGGGTTACCGATATCGATGATATTAAGCTTCATTTGTGAACAATAAGTAAAAGTAAAATTAATCTTTAAATAAGTAAAACAATTATTCATATAATTAAGTAAATTGAAAATTTACCGAAACTTTATCCAAAGCATTATGTAGCAAGTTGTCTTTCTTCAACTGCTTTACATGCTTAACATACGACAATTCAGTTTTGGCAGTTACCTCCAACTTATTAAAAAATTTTGCTGATTGAGGCTTGTCTACAAGACGACCTTATGAGGTATCAATATGTACAAACAACTTATTGTTCATTGCAACATTCATTCGTTGCAACTCACAACCTTCAATTATTCATGTACCTCTTTTTTTTTTTTCCTGACACTGATATTAGAACTTGACAATAAATGAATAATGATATGAAAATACAAATTAAACATGCAAATATATATTAGATTATAAGTCTATTTATATGCATTAAAGATTAACAAACTACAGATCTCTTTGTATTAGTTGAGGTAATGGAGGTTGTTGCTAACTGGGTTCATTGGTGGATGAAGTCGATTATTGTTGTTGGCTAGGATTTGATTGATCTGGTTGTTGTGGTGGAGGAACAATCTCAATACTCACCACCTTTTTCCCTTTGTTTTTACTAGGTGCCATTATATTGGATATGTATAACTCAAATATCAACAATCTATAATAACATAACTTTCCTATAAATAATTTGCATTGATATAACTCTAACATAAACAATACGCATAAACATAACTCAAATATCAATAATACACATAAGCATAACTTAAACAACAACAATACGTTTAAACATATTGAAAATCTCTCTACATCAGATCATCCATAATTATAGGTGAATTTCTTATGATATTAGTTCTTAATTGATCAATATAAGTTTATACATTAAGTCTTAATTCAAACAAACACTATGGTATATGAAATTGTTACACCACATGAATCGGTCTTCTCGTTGTGACTTCTAGACTTATGGAATATTTCATCGATAAGCCTCATAGGAGCTACATCATGGGTTACCAACCTATATACCATCCTAGGGGTTTATTATTCCTCAAATAATCCATAATTATATATATGAATTTCTTTTGTTAATAGTCCTCGATTAATCAATACAAGTTCACATATAAAACCCAGACTCTTCTTCCATTTACACAAATTCTTCTTTATTTAAGTAGAAGATAAAAATTAAACGTAATTTTGACTACTTACCTAGACGGACGGACAACTGAAGATGACTGATGATGAACCAAGAAAGTTAGTGAATTTATTATGAAATTGGCCTCATTCTGAATCAACTAAGCCATTAAAAGAAATAAAGAAATTTAAACCAAAAGGCTAAAGAACCTTAAACCAAAAGGCGTTTCACACAAATTAGCAATGCTTGAATGATACTTGGTATGCCTAGAATTGAGATAAGAAAAAATTTCGTTTATGACAATATATGGAGTAATATATGAAAGTAGCATATATTACATAATAATTGAATTTGTACACATTAACTCATCCTTGTTAAATCTCCTATGTTTAAGTTTTTTCAGATAAAAGTTTAAGTAATGCTCCAACTCTCTCTATATTGAAAATCTTTTTGTGAAATGAGTTACTTAAAGGTATTTGGAGACTTGATGGACAAGAATACAAATTGTTAGTAGGTAGTTAACATATTAAATCACTAAGTTCACTATTAAATAAAAGAAACATGTTAAAAGTGAAGTTAAGACACCTCACCCACTAATATTGCAAAGTTTAATAAGACATTTTAAAGCAACAATTCCCATAACTTTAAAATTATGGGATTTAATACTAACAAACCAAATAATTCAAAAAACCAAATGCCAATGATCCAAATCTCACCAATTTCTAAAAAATAGTCCAGAATATCCCTAAAAGACATTTCAATCGAACACTTCATATGCAAACTGAGTTCATCCCTAAGTAATAACAAAACACTATATTTTTCCATTATTCACCAACAAAAACACATTGAAATAAAAAATGAACCAACCATGGTCGAAAAAAACGCAGAATACTCAAACTACCTCAACAAAATATCCTTAAGAGACATTTTATCGAACATTTCATAGGCATACTAAATTCATCTCACAAATATTAATAAAAGCATTGTATTTTTCCATTATTCACCAACATAAATACATTGAAACAAAAAATGAACCAACCACAGCTGAAAAAAATGTAAAAATACTCAAACCACATCAATAAAATATACCCAAGAGACATTTCATTGAACACTTCATATGGAAACCGAATTCATCCCTAAGTATTAACAAAAGCAATGTATTTTTTGATTATTTACCAACATAAACACATTGAAACAAAAAATGAATCAACCATAGTCAAAAAAATGTAGAATACTCAAACCTCATTACAAAATCGACGAAACACATTTAACAATAATAATGAAAGCATAAAAAATAAACCCGAGAGCAAAACATGAACGACTAACCTCGACGGACGATTAACTAGAGACGATGGATGGTGGAAGAACAGTTAAAGAAGATGAATGGCAGATATTAAGGAAGAAAACCCAAGAAATAATTAAGAACATAAAATGAGCAAGGGAGGGGGGGCTTCAATTGCAAGGTTTAAGTTTTAAGGAAAATGACGTTGTTTGGTGTTAGAACGAATGACGTTGTTTTTTTTTTATTTAAACCGTTAAAGCCAAAGAATAAAAACCTTGTTTTTTTACAAATTTTTAAATGTTGCAGCCAAAGACAACAACGATGTCATTTGTTGTTGACAATTGATGTCACCAAAGGTATACTGATTGGTAACGATTTATGATAATTGTCGCCAACGTAAACACCCTTTAGTGACTATAGGGAGATATTTGGTGACGATTTTAATTCTTTTAATATTTATGATAAATTTTTGAATATATCAAATTTGCTGTTAACTAAATTTATTTTTAGACTTACAATTATTATCCATAATATTAAATTTTATTTTTAAGAATATGATATTAATATTTAATATTCATTTCCATTTTGTACTATATTGCAATTATTTTTAATTATCTATGGTAATTAATATAATGTTATATGAATGTATAGAGAATAATTGTAACTAGTATAATGATTTATGAATGCACAGATAATAGATACAATTTCTTATATCTTACTTATGTATATTAGGTACTGTTCACACATATATATTTTGTTTTCTTAAAAATTTTCTTGTTCCCAAAATCTTATTAAATCTTATTTCTATAGGAAAATTATGTAAACTTGATGTTAGTTTATCCTTTTCGAGTTGTGGTTGCATTATGCAGGATCTACAGATAAGCAAGATTCTTGAGAAAAGACGTAAGATTAGATGATTGTTTGAGCTTACTTCACTAAATCTTCCTTCAAAGCTTGTCGTTGGTGTTGTCACCTTTTATATATGGCACTCTCGTTTGGGTCGTCTTTCTACCCTTAAATTATGGTCTCTAATCTCTAACAGTAGCCAAGTTCATGTTAAGACTGAACATTTTGATTGTGTCCTTTGTAAACTATTTAAAAGTCATGCTTTACTATTTTTTCTCAATGATTCTATCTTGTTAGTACCTTTTGATCTAATTCATTCTAGTATTTGGGGTCTTACACCTCATTAAACTATAGGTAGCATGAAATATTATGTGATATTTGTCGATAATTTTTCCCGCTATACATAGATTTATCTAATACGACATAGATTTGAACTATACTCCATTACTCTCGTTTTGTTAATATGATTCACACTCAATTCTGTTGCAAGATTAAAGTATTTCAAATCGATAATGCAATGAAATACAAAGATACAAAATTCATCAATTTTCTTGATTAACAAGCACTACAAGAAAAATAAGCATTAACGACGGATATTTACCGACGGACAAGAAACCGTTGCACATTACCGACGGATAATAACTGTCCATCGGTAAAGTTGACGGAAAAAATTTTGTTTAGCGGCGGTAGTAAAGTCTATCGGTAAATATGGAGGGAAATCATCCTGGCAAAATTGGCGATGTACTTTAGCGACGGTATAAGGTGAATATCAGTAAATAAGGTAAAATCTTTTGAGTTTACAGACGGAAATTAGTCCGTCAGAAAGGTCCGTTGGTAATTATGATGGGAAATCATCCTGGTAAAATTTGCTACGGATTTTACCTATAGTACAAGTTGGTCGTTGGTAAACAAAGCGGGAATTTTTGAGTTTATCGACGACATATTTCGTCGGTAAATTCTGTAGCTAAATTCAAAACGTAGACGTCGTTGTCTGCTTCTCCATCAGCGTTTAAAAGTAAATGAAAACGACTTCGTTTGGTGTGGGAGGAGGGGAAGTCGGGTGTGTTTAATATGAATGAAAAAGACGTGATTTGGCGTCGTCTTCTTCGGTTTCTTCTCTCCCACCCACACAATCACGTTTCGCTTCTCTCCATCCACCATCTGTTCTCTTCGTGTCTTTGGCTGCTGTTGTCACCTCTCCTGTTCATGTCTCGTGTCTTCGTGAATTCGGTTAAGGTATTTTGTTCTCTCCCCTATTAATTAGTGATATTCGGTTGAGGTATTGGATGATAGTTTAAGTTGGGTATTTGGTTTATTTGTGTATTATATGAATGAAAAACATTTGTAAGATATAAATGTTAATGATAGAAGGGACAAGAGGTTAATTTGGTTGTGTTGTTGTGATAAATTTGTGATGCATGTAAGGTGTTCGATGAAAAGTTTGTTCTTTCAAAAATTGATTTTAGTTCTTTAGATAAAGTTTAGGGTGATAATGTGCTATTAAATGGTGGTTTTAGTTGGTTACATATTTCCGATCAAAAGTTGAAAACGTGAATAGCACATTCATCAACAAGGGTTATAATGTGCTTTTCTTTATACATTAGTATATGATCTTATGTTTACATGGTGGTTAGTTAAAGATAGATATATGGTGTGTATACATTTAATTAGCTTTTAACACTTTTCTTGTCTACTTTATGTATAAGGTAAATTTGTTTGAATTAAGTTGAA
>JAOQMS010000180.1:16301181-16317416 GCA_027563885.1 Erythroxylum longipes | reverse complement strand
GTTACATGCCAAAAATGCCCTCAATTCATTTTTATGCATTTATTCCATAAACTATTATGCTTAATTTAACGAAAAAAATTTCAGGGGCCAACACCCCCTCTCCTCTTTTACTGCCTCCAACAGTTGAGGCTTGATGAGAAATAGTTCTCGTCTATCTGGGCCTGCTTGCACCACTGCTTCTAACCTTAGAATGTGTGGGGAAAGTCCTGTCACTCCTTTCTAGCATAGGAGCACTGCTACTACCTCCCCTCCTGAACTGTTCTCTTCCTTTCCTCTTTCTGTTTATTGTGCTCTTTATATTCTCTACATTCTCAACTCTTAACGCAACCTCTACTAGCTATTGGAAGCCACAGAAATTTTGTGCTACCACTTTTTCCCTGATAGCTAAATGCAATCCTGCTTTAAACCTACAGCACTTTGCCGCTTCGCTCATTATCATCTCAGTTGCATATCAGGACAATTGCGTGAAGTTACGCTCATATTCACTCACCGTCATCTCCCTCTAGGTGAGACTCAGAAACTTCCTTTACTTCTGCTGGATTTACACCTCAGACAAATATTTCTTCCTATAAGCTACTAGGAAATCCTTCCATGTCAAAACTGGTGGTTTTATTTGACTTCCTGGTATACTTTCCCACCAATGTAGGGCATCTTCCTGTAGCAAGCTTGCAACATATACAACCTTTTCATCTTCCTCACAATCCATCTATTCCAATATTTTTTTTGTCTTCCTTAACCATGTTTCAGCTTCTTCTAGATCAGTTGTCCAATAAAAATCTATTGCCCCATACTTTCTCAGCTTATCAAATTGCTTTCCTTTCTTAGTTAAGGCTGGAGTAGAAGTGTGTGGCATCTGGCCTATGGCCTGGATAAAAGCCTGAGCAAAGACTTAGAATAGTCTGGGATCTAACGATTAGGCACTTGCTTTTGAGGAAAAGGTGACTCGTGCGTATGTGATCGAAAGGGCTCACTATCCTGCCCTATAGTCGCCTCAATAATTGCTGGCACTCTAGACTCATCAGTACCCTTCTCTCTTAGTGGAGAATCAGGTGCAGCAAATCTTTACAAAACTCCTCATGTTCTTCTACGAGGTGGGATCTTACTCCTTCAATTTAAACACTAACTTTTAGCTTAAATTTCATTTTAATCTTATTTCCTACATGTATGCATGATATGTATGTCACTCAATTTAATCAATCAATTCAACAATGCAAACAATTAATCACACATCATAATAATTCATATCACAACATATTTTAAGCTTAGGAATCCTTAAAAAATCGTAGGCTCTGATATCAAAAATTGTTGGGCTTGAGTCTTGGTACTTATTTCATGGCCACATTACGAAAGGTTTAAGTGGCTTTGATATTAAAAAGAAGTCATGATTATGAGATCAAATGAGAAAAGAAAGAAACTAAAATAAATAAACATTAATAAATATAGAAGTCACGTTGTGAGCAAAATTTACAGCTGATAAATCAAAAGTCACGGTTGTGACTAAGAGAAGTCATGACCGTGAGTAATAAAAAGAATTAAATTCACGATTGTGACTATGAGTGAGAAAATTCATAGTCATGACTTCTCAAGTCACGTCTGTGCTTCAGTTATGCACGATCATTCTAGTGCACGATCGTGCAATTCTGTTATTTAAAAGGGCCTATGCATGATTGTGCTAGTGCAGGATCGTGTCCTCCCATCTTTGAAGAGCCAATGCACGATCGTGCACTCCTAAGATTTAAGGGCTTTATCACGATTGTGTATGTGCATGATCGTACACCCCTGATGCGCACTCAAACTTGTAAACGCCATAACTTTCGATTTTGATGTCCAAAAATTACAACTTTATAACGTTGGAAAGCTAAAAGAATAAGATACAACTTTTATAAAGACAACTTTGTCTAATTCTACCTAGATTAATACAATTTATTCGTAGAAGTCAGAACACAATTTCTATCTAACCCTTTTCTCTACTGCCTATATATGAGCTTCTATACATTTTTCAAAAGAACTGAATCCAACAATCACTAAATATACATACATGACTCATAACTTGACAGACTCCCAACATAACAATTCATTTTAAACTATTCAGGGTCATCTAAAAACTCACAATTTTATTCCTAACCACAATTAACAACTCGACACAAAAGATAATTTTGAACATGTACAAAAGAGTAATTCTTCAACTCTTATTTTCATTTCCCAAACACAACTGAGTTCGTATATAATTTTAATTACATATCAAGGATCGAAACAGTAGCATAATCCAAAAATACAACATGAATGCTCATGCTTAATATGCTTGCAAAGCTACCAAATGTATTCGAACTAACTTAGTTGTAAAAGATAGATTTCTTGGAGTTTGCTGAAGTTTGCAAGGTTCAATGATCTACTTGTTCTTCACCTAAGGAGTGAGAAAAATAATATGGTGAGCTCCAAAGCTCATTGTCTAATATGCTTATAGCCATTAGTGACGAGCCACATAAAATCAAGAACATATATATATATATATATCACATTTCAATCTAGCAATTTAAATTATTAACAGTTCTAGCTCAAAGAACTCATAGAAAAACATGTTATCACATAAATCATGTCATGTATATTCAACCATCAAAACATAACACTTAAATGTATTTCATGCTTAATCAAATCATAATGAAATGCACAAACATAGTGGTTTGAGAGAATCCCATGGAACGAAATAGAGAAACCGAAGTTTACACCATGAACAAAATGAGTCAGATTCTTAGGAGCTCATATGCCATAAGTGGGCAACCGGGAGAAGGATTTAATTCAATGTGCACGTGATGAACGAAATGGTATCTCTCTTGCCCACACAAGCAAATTTCGATGCTCAACTCATTTCATCACATATTCATACTTTCATGCTTCTTGTGCTTTTTCTTCTTTTCATTTATACAAAATGCAATAAAGTCTTTCAAGACATAACAAGATAACAAATCAAATTGCATTTTCCAACAATCATAATAATTCAAAGTCAAACAATTTAAGCATTTAAGCAAACAAGAATTCAGCTCATCATCACAATAACTATAAACATATTACCCACCAAATTTATAATAGGTCCAAACTTAAGTTCGCCTTTCCTCTTGCTCTTTCCTTGGATTTTCTTGGTTTACTTCAAACAAACAAACCTTCATTCAAACTAATATACAAATAGAAAATCCATAAAGCTTTAATTTCAAAAAATGAGCTTAGACTTAATCTACTCATGGTTTATCTGAGCTAAAATAACTAAGATCTAGTTAAAAATCCATAAATCAAGAATAGGTTTCTTAGTTATCTCCTTTCTCCCTTCATTTTCAACACATAAAACTCGTTCTCACTAGTTTCTTCTTCTTCCGAAGCAAGAAGAAAAGATGCAAGTTACCTAAACTCAGATGAATCATTTCCTTCTTCTTCTTTCTCCTTTTTCTTTCCTTCCTGCTCCTTCTTTTTCTAGTTCTTTTTTTTCTCTCTTTTCTTCTTCCAGTTCCTTCTAGGATTTTCTTTCTTTTCTTTCTTACTTCTACACAAATCCCTTATTCTTTCTCATTTCTTTCTTATTAATTTAAGATAACTTTTGTCTTTCCAAGCTTACCCTTCCATATTTGATTTAATGCCTACATACCCCTTAACTTAATTCTAAAATTTCTATTTAATTCATGCAAACACTTGTAATTAATAAATATTCATAACTAAAATCCAATAGATTCTAATTTAATAAATTCTAATTTTTAAGAAAAAGTTTGGGGTCCAACATTATAGTCCTTTTTAGTGGGAGTTTTTTTGGCAATTCAGAAGGCATTACATCTTTGTAAGACTCCAACAATTCAGCTACTACACTCAGAATTTCCATGGAGAACCCTTCTTTTACTTCAATCAACGTTGTAAGAAATGTCTCCTTACCATGTTTAAGTCCCTTTTTCACAACCATAGCTTAAATAAAAGAAGACTTTTGCCTGCTTTTTGTTTGTCCCCCAGTCTGTCTACACTTAATAAATCGGGAGTCTTGTTCTCCTATGAACATAATTATACTCAAATATAGATATACAACAGACTTGTTCTGCCTCAAGAAATCAATGCCAAGAATCACATCAAAATCATCCAAAGGAATTGCCGTCATAATGCATTTTCCCTTCTAACCATTAATTGATAAAGACACATTATATGCCATTCTAGCTACATCTCTAGCTTTATAATTCACTATTTTCATCCTATTCGAACTTTTGCTCACCTTCAGTTTGAATTTAGCAGCCATTCTATCTGCAATAAAAGTGTGTGTAGCACCTGTATCAACCATTGCAGCAACACACATCCCATTGATTTGCACTTGCAAATGCATTAACGAAACATGTGCATTACCTTTCTCTTCTGTTAGAGTATTCAGCAGTTGGAGAGGATTAATGAGGGTCACAACTTTGCCTTTTGATTTCCCTTCAGTCACCATAGAGTTGAGCTTTTCTCATTTCGGACACTCCCTCGCATAGTGAGGACCACCACACATGCAACAACTAAAATTTTTATGCTTCTGACCATTAAAGAAGCACTACCAATATTCCCACTTATTTTGACCTTCCATTTATACCTTTGTCCATATTTAGAATCACCATATGATTTGTCATGTCCCCATTGTTCCTTCTCTTTTTGGTTGGTTTTCTCCTTTGGTGAATCGACTTGGAGGTTCCCCCAGCCTCCTTGTTTTTATTTAGACACAAATCAATCAATCTGTCCGCAGCAGCAATTGCACTAGGCAAATCTTGCACTCCTTCTTATTGTAATTTGATTTGTTCCTAGGTTTGGAGTACCGACAAAAAATTGAAAATTTTATCTTTTTCTGCCATGTTTCAAATGTCCAACATCAATGAACTGAAATTCTTAACATAATTCCAAATAGACCCATCTTGTTTCAATTTCCTTAAGTTCTCCTGTGCCAACCAAGAGGTATTGTAAAGCAGAAATTGTTCTTTCTGTTGATGAACAAATGCCTCCCATGTCTCAATTCTCGAAGGTCCAGCATTCAAGTCTTCATCAATTCTCCCACGCCACCATAATTTAACGTCTCCAACCAGATAAATGCTTGTTAATCAGACTTTGTGGCATTCTGGCACCCTAGTCACTTCAAAAATTTGCTGCATATCCCAAATGAAATTTTCTAAAACTTTAGCATCTCTTACCCCATCGAAAAGCTTAGGATCTGGAACTTTTAACCGTGTCTATATGCCACTACCATTTATGGCACCATGGTTTTTGATGAAAGAAAAGGCATCCTCTAGCACTCCCACCCTTCTGTTTGCTTCCGTCGAAATGGTATCCATTCAATAATGAAAAGTATGAATTGCCTCCTCTAGGTGAGCCAAATGAGAAAACGCATTTTTTGTTACATCTTCAAGAATGGCCCCCATACTATGCTGCAACTTATCCAACCTTTTTCTAATTCCTTCAAGATTCTGGTTTGCCACCATTTCCACCAACACAATCATCCAAGCGATGAAATAAGCTAGAAATCGCCAAACCAAGGCTGTGATACCAAGTTGTTATAGCTAACTCTAAAAAAAATGCCATGTAAGTGCAATCAATTCTACCCAATTGATCTAGCAAAAACTCACCTTAAGGAAGTAACGAAACTAACGTTACTAAAGGAGAAAATGGTTGCCTTTAACAATGAATTAGGTCTTACCACCTAGGTATAAAGAGCAATGCCTTTAGTGGACAATGTTATAAGAAGCTTCAAAAGAAGGGACAAATAATGTGAGTAACATTATTAAATAAGCCAATAGGATATTGCATAATATTTGAAGTAATTAGATACGTAAAACATCCAACACCTGGTCTGGAGGGATGATACACATATAAAATGACTCCCTAATAGACAACAACATTCAAATGATAAGGTCCCTAATAGTTGGGACAGTTTGGACAGTTATAACCTGTTTGGACAATTAATATGTTAACTGCCTAAGTAATAAAACGACACACACATATTACAATCAGCTATCCCATGCAACACAAAGGCCAGGTGTCCTTACACCATGCCAATATTCATGCAACCAACCAGATTCAGCCATGTCACCATGAAGCAACATGCAACCACCGTTTATACACCATTTGAAAGCTATCCACCAACGTAGCTGCACTTCCCAGTATATGGTTTGATGATTACATAGCACCAAAGGAGCAAAGGGACTGAAGGGACCTTACAGTACCTCTCTTATTTCCTGGCGTAACAAGAAGCAAACAATTATCTCTCATTAAGCACTGAATCAGAATACTAAGCCTTAGTTGACACTAACTTTGAACTTTTATGGTTACAATGGTTACTTCAAGACATCAGTGTCACCTTTTATTTAGTAGTTCCTCTCTTTTGTGATAATCAGAGTGCCATACATATTGCTCACATTGATTTCTTTCATGAATTAAGTAAACACATTAAGATCGATTGTTATCCTATGCGTCATCATATGTTTCACAGAGCTATGCAACTTGTCCTAATCTCATCTCAAGCACAAATTGTTGATCTTTTTATCAAATCACAGCTACTTCGATGTTTTCAAGATTTTCTCTCCAAACTTAAGTTATCATCTTTATTACCAACTTGAGTTTGAAGGGAGATATTGGCCCTGTTTGGCAATCAACTGATTGTATTGGCTGTTCGCTGATTCTATTAACTGTTAGCTGATAGCAGATTATATCAGCTGATTTGACCAGCGGATTGCATTAGCTGTTTATTAGAGATGTTTAGTAAAATGAGCTGTTTAGTTTTAAATGTTTATGTGTAAAATGACTTATAAGGACATGTCTTTAAAAAATTTATAAAGATATGAATATTATATATTTTAGTATTTTGTTAAATATTCTTATAAGAATTTAGATTTTAGATATTTAATTTTACAAAAATTAAGTCTATAGCTCTAATAAAAAACATAGAACATAATAATAATAATAATAATAATAATAATAATAATAATAATAATAATAATAATTGTTATTATTATTGTTATTATTATAAGTAACCACAAATATCAAATTAAAAATTTTGTGTTTATAAAGTGATAAATGATCTAAATGGAGAAGCTTCTCTCAAATTAAAAATTTTATATTTATAAATTTCATGTCAAATTCAACGAAAATTCATTTTTTCGAGCCCTAAAAATTGTGAAGCTCGTTTTCTAATTTAACCATTCAAATTGAATTAAATTCAATTATTAAATTCAATTTCTAAATCATATTAGATTCAAGTAATTACAGTAATGTGTGTGAAATCCAAGTTAAATATCACTCAAAATCTTCTCTCACATAAATACCCCTTATACTGTCGAGCTCCATTTAAATCTAATGAAGGAACTCAGCAGTGTAGCAATGGTTGTGCCAAATTTAAAGGTTGTAGTAATTGAGTAGGACTAGAACAATCATATGTTGTTTATGTCCACAATAACAATTTGTGCTTTAACCTAACTGATTTTCTTGCCACTAAATCACTGAATTTGTTCAAGAAATATTGTGCTACCCAATATTTCAAGCAACCACATTCCGCTATCTACCAATCTTTCCCAAGCATTGCAATTAGACGCAGTTCTTGGAAAATTTGAAGCTTATTTAAAGAAAAAATGCAGTAAAAGCCATTTGAGTTTACATCATCAAATCAGGTATCCATCTACTAATCATGGACATAGCCAGATGTGATTCAAAAATTTTCATTTCTTTTCTACAACTAGAAGTTATCTGCAAAAAACTGATACCATAGAAATCAGTTCAAACCCCAATATGCTAAAGTCATAAAATTGCATTAAAAATTTACAACTCTTTTTGTCTCTGTCCTCCTTAGAATCCAAGCAACAATATGTAAAAGCATGACAATTATCACCAAAAGCAACAGTAAACTTCCCGATTTAAAGTGAGCAACTCAAGTCGGAGTGAAGTCCAACTCACGCAGCTCCTTCTGCTTCAAATACTGATTCAAAATGGTAAGCCTAGCATTCTCGAATGCAAAGTAGCCCAATTCAGAGAAGCAAGCACTATGAACAACTCTTAGACCCATTCGCCTGGTAAACCCCACCATCCCTCTTCCTTCAAATTTTGCTTTACAGTCGATGAAACACCACCATACATCATAGCTGCAACCTTATCCATCACCTCCTTGTTCGCTTGAGTCATCAATCTCATCTTAATCACATCAAAAGGCGTGGTTATTGACGCCAAAATTGCCCCCATGAGGGATTGAACTTTGGGGTTGTTTTGTGAGGTGGGTCTGAGCCATTGTGGCGATTTGGTTGAGTTTAAGGACGGAGAAATGGAGGTAAAATGGAGACATATGGTGTTTGTTGTGAAGCATATGGAAGGGTTCGAAACGAACAAGAGAGAGGAGAAATTAGTGAAGTCGGTGGGGGATGATAGGTAGTGGAGTAAGGTATCGCTCGAGTTAACTCAATTGAATCCGCCTTCTTCCTTAATCCTAACGACCAGTGGCGATCTGGTGGAGACGTGAGAGCTACAAAGATGGGAGATTCATAAGACCGAGAGAAATGAGACTGAGAGAGAGCAGAGAGTAAAGAGGGGGTGGGGGGTGGGGGCAAGATTGCCGTAAACAAATAAGCTAACGTAAAACATTGCATTGAACCAGTTTATCAAAAATTAGCTGGTTGGGTTAAATCAGCCAACACAACCAGCTTTTAACCAAACAGCCAAATAGCTTATTAATATAAGTCAAACAGCTTAAAAGAGTCAAACATCTAATAATCGGCTAAAAAGCTGTGTACCAAACACAGCCATTAACTTAATCTTAGCAGTCAACTTTGAACATCTAATTAGCCTTCATTTTTTCCTATAATCTTATACATTAATGCTGTGTAATATTTAACTGATTTGTTTCTATAGTTAGAGTTACCTAGAGCGTGTAAATAGATGGATATATATATATATATACATCACATTATAGACACACATAAATATTAAAGAACATTTCTACATTTCTTTTTTATTCTCTATTTCTATAGGTACAATGTTGTGAGTTTAGACTTTGGGTGAAATTTAAAAGTAGGCCATTGGAACAATACTAGAGGTTTCAGTTTTAGGACGACAAAAAAATGACTTTTATCTCTAATTTACCAAAAACATAAACACAGGCTTCCACATTACTTGTAATTGAGAGAAAATTAAGTGATCGTTTGAATCCACTTTTATTTTTTTTGTTTTGTGTTTTCTGTTTTCAATATTTGTATTTTTCAAATAAAAATAAAAATATGTTTGGTTGTTAATGTTTATATTTTTATCATTGATAATAATTACATATTAGATAAACTTAAAGATAAATTATTTTTAATTAAATAAACGTATTTTAATCTCTTATATAATATTTATTCACAAATTATTAATAAAATTATTTTATTTTATTAAAATAAATAATTAAAAATTATTTATTAATTAATATTTTTAAATATATTTCATTTATTAAATCAAAATTTATTTGAAATTTATATATTTTTGAAGATATTCTAAATTTAATTATATTAATTATTAAATTAAATTTATTTAATTTAATTAAAAATTAAACAAAATTAGTGGATAAATTTAAATTATTCATAATTTTCATTAATAATTAATATATTAAATAATATATATTTATTTGATATTAAATCAAATTATAAAAAACAAAAAACTACTTTTTATGGTTTTTATAATTTTTAAAAACAGGAAGAAACCAATATTAAAACTAAAAACTCAAGTAAATAAAAATTTTAACTGAATTTAAAAACAAAAATAGAAATAGAAATAAATAGATCCTAAACTAATAGGTCAATAGGTAAGAAATGAAACACAAGTGGTTAGTTATATATTATATTATAAGAGTAGTATTTTTATATCCGACTTTCAAGAATTATTCGATACGCTATGATATAAGAGAAATGAAAATCATTCTTGGATAGAGTGGGACACTTCCTTCTTCTTTTTTTAAAAATCTTTTAATAATTAAATATAATTAATTAAATACAATTAATTAACTGAAATATATTAAAACCAATTACTATTTAATAGTTTTTTTTGTACTAACCGATTATCATAATTATAATTATAATAATTATATGTATTCCTATAATTCCCTGTATTTAATTTGATTCCTATCGTAAACTAATGCTCTCAGGATGTATGGATAATTTGAACAGCAAAAAGTTTTTACACGCCCACCGTGGGGTTCTACTGGCTAAGCTAGACGGGCTTGATGAGAGGTGAATTATTAATAATATTTTATGTCGTAATAAATTCAAATGGTTATAGGCTACTAAATACTAATAGTACAACAGACGGAGAAAGTTGCAGCAAAAATGGGGGCGATAACAGAGGTCTTGACGGCTCTTATTCTCATCTTTGCTTCCTCTATACTGTCTCTCATTATCTTCCAGGTCTATAGAAGAAGACACAATAACACGTAACTCTAGCTCATACCCTAATTTCATTTTCCCTTCTTTCTTCCGTTTTCTTATTTCTTTTTCGTTTAGGCACGTAGAGGCTCCTGCTATTTTCGAAGATCCCAGTTCTTTGAAAAAGGTATATGTTTGGCGGCGATGTCTTTTAAATTAGCGTTTGATTCAGATGAGTTAGAAGTTATTCTTCACCAATTTTCTTTCCATTTCATGTAGGTTTCATGTCCGCATATTCTAGATCCCGCCGGGAAATACATATCTTTGATTATTCCAGCGTTTAACGAAGAACATAGGCTTCCTGGAGCGCTTGATGAAACAATGAGGTGGGTTGAACCGGATTGGCTTTTTCTGTTTCTTCCGTTGACGTCTTTTCAAGAAACTAGACTAGCATTACCTTGCTTCGCAAATATGTCTCTAGAGGAGAACCGATCTAATTGTATACAGAATTATGGTATTAAAGTGCAATGATCATAGATATCTTCAACTTGCAGTTATCTTCAGCAGCGTGCTGCAAAGGATAAATCGTTTACTTTTGAGGTATGGTGTTTTCATTCGATCAGCTGTGTGATATATTTTCATTTTAATTTTATTAGTTTGTTCTAGGGATATTAGTTCAAATATAAGATTTCATTGTGTTCTGGTTGGTTATTGTGAAATAAATGATTAACATTGTATATCTTGTTACTAGTATGACAAAGATATCATTTGTGCTACTGGTGTGAGAAGAGAGTAGAAATGGGAATTCAATTCTGAACTTTTCAATTGAAAATTGATGATTGAATCAGCATCCTCCTTCCTCTTATGATATTTGAACATTCTACCAAATTGTGACACAGGTTTTAGTTGATACTTGAATTGCTGTTCTTCTTGATTTGTCTCCTGTTCTTCATTTTACTATGTTTTCTGTGGACATCTATAAGGTTATTTTCTAAACATACTATTTAGGTCCTCATTTTATTGACAGAACGTGTTCTTCTTGATTTGTGTCATACTCTTCATTTTACTATGTTTTCATTGGACATCTACAAGACTTTTTTTTAATCATCCCTTTTAGGTTCTCATTTCCCCTTATTGACAATTTTTAATCACAAAGTATTGTTAACACTGCTATGCTTTACTTTCTTCAAGAGATAATTGGTACTAATATTGTCCTAATACTAACCTGTATTAATCAGGATGAAATGATTTCCTATAGAGTTCTGTAATCCAAGATTGTTTTTGAGATTGAATATGCAAACTCATGTGTGGTGTTTGTTTACACTTAAGAAATTTACATGAGCATTTAGTGAAATGCTTGAGGTTTCACATTTGAGGGATGACTGTCGTGAATCATTGAGGAGATGTTTTGTGAGATTTTTTATTTCAGTACTTATCTCTGGATGAATGATCAATTGAACAGGTTATAATTGTTGATGATGGAAGTATTGATGCAACTAAAAGAGTAGCTTTTGACTTTGTGAGGAAATACACAGTGGATAATGTAAGGGTTATCTTGCTTGGAAAAAATCATGGAAAGGGAGAAGCTATTAGAAAAGTGAGTCTACCCAAACTTCTCATCATTATTTATATGTATTTCTGATGCCATGGAAGCTCCAATCTTAATCCTGTGCTTGACTTTAATGCATTCAAGCTTTTCATCTTGCGAAAGCATTGTCAAACAGGGTATGCTTCATTCTCGTGGTGAATTACTCCTGATGCTGGATGCAGATGGTGCAACCAAGGTTGACGACTTGGAGAAACTTGAAAATCAGGTTTGTATTAACTGTGGTTATTTATATCATGGGAGCAATGGTTGTTTTCCCTCAAACTTCTGTGTTCAGACAACCTGATGATTTTCCTATTAGATCCATGCAGTTGCCAAGAAAGAGTTTCATTTAGGAGATTCAACAACTAGTGATCCAAGTCTCAGAATATCCGACATCCCAATAGCTGCATTTGGTTCTCGTGCTCATCTGGAAGAGAAGGCTTTAGCTACAGTTTGGTGTTTTCATTACATTCAGTAGTCATTTTTTCCTGTTTCACCTTGTTAACTATATTCTCTTTTAATAACCTAATTCACCTTATGTTTCAGAGAAAGTGGTATCGTAATTTCTTGATGAAGGGCTTTCACATTGTGGTTCTCTTAGCTGCTGGTCCAGGAATTCGTGATACACAGGTAATACTGAATAAGTGATGCCAGCATGTCTATGGCTTTTAGATAGAGAGCAGTTCAGGTGCCATTTCTTAATTTTTGACAACTCTTTTAAAAAACCTTCCCCTTTGTTGTCAATTCTGATATTTCTTTGCATACATTGTAGTGTGGTTTCAAGATGTTCACTAGGGCTGCCGCAAGGAAGCTTTTCATAAATATTCGACTCAAGAGGTAGATATGACCTGTCTTAAAATGTAAAACACTTGTATATTTGTTTCTGTATAACCCCTTGTTTTTGTTATCTCAATATTGTCTTCAATATAGTAACAGAGAAAGAATGTCGACTCTTCCTATGCTTCAGTTTCTGGGTTTGTGCCTTCTTAGGTTTACTTGTCAGTATTTTAATGCCTAGCATGGCATATTGTTTGTCATATGGTGGAATACAACTCATTGAAAATATTAATAACATCTTCATCACTTTTGCTTGCACTCATCATCCACATTGAATAGTTATAAAGAAAGCTCTCGTTCACATTTTTCTGATAATTGAAGACTTTATTTTATTTCGCCAATGTTTTAGCTGCCTTTTCTAAAATTGATACATCTGTGAATGGTTTGCTGAGAAGGCAATAAATCAATCAATTTAGCATAATCACATGCAACAAGTTGCCTTCTTCACATTGTTTCATCTGAATGGATCCTGCATTAATGGCCCTAGACAAATGGAAGTCAATATTACGCTTATTAACTTGTTTCTTGTTCTAACTAGTTCCATGTCAAAAGGGAATGTAGTATGGTGGTCATGTTCAGCCATTCCCAGTCTCTGTTTACTTGCTCATCTTTTACAGTGAATTTCTCAAGGAAGTTGATCATCTCACTATGATGTTGTGCAGATGGTGCTTTGATGTTGAGTTAGTTTTCTTGTGCAAGTGGTTTAATATACCCATGATTGAGATTTCTGTCAACTGGTCTGAGATTCCTGGATCCAAGGTGAATCTGTTTAGTATTCCCAATATGCTTTGGGAGCTTGTGCTCATGTCTGTTGGATATAGGACCGGAATATGGAGAGTTTACAACTGAATCTGAACCTTCAGGAAGGAAATTTATTTATGAGAACAAGTC
The DNA here is from genome assembly GCA_027563885.1 of Erythroxylum longipes. Classification (NCBI taxonomy): domain Eukaryota; kingdom Viridiplantae; phylum Streptophyta; class Magnoliopsida; order Malpighiales; family Erythroxylaceae; genus Erythroxylum; species Erythroxylum longipes. The sequence goes on along the minus strand of JAOQMS010000180.1, from coordinate 16,303,742 downwards.
TAACATTCCTGATCGGTTTTGATTAGCATCCAGTTGGAGAAGTGAATCAAGACATGGGATTAGTCGTACTTGTGGTAGACGAATCAATGAAACAAGTTCAAAGAAATTTATGACGTCTCTGATATTGTCAAATACGTATTGGTCATATTAATCTACAGATTTCAGATTGTACAATGGAAGTACTTTCTCCTTTATTTAATTCTTTTATACATTGGTATTGCTTTCCGAAACATTGATCTAACGGGGACATCTCTCCCTTCTCTATCTGGGTGATTATGGTAACCTCTACATATTTTCTAGAGGTTTGTGTGAATCAAGGAAGGTTTTTGGTAAGGTTTTTCTGTACTTTATATAATTTCTTTCCTATGGTATGGTGAATTTGAGCTCAAGTTTTCTGTATTCAGTTGTTGCGTGTGTGCATTTAGGAAATTGAAATAAGGAACCTTAATCGACTCGGTATGTACTTCTCATCTGGGGCTGGCCTTTTGGCGAAATAGTTTGCATTTGTTAATTATCAATGCATAACAAGCTATGTTAGGGTCTTTAATTTGACTTCTCATCCTGTTCTGCTAGATTAAGCTCAAACTCTCACCCACGACTTTTGCGCCATTTTCGTCGGCCAGAACCGTTATCACCGTCACTACTCTCAACAATCCCATTTGGTTCTCTCCATAATCTCTTACTAATCTTTAAACACATAGTCAATAGCCAAGCACTTTAAAGTTAGATCTCCACTATCTAGAGTAAAAGATAAATCCAGTCCATACTTTCTTCTCCTCCTAACTCATTCGGACACACATTTTTCCCGGTAAGTTACTATTTGTCGCATTCATTGAACTTCTAAGTCTTGTATCATTTTTGGGCATCAATGAAAAAGAGAAGAAAGTGGACGCGTCATCTTTTATTTCTTTTCGCTTTTGGAGAGCCGACAACTTATTTTCTCTTTTAATTTTCGTGAGTTTGTGCTTTGGGTTCGTGACGGTGGATTTAAGGGATTGTGTTTTCGTTTGTGGTTTGTTCCATTTGTTAAGTTCAAACTAGAGTCTGTTCTTGTTTTGTGATTCACCAATTAGAGTACGTATGTGCGTGACCATTTCTCACTTACTAAAATGGGTTATCCTTTTGTATCGTGATTTCAATATCCTGCTGGTGTGGTTAAGTATAGTCTTAAGTCTTACATCACCAAAGTGATATATTGATAGGCCCTTTATTAAGAAATTTTATAAAAGAAAGAAGGGGCATGTGGGTTTAAGGTATATTATAGAAGGCAGAAAGGTGGCTACATGGGGGGCAATCTTAACTAACTTGGCAATAGTGGAGCTCATTATGAGGAGTGAGGTATTTGTGGCAGGAGGGAGTACGAGGAAGGGAAAAATTTCAGAAAAGTTAAGGGAGAGTGGTTAGTTTCTCGAAAGCTAACCAAGAAAGGGAGTTACATTCTTCCAGCTTCTAGAGGCTCATTTCTGGAGTGGAAGAAGGTGTGTTTGAATTATTTTCTTTTTGTTTCTGGTTTCATAGCTAAGGATTTGCTGTCATTTACTGTTATTCTCTTAAGAGGGGTGGTTATATTGGGGAGTTCAATACTATATTAGAATAAATATACAATAACTATTACCAGAATCTATCAACTGGTATTAGAGCCATGACGCTGGGGCATGGTAAACACCAGGATGGAGGTTAGAATGGATCAGGTGGAGAAGGAGCTAGGTAGCATGAAGGGGGACATGACTGAAATTAAAAGGCGGTTGATTGAACTAAGAGATTCAATGGCTAGAATGGAAGAAGTAGGAAGGAGGTCGGGAAAGGAAGCTATGGTGGAACCGTCCGAGCCTGGAGCTGAAGGGGGACCTCGAGAGGTGACCGAGGAGACGCGCAACCGTGAGAGGTTCTGGAAACTAGAATTGCACATTTTTGAAGGAGATGACCCGATAGGGTGGTTGTTCAGGGTGGAGAGATACTTTACCATAAATGGCATGACAGAGGCAGAGAAGATGGAGGCGGCAACAATGTGTTTAGAAGGGAAAGCCCTGAATTGGCACTTAGAGGGAGTTTAAGAAGGAATTAATTGAGAGATTTCAGCACTCTCAACAAAGGGATTCATATGAGATGCTCATGGCATTGAGGCAGGAGGGAACCGTGATAGAGTATCAGGAAAGGTTTGAAGCCCTTTCTTTCACAGTAAGAGAAGCTTCAAATGAGTGCTTGATGAGGGCTTTCAAAATCGATTTAAAGGCAGTGGCGGAGCCAGGAATTTCCTGGAGCTGGGGCTGATTGGACAGCGATGGACTGGCAATGAAGACTTCCACCAAATTCAGCATTAATTTTAAAAACATTTTCACAAACTACATTCATAAATGAAGTTAGCTAAAATATTCAAATTACAATGTCTTTACACATTTTTAGAGACATTAGAGCTAATAGATGATAATTGTTTTTGGCGAGTCGCCGTGACTTGAAACTGATGTAAAATAGTCTCATTATCATTTTTTTTGAAGATTTCTCTCTCATTGTATACCACCATTATGTCATTCATCCATTCGTCTCCCATCCTATTTCGCAAA
>JAOQMS010000180.1:16283046-16301081 GCA_027563885.1 Erythroxylum longipes | reverse complement strand
TTGAAATTCTGATGTTTGTATTGCTATGATTGAAAATGTTTATAAATTAAAAGTGGGCCCGATTTGGTTATTGATTTATGTATACTATGTTGTGGTTTCAAAAAAATTTTATGCTGAATTATGAATGATTTAATGCTCTAGCATGCCACCCTCGTGGATCTCGGACTCGGACATCACACAGGATGTCGGGTACGGGTCCCCAGAGGGTGGGGTGTTACATAGCTAGTGAGGTGAAAAGATGTAACTGATAGGCTGTGGCTGGTGATTGCTGGGAGGCATTGGCTGGTGGCTACTGGTGAGCAGTGGTTGGAAATTGCAAAGGGCACAACAACATCTTATTTTAGGGTTTGAAGCTAAGGTCTGAGAATAAGATAAAAAAGAGGAGTGTGTCGGGAAACCGGGTTAGGAAAGGCTGTGTTTGGCTACATGAAATTCTTATCCTAAGTTTGAAATAGGTCTATTCTGGGACTTAAATAAGGAGTGTTTGGTAATTAGCTTAAGTTTGACTTAAATTAAGAATTTCTAAGTCTATGTTAGGAGGTCACTCAGGATACCCTTAAAAAAATCTGAGGTATTTCGGAGAAGAGAACAAGAGAGATTAGCAAGTATAAAGCACTCCACTAGAACCGGTCAAAGTAGCTACTTTTTATTATCTTTTAGTTTATCTTTTAATTTTTATCCTTATCATGTATCCGTTGTGGCTGCTACTTTGGTGCCATGAGAGATCATGTCTCCTGGATAGCAGGAAGGTGATGGGTAATTCTTCTATTTAAGCAAACTTTAGTATTGAGTAGGGCATCTTGAATTCTATCAATTTATTAAAGGCTATTTAGCTAATTATCGAAAGTTCCATTAGCTATTTACTTACTCTAACTAGAACCTTATCAATTGGTATCAGAGCTAAAGAAAATAGCTTCAAACAAGGAGAGACTCAAAAACCTGGAAAATGATATTGGCGGACTCTAAGACACCATGATTCGTATGGAGATCGACATTGTAGATAGGTTCAGGTAGATCGAGGAAAGCCTTAGGTGAATAACAGACATGTTGATGTCCAACCGCGAAGGTTCGAGTAGCAACACTCTAGGGCAAAATGGAATCGAGTGTATGACGAACTGAAGAGACGGACCAGATGGAATGGAGAATGGTCGCTACACATTCGGCTCCAAGCTAGCAAAATTAGAGTTTCTAACGTATGCTAGAAACGACGCCACTGAATGGTTTAATAAAGTGAAATAGTGAATTTGAACAAACAACTAGTTAATTTGATCGATTAAGTAATTCCCAAGATAGACTACAATAGTCTCCTAGACAGAATTACCATTCCAAGTAAATCCCTAGGAAAGGCTGGAGGAGTCCTAAACGGTCTCACTTAAAATCTAGTCTCCTAGACAAGACTTACGTGCACGGTATATTTTCACAACCTAGACCCGTGTATACAAACACAACAATACACTTGAATAGTAAAATACACCTAAACGAACAGTACAAAACACTACAAATAAACCTGACAAATAATATTGAATACTATACTATAACTGAGAAGAAACAACAATAATAATAAAATTATAGAATAATAAAAGAGATAAGGAAAGAACACACCTGAAAATTTGATAACAGAGTTCGGTCAAATGTGCTTAGTCTCTGAGCACCTCTCAAATGGCCCGCTTTTATTTAAATGTGGGAGAAAAGATACAAATTTTGGGATGGTCCAAATGGGAGGGGAGAGCCCCTTTTTTATAGCTCTCAAACGCCTCACCATTTTGATAATCCATTAACGTAGGATCAAAAATTGGTGCCAATAAATCACAAATGTAGGATCAAAAATTGATACCAAAAGTTAACAAATCTCCACCTTGGCACAATTTTTCGTTCTTACAAAATACAAATCTTCTCAATAAAAAAAATAAAACAGTCTTTGTTTGACGGTGCCGACTCAAATGTGCAGGATATTGACCAAGTCTAAACAATGTTCAAACTTGGCTCTTGTAACCACCTTAGTCTGCATATCTACAGGATTCTCCGTAGTCTAAATCTTTTGGAGAAGTATCTCCTGTTCTTCTAGAATTGCTCGCACAAAGTGACAGCGAACATCAATGTGCTTCGTCATTGCATGAAAGATTTGATTCTTTGCTAAATGAATAGCACTCTGACTGTCAGAATATACTTCAAGTTGTTTCTGACCAACTCCCAAGTCTTTAAGCGAGCCATGAAGCCAAATTGCCTCTGTCACAGCTTTTTTAATGGCCATATACTCTACCTTTGTTTATATAAAGCCACCGTTGACTGCAAAGTAGACTTTCAACTAACTGGCGCCTTCGCTAAAATGAACAAATAGCCAGTTGTAGGCTGTCACTTATCTAAGTCACCTGCATAGTTAGAATTGCAATATCTAACTATGCGTTGACTAGGTAATTCATCCCGCTTAAATGCTAAACCAACATCTACGGTATCTTGGATATACTGTATAATATATTTTATAGCTTGCCAATGAACCTTACTCGGATCATGCATGTACTTGCTTACAACACTATGATCTCATACGCACCATTGCATACATCAAGCTTCCAACTACATTAGCATATGGGACTTTCGCCGTGTATTCTTGCTCTTCATCTAACTTTGGAGATAACCGGCTACTTAGTTGCAAATGAGGAGCAAGTGGGATACTTACAGGTTTTGAATCTTCATTCATACCAAAACGTTGTAGTACCTTCTTCAAATACTACTTCTGTGTTAGCCAAAGCTTGCCCCTCTCTCTTTCCCTACTTATCTCTATGCCAAGAATCTTCTTAGCTTCTCCCAAATCCTTCATCTCAAACTCTTTACTCAACTGAGCCTTCAATTTGTCAATCTTAACTTAGCTCATTGCTACTATCAACATATCATCAACATACAAGAGTAAGTAGATATAGGACCCATCTTAAAGTCTACGCAAATACATACAGTGATCGTATTTGCTTCTTGTGTATTTCAGACCCTTCATAAACTTGTCAAATTGTTTGTACCACTGCCTTGGAGATTGCTTCAGTTCGTACAACGATTTGTTCAGTTTGTAAACCCATTTTTTTTTACCAGTAACCTTGTATCCATTTGGCTGAGTCATATAGATTTCCTCCTTCAAGTCACCATGTAGAAATGCGGTCTTCACATCAAGTTGAGCTAGCTCCAAATTCAACTACGCTACCAAAGCCAACAAAATTCTAATGGAAGAATGTTTAACAAATAGAGAAAATACCTCATTATAATCAATTCCCTCTTTCTGAGCATAGCCTTTAGCCACCAATCTTGCCTTATAACGAACATCATCTTTGTCAAGAAATCCTTCTTTCTTTGCAAACGCCCGTTTGCATCCAGTTGCCTTCTTGCCCTTCTATAGTTGTGTTAGCTTCCACGTTTTATTCTTCTGAAGAGATTACATCTCTTCTTCTATTTCACCTTTCCATCTATCACTTTCTGAACTTTGGATAGCTTCTGGAAAGGTGGATGGAACATTATCAACAACTGGAATTGCATAAGCCACTATGTCAGTAAAACGAGTAGGTTTTTGAATTTCTCTTCTCGTCCTTCTAGCGATGATTGACTCTGATTGCTGCGGAGGTTCTTGGCTCAGAACCTCTTCCTCTTCTGACTCTTCTTTTGCCATAGGAGAATCACTGGTAGTGCTTTTTGCTGGGATCACCACTGTCTGTTCAAAATCCACCTGCTTCAGGATACACTCCACCTGCTGTGAAGTACCATCAACCCCTTTTGGAGTTACCTTATTTAACATGGTAGATTCATCAAAGGTAACATCCCTACTGATAATTATCTTCTTTGACCCTAGACACCACAAACAATATCCCTTAACTGCAGCATTGAAGCCTATAAATAGAGCCTTCTTTGCTCGTGGATCCAACTTTGATTCATTCTTATGATAATATACAGTAGAACTAAAAATATGCAAAGAATCGTAATTTGTTGTAGGTTTCCCAAACCATACCTCTAAAGGAGTCTTGCCACCTATAGCAGATGATGGCAAGCGATTGACGAGATGTTGAGTGTATGTCACAGCCTCAGCCTAAAATTTTCTGCCTAACCCAGCATTAGACAGCATACAATGAACTTTCTCCACTAGTGTCTTGTTCATACTCTTCGACACCCCATTCTGTTGTGGTGTTTTTCTAACTGTGAAGTGTCAAACTATGCCATACTCTTGGCATACTTCCAGAAAAGGATCACTCTTGAATTCTCCACCGTTGTCTGTTCGAAGAACTTTGATCTTTCTTCCCATCTGGTTTTCAACTTGAGTTTTCCACTTAAAGAAACCCCCAAGCACATTATCTTTGTTCTTCATAGTAAACACCCATGCTCTTATGGAAAAATCATCAACAAAAGTGACAAAATAATGCCTACCTCTGAGTGACGGAGTCTTAAAAGGGCCCCACACATCTGAGTGCACATAATCTAGAATCCCCTTGGTATTATAGATAGTAGTGCCAAATTTCACTCTTCGTTATTTTCCCAGAATACAATGCTCACCAAATTCTCATTTGCAAGTCTTCATACCTTCCAACAATCCTTGCTTGGCAAGAGTTTGTAAGGATTTTTCACTAGCATGTCCCAATTGCATATGCCATAGCTTTGTTGCCTCTACATCCTTCTTGCTACTTGAAGTTGCTGCTGCTACCATCCCAACCACCGTACTACCTGGGTAATAATACAGATTATCCTTCCTCACGCCTCTCAACATTACCAATGCTCCTGAAGTTGCTTTAAGAATTCCATCTTGTATCATTACAACTAGGCCTTTTGATTATAAAGCCCCCAAAGAGATGAGATTCTTCTTTTAACTTCAGCATGTACTGCACATCCCTCAAAATTCTGGTGGATCCATTATAACTCCACAGCTTGATTGAACCTATCCCTGTTGTTTTACATAGATTATCATTATCTATGAAAAAAAACCCTGTCATCGAGTTCTTTAAAATCAAATAACCAATATCGGATGGGAGACATATGGTAGGATCAACTTGAATCCAAAATCTACTCGTTTGGATGCGATGTTGAAGGTGAAACTACCAAAGAGATATTTGATTCCGCATTACTTTTACACTCTACAACATTTGCATTTTACGGAGCCTTCCCTTTCTTCTTCAATTTTGGACGTTCTTTCTTCCACTGTCCTTTCTCATGACAGAAAGCACACTCATCTTTGGCAACTTAGCTTTTTGATTTAGATCTTCCTCTTTTCCCCTTTGATTGGCTTTGTTGACGACCTCTTGCTACCAATGCTTTATCTGCTGTAGCTGTTTTGTTTTTTATTTTATCCTTCTTTCTCAATTCATGACTATACAAAGTAGAACATATAGCATCTAAAGACACATTCTCCTTCCCATGAAGTAAAGTAGTCTCTAAGTGTTCAAATTCATCAGGAAGAGATGATAACAACATTAAAGCCAAATCTTCATCCTCAAATTTCACATCTAAATTTAACAGGTCTGCTACTAACTGATTAAATATAGTGATGTGCTCATTCATAGTAGTACCTGGTTGGTAATCAAATCATAACAACCTTTTCTTCATAAGGAGGTTATTCTGACCACTCTTTTTTAGAAATTTGTCCTCCTATGCCTTCCAAAATTTGTGTGCAAAAGTCTCGTTCTTGAAAGCATACTTCTACTTTCTGGATAGACACAATCAAATTGATTTGCATGCCAATCGATTTATGATCCTCCAATACTTATCCTCAACATATTTGGTTTCTTTTCGTCAATGGCAACGTCAAGACCCTGCTGAAAAAGGGAGTCCAAGACCTCCCCTTGCCACATGCCAAAATGGCTAGTACCGTCAAATATCTCCACTGCCAATTTCAAACTTGACAACGAAATCCTCAACCATGATGACGAGGAAGCCGATGTCCCTAGTGTTATATTTGAAGTAGTCTCCTTTGTTTCTTAATCATTAAGTGCCATTACAGACTCAAAATATAGTATTGAATATAATAAAAATTACAAACAAACCCAGGACGAACCTTTCTCTGATACCACTTGTTCAAAAAATTGGGTAATTTTCCCTTTAAACCAAACAACTAGTGAATTTGACTAATTCAGTAATTCCTAGGATAGACTACAATAGTCTCCTAGACATAATTATCATTTCAAGTAAATCCCCAGGAAAGTCTAGAGGGGTCATAAATGGTCTCACTCAAAATCTAGTCTCCTAGACAGGACTTACGTGCACGGTATATTTTCACAACCTAGACCTGTGTATACAAACACATCAATACATACGAATAGTAAAATACACTCAAACGAACTGTACAAAACACTACAAATAAACCCAACAAATAATATTGAATACTATACTACAACTAAGAAGAAACAACAACAATAATAAAATTACAAAATAATAAAAGAGATAAGGAAAGAACACACCCGAAAATTTGATAACGGAGTTCGGCCAAATGTGCCTAGTCTCTGAGCACCTCTCAAATGGCCCACTTTTATTTAAATGTGGGAGAAGAGATACAAATTTTGGGATGATCCAAATGGGAAGGGAGAGCCCTTTTTTTTACAGCTCTCAAACTACTCACCATTTTGATAATCCATCAATGTGGGATCAAAAATTGGTGCCAATAACCCACCATTGTGGGATCAAAAATTGGTGCCAAAAGTTAACACTGACGTAGGTTGAATTTGAAGCTGAACTTTAGGCTAGGTTTAGACCAACAAGGGTTGAAGATTTTGATGAGGCCCTTTAAAAAATAAGACAAGACTTAGTGTTACAAGTGGGGGATTGGATTTTCTTAAAACTCCAACCTTACCGTCAGCAAACGACATTCAAATGAGCTTTTCAAAAACTTGCATGTCGCTTCTACGGGCCATACCAGATTACACAACGAATTGGGGAAGTCATGTACTCAAACTACCCGATGGCTCTCGAATTCATCTAATTTTCCATGTCTCCAGGCTAAAAGAAATTGGTGGGCGACTTTATCCTACCAACCACTAATCTACCTGTCACTACCAAGGAGGGTCATCTACTGTTACAACCAGAAAAAATTTTGGACTTTCGATGGGTTAAAAGAGGGTCACAATTCATGGAAGAAGCATTGGTTAAATGGAAACATCTACCACCCGAAGACGCAACCTAGGAAAGTGCCTAAGAACTAAGACAAATTTCCCACACTGAACCTTGAGGGCAAGGTTCTTCAAAATGGGGGAGGCAATGTTAGGAGGTCGCTCAAGATACCAGTAAAAAAATCCCAAGTATTTCGGAGAAGAGAACAAGAGAGATTAGCAAGCATAAAGTACTCCACCAGAACCGGTCAAAGCAGTTACTTTTTATTATCTTCTAGTTTATCTTTTAATTTGTATCCTTATCATATATCCGTTGTAGCTGCTACTTTGGTGCCACGAGAGATCATGTCTCTTGGATAGCAGGAAGGCGTTAGGCAATTCTTCTATTTAAGCAAGTTTCAGTATTGAGTAAAGGCATCTTGAATTCTATCAATTTATTAAAGGCTATTTAGCTAATTATCGAAAGTTCTATCAGCTATTTACTTACTCTGACTGGGACCTTAACAGTCTATAATAAGGATTGTTTGGACATGAGTTTAAGTGCGACTTAAACTATAAAATGTTTACTTATTTAACTTTTGGATTAAAGTAATTCGAAGATTAAATTAAGTTATTTTAATTTGGAATCTTGTATTTCTAATTTAACCAAGTTCTAACCATAATTTTAAAATTGTTTTAAAATTAACATTCAATTCCAAGATTATGTTAACTCTCTATATTAATATGATTAAAATTAATAATTATATTAATTCCTAATTTAATTTTAGAAAATTAATTTCTAAAATCAAAATTAATTAGTTTCAATTAGAAATTAATTAATTAAACTATTTAAAATTAAAAAATATTTTATTAAATAATTAAGAAATTTGTTTCTTAATTAAATTTATTTATTTCAATTTAATTGAAATGAATTAAATTTATTGATTTTATTTATTTAGAAGATTATTATTCTATTTATTTAAAAATTGTTTTTCGTTTATGAATAATAACAATAACTTGAAGGCCCTCTGTATAAAGGTTTGGAACATGACTGCAGATCATGGGAGTTTGGATTTAGAATATAACTAATAAAGAGTATAAGTTGTGTTTCACGATGAGCAAGTCTTTCGAGCTTGAGACTATGTCAATACGATCTATTCTTTTATCGATGGTTTTAACAAAAATAAAGAACTAATAAAGTCAAAGCTTCCATATTTAACAATTGATGACGTGAGTGTGAGCAATGTGCCTAGTCTTAAAGCCCCCAAGCTTAATTCTTTGAGCCTACATTTGATAACTTGGTCGGTGTCTTGAAAGATTTGGATGGGCGCTTTCGAGAAAGATTTGAGAGTTAGGGACTTCTAATCTTTGAGAAATATCCATCAATAAATCCTTAATGTCTATTTCATCTAAGACCAATTAATAAATTTGTCAATAACCTAGTCTGTAATTCTCAACCTAGACCTAGTCAATTACAGGTATAATGTTCTTTTCTTTTTTTAAATACAAGTAAAAGGCATGATTTATAACCTAACATCTGTATTATAATTTAAATTGGACCATAATATGTAATACCATTTAGAAAGGAAAATACTATTGTGAAAATAGTCTACTTAAATATCCTTAAAATTCCATCGATTAGAGCTTATGTAGCATTTTAAGTTAAAAAGGGTCCACTAATACCTTGTTGACATTCCAACTAGTATCCCCAACCAAAAACCCTTTAATTATGAAACCCTAAATTCCAATTTATCCCTCTTAACTAACATACGTCAGGCCTATTTAACCCATTTCTCTTCTCCAATTATTCATCATACTCTTCAGCTAACCGGCCCTTGAAACTTTACCCGCTTTTATTGGTTGCTTCTTCAGTTTCTTCAATTGTTGGATTCCATCAAAAGAGATGCTTAAGCAATCTTTAAAGGATCCAACTTTTGGGATTTTTACTTTCTTATTCTCGTTTCTATAATTAACATTTGCCTTAAATATTATCCAACTATAATAATAGCCTATATCAATATTATAATTTTCATCTACGACCTAGTAACTGGTCACGTGGATTCTTTGTTTGGGCGTTTAATTATTATTTGAATTTTCAACTTGGCACAGAGAAATGCATAGTAGAAATAAAAAGGTGATGAAGTACAGAATGTTGAAGAGTGTTTGTTCTTAATAAGACTTCAATTAACTAGGGTGGCTAATTTTTACGTGTTTCTAAGGTGACAATCTTGATGAGAAGTTTCGTTCGGCCGACGGTAGAAAAATTTGAGGTGTGTAGGTTGTGATGATTATATAGCTGAGTAAAAGTAATTATAAAAATTCTTAAATTAATTTTCCTAATTAGGTAAATGAGTGGTTGGCTAATAAAGTGGAAGGACTCAACATTGCTAGCTAGGATGCAAGCGCGACATTAGTAGGCCAACAAACTTAAAAAATGTTACATCAACCTCAATTGATGGAATCCTAACCAAACTTTGGGTTCTTTCAGTTTGAAATTCAAATTAGATAGTTTTTACAACATTAAGGTCCTTCAATGCTATTAACTAAATATTAGGGTTTAAGTTAGATTTTGGTGCAATGTTAGGGTCCACTTTTTGCCTTCAAATGTGCTTATTTATCTTCATACCCAAGATAGTAATATAGATGTTCCCCTTTTTAGTCCAATTTGTCTTTGTCTTTGTAATACATTTTTCTTTAGAACTTTCTTTATATGTTGTATGATTGATTCCTCACTTTACTAGTGAAGTATACCACAATTATAATAATCTCTCTTTATGCTTTTATATCTTCATCATTTTGACTCGTAATTGTAACAAATCAAACTTACGCTTCATTAATCGTGTTTTATTATAGAAAAACTAGTAATAATTGAAATAAATCAATAATTCTTTTTGTGTGTTATTTGTCTTTGTAAAACGCTTAATCGTGTGATGAATCTAAGACATGTCTATACAATTTTGTGTATGCGTCTTATTTTTAGAGAACTATATTAATGCATGTGCATTTTACATCTAGTAAAACTTCTTAATTGTGAGATCAACCGTAGAGGCAGGTTTGCATGTTAGGATGTGCATTTTTTGTTTAGTAAAAACATCTTGATTCATGATTGTTGAAAAGGCATATATACTTCTTAAGTCAAGTGTTTTACCTTTAGCAAAATTTCTTAATGCATATGCACTCTACCTTTAATAAAAACATCTTAATTGCATGACCTGTGTAAAGGCATATTTGCATCTTTGGTTGTGTACTTTGCCTTTACCCAGACATCTTTACCATATGACTATCTCCTTTGACAGGAAATTGTATTATTTATAGAAAAACAACATTTATAAAGAGGATTCATATTGCAAAAAGGAAATATCCTTTTATTAATAATAGGGGCATAATTGTTACTTATTATAGAGTCGAGCTATTTGAATATTTTGCTCTCACTTAATATGACAGTTTATAAGTCTCTAGTCTTATAACTTTTATTAAAATTAATGGACCAAACTATTTAGGAGTGAGTTTCCTTCTTACTTAGGCTCTACCATATACATTCGCTCTCTTTCTATAGTAGTTGCCTTTCTAAAACAAAAGATCATTTCTTTTGCATGGCAGTTTTGAAGTTGGGGTTGATATTTAATTTATAGACTGATATTTATTTTTTGTTAGAGATATATGCACATCCATGTATAATTTTGTATTATCTTTATGTTACATTGCACGTGAGTCTATCAGAAACAACGTCTCTACTAAGTAGGGGTAGGGCTGCATACTATCGGACCTCCCTAGACCTTGTGCCTTAACGAGACTTTAACTGAGTGTTGATGATGATGATGATTTATAGACTAATTCCTTTCATCTCTTTAGATCGTTAGAAAACAGATGTCTATATAATCCCATATCTAGGAATCTCTCACACTTAACTCCATTAACTTATCCCATTAGTTCCCTTTTATACTTCTTTTACAACTCCCGTATGTCAATCTGCTTGGAGGGAAGGATAACATTATCTGGAAACACCCCAGACAAGGATCTTTCACTAACCAATCATGTAGGAAATTTTTGTAGAGGCACTACACCACAATTCCCTAGACTAAGGTTGTTTGGATCAAGTGATACCACCCTTGAACCGCCTTCACTTTATGGACAACTATGAAAGAAAGATCGCCAACAGTAGATAGGTTGAAGAGATTTCTCCACATTCGAAACTAGTGTATCATATGTCAAAAGGATAAATAAAATCATGATCATTTATTTTTCCAATGTGAATTTATTATATCTAGTTGGAAGTTAATTCTCCATAAATGTTGCATTGTAAATTCCTCTACTGATTGGAGCTTGACCAAATCATCAAACAGTCAGTTTGCACTCTCAGGTGATGGTGTCATCTGGTGCCTATTTATAACTCTTTCATTTATCATCAAGGCCATCTAGGATGAGAGGAACTCTCGTATATTTCATAAATGAAGATCAATCAAGGAGCAGGTTTATAACCTGATCCAACAAACCAAAACCTATCTCATCATACACAAGAACAATTTTCAAAGTTCTAAGTATTGGGCAAGACTGTGGAATATTTAGTTATTTCAATGTCTAGGAAGGTTACTGTTATGTTTTAATTAATGTATGTTAATTAGCATCATAACTATATACTGCTCCTTGTAGCTTGTAAATCTTTTGTTTGTCTTTATATATATATTCTCATTAGCTTTTAGGGATGTGAGGTAACACCATCTTACCACCTTTAAGTCTCTATGTACCTCAGCTACTACGTTGTTAGTTGGAAATTTTGTTACCAATTGATAGGGAAATAGAGCAATTTTGAGGGAGTTTAAACAAAGTATTTTCCAAAATGATGTTATAATTAAAAGGCATAACCACCACGTAGAACTTTACATACCTGGTCGTTTGTTTGAAATGTGAGCTTCATCAAGAGGGTAATCTTTCTTACCATATAAATCTTTCCTCCTTTAAAACCAACCAATGGCTTACACAAGTCTGAGATGTGTCTTATTGAAATATAGGGTCATTAAATTGTTATAAAGCAAAATGTTTACAGAGTTTCCACTATCCACTAAGACCCTTCTTACTTTTTTTAAAAGTTAAATATATTATAACATATCAAAAGAGATAAAAAGTCTTATAATGGAAGCTAAAGGCTATTAATTAGCTTATACAAATTTATATTACAAAAGAGCAAGCTGTAAACAAGAATGTAGCATTGTATTTAATGTCGAATTAGAATGGCCCTTGTGTTTAGTCATATTTCCAACTCTTTACTTTAATTAAGGAAATCCTAGTGCATCCTCCTTGGTTGTTTGCTTACCTTTAAAAATTCTAGCATTCTTTTGTTTCCATATGGCATACATACAAATTCCTATGGAGTTAACTATCTACAGTTTCCTTTTCTTGACAAAATAGTTGGCTCCTTGCAACCATTCTAATATATCTTGAAAGTGGAGCAATTTTTGGTCTAAAGTTAGGAATCTTGTATTTATTCCCATATCTAACTATGTAAGTACATTGAAAGAATAAATGTGATGTGGATTCATTTTGAAGCTTACAAAATACACAAGTTCCTGACAAGTTAAGGAAAATCAATATGCTTTTGGTTGCAAGTCCATTCCTCAGGCATAATCATAGCATAAAAAGAGACCTTAAGGGACTGATGTTTGTTCCATACTTGTTTATCCCATCTCACTTCCCTTTTTTTCCTTATCAAGTATTCTCTGTAATAATAGTTGGAGAAACTACCATTTAAGTAAGCATTCAAAATATCTATGTCTTTAGTTTGTTGGTGAGGGATATAATCTGGTAAAAGTGAGGTTATCTTCTGTGGATGGTTTGCCAATTGGTTCCTTACTATCCATTTCTACACTTTAGCTTTCATTTGAAATTTTTTTTCATAAAAAAGTCTTAAGTTGGATAACTGAAGTGGTCCATTCGACAACCAATTATCATAGAAGATTGAAGCTATTTTCCCATTGCCTATTCTACATCTTATAGACTAGATATAATGTCCCTCATCTTACAAATTTGATACATAAAAGCAAAGTGATTGGGCACTCATTGAGCTCCTATATACTTTTCCCCTTTAGCATATATTTATGTACCCATTTGGACAATAAGGTGTCCTCCTTATAGATTAGCCTTTATACTATTTTAGCTATTTGTGTCTGATTGCTGGTTTTGAGAGCTTGGATGCCTAGCCCTTCTTCATTGTAAGGTAGACATACATTTTTCCATATAACTTTAACCATTTTGTTCCTTTGTGTTCCCTCACTCTATAGGAACTTCTTCATCATTTTTTCTATAGATTTGGTCACTACTTAGAAGAGCAACATATGAGCTTCATACTTTACATTTAGCTAAGGTATATATAATCACCATCACATCATCATTAGGTTTGGCTAACTTATGATCCTTATTCTCAAAGACAATTGGCCCTATATATTTCCTTTTCCCCTAAATTAATTTAAGATATTAATAGAAGCCTTAACTTTGCATACAAACTTCTTTAATTGGGTTTCGCTTACACATCAGTCTCCTCCTATAATGGTATTTATAACACCAACTCTTGGGATGCCACCTTAGGCTTATTCTTGTGCTCATATGCTCGAGACTTGTTTCTACATCTCCTCTTGTCTTCAACTTCAGTACTTTCAAAATCAAAATGCCTAAGCTACTCTTTCTTAAATAAGTTAATGGCCTTTTGCAAGTCTCGACAGTCATTAATCTCTTACTTATAATCTTTATCTAATCATCTAAACTCAAGGTTGCTAACCAATAAATTATGTATATTTATGATATTTTTACTTTTAAAATAATTGATGTGTTTAATTACAAGAAAGGTGTATCCTCAAGTTTGCGAGTCTTTTTTCTCCCCTTTTGTTCACTCATTTTCTATAATCTTCTTTTCTTGGTATAGTGACAATGTACTCTCTCTTCTTCCTTTTCCCTAGTTCCAAAAGATGGTTGCTTTACTTGGTCCTCTTCAAAAAGTGTTCTAGTTCTTTAAAGGTGATATACCTTTATGCTCACTTATGTTGTTCTAAGGTACGTGCCTTATCCATTAGAAGAGATCTTCACATATATTGGAGGTGACACAGATATTTTTGGAAAAGCAATGAGTACTATATAGAATTCAGTTTCAGCACTTGGGTGGCCTTATACTAAACATTTGGTTATATTATCTAAGACTTTCTCCTATCCATATAGCTCATCGAAAAGAGTTAAGGAAAGCTTTAAACTTAGGCTTGATTTGCCCAAATTTTAATATAAACCCTCTTAAGATAGTCTAATATTAATCTTTAACTTATATAGCTATAATAGACAAGAAAACTTTTCAATTTAATACATCCATAACTCTTTATAAATCCATCATTTTTTGATAGCGTCCAACATGACTGGTAAGATCCATCACATTATTTTAAGAGTCCAAATTAGGCAATTTAAACTTTAGCAAAAGCGAATCACTCATGATTTTATCGATAAATGAGTTATCTGGTATAAGAGGAGCCTTCTCTTATGATATATCAGAAGGGGAGGAGTGTCTCTTTGTCCTTATTTTGAGGATCAAACTTTAAGGAAATCTAAATCATGTTTATGTTCTCTGAGGATCAATTATGTCCTTAACTTCTTTAGAGATTTGGGGTTTACTTGTTGGTTGTGGAACATATCAATCATCCTCTTGCTCCTACAAGTTGACACTTGGGCTCAAGCCTAGCTTAGCTCGAGGCCAACATGTTAGGCCTAGGTTAATTGAGATTTAGGCTCCAGCATGACAGAACTTACAGTAAAATGATATCATGTTCATTTATAAGCAAAACGAAGTCATTTTTTTGTAAGTTTTTTCATTTTACAAAGTGTAAAATGTCGTTAATGTAAAACAACATTGTTTTAGTCTAGGTTAAAAACTTTTCCCTCCACCCTCCCTCTCCTCTGTCTTCTTTGATTCTTCCTTCTTACCGCATCTAGACCTCTACCTTCTTACCGCATCTAGACCTCTACCTTCTTCACTCTCTCTCTCTCATACCAGATTTTAGTTCACTACTGCTGCCTCTTCATCATGTTGCCCTGAACCCCGCTACTTGACTTCCTAGCCATCATCTTTTTTTGTTTTGTCCCCACCCATACACAAGGTAAATCTTTTGATTGAAGATTGATTTTGTGAAATATTGGAATTTCTAAGATTGTTGCCATAGGGGGTGTTTTTGTAGAGTTACATGGTCACATACACAGGCATATATGTGTTTGTGTATAAGACTATGAGTTTTGGGAATTTACATGGTCACACAGGCTTATATGTGTTTGTGTAAGTATGGAAAAAATTTATAAATACTTATATGGTCATATACAGGCTTGTGTATGTGATCGTATAAGTCCACAAAAATACATACATGCCTATATATTGTATGACACTATCTTAGTAACTTGCACGTTTACATACACGCCCGTGTATGTGACCGGGTAAGTGACAGTTGATAAACTTTAATTATATGATTATGATTTATGTTCTCCTGTTATGTCCAATGTTTATGGACTATAAATTATGATTATGAATAATATATATATTTATGTGTTGATTGTTTCATATTGATGAGTATGTTCCTTCAGTGGAGAGTTGTAATCTAATATTGGAGACAGAAGTGCAAACTTCTAATCCTGCGCCAAGTGAAGATAGAAGTCCAGGTCAATTTAAAAGTGAAGTTTGGAAACACTTCAATAAGGCTAGATCAATGGAAAAAGTAGAAAAGTTGAATATATGTATTGTCAGAAGATGTTAGTCTGGAGTTCAAAAGGTGAAACCTCTCATTTAAAGAGACACGTTGATTCATGTAGTGAAAAAAAGATCGTATTAGGAGGTTAAATATTATTGACCCCTAACCTTATAAAAGGGAAGAATGAAATGACTGCAGCATCTTATGAAAGCAATAACTCAAGATTTTTTATTGCTTTTATGGTAATTGGTGATGAACATCCACTATCTATTGTTCACACTAAAATATTTAGGATGTTTTACAACTCACTGTAACCAACCTTCAAGGTTTAAAGTTGGAATATGATGAAGTAGGATATTATGAAGATATATAAGGAAAAGAAGAAAGAAATTTTAAGAATATTGTTAAGTATTGAAGGACAAATTACCATTACAATAGAGATATGGATAGCTAACGACAAAAAGAAGGGTTATATAACAGTGATGACATATTTATGTTGACAATAATTAGACTATACTTCTTTAATATTGTTATCATTTATTGCTCATTATGTTATAAATGATGTCGGTCACATTTGTATATGGTAGGTTCATATAGGTGTTGACACCATATTCAAGTTAAAGGTTGGCAACCCTGTTGGGGGATAGTTTGATATATTGTAATTTGACACCAAATTTTTTTACCATAATAGTCGATGATTATAGCATGAATGATGCTATGATTGAAAATTTGAAGAATAAGATACAGGTTGGGAGTTTGTTGGTTGGTAGAAGGTTATTCCATATGCATTATTTTATGTATGTTTTAAATTTGATTGTGAAGGATGGGTTGGATATGATAAACAAAACAATATACTCGATTCGGAGTAGTGTAGTATATTGGAGTGCAATACCTAAAATAGTTAAGAAATTTGAAGAACGTATACAACAACTCTGCATTCCAAGTACGAAGAAGTTGGTTTAGATTGTTTAACCAGATGAAACTCAATCTTTAAGAAGATGAAGTCGAAAATCCAATATGTTGATATGTTTACCAGACTGAGACAAACAGATTCTTAGTACATTTGCATGCCTACAGAAGACCAATGAGAGTAGACTAGAGAATTTTGTGTGAAGTTGAAATTATTTTATACTGCGTCTAAATTGTTCTCAAGAACAAAATATCTAACTTGACAATATTGCTTTAACATTTTTTTTAGATAAAGAAAGATTTATCTAATTGGATGTTTGATTCCAATGATGTTATTCGAGATATGGCAGAGAAAATGATGGAGAGGCTAAATTTTTATTGATATATGGGTGGATATACTGTTGCAGTCTTATTTGTGTTGGACCTGATATATAAAATAGAGGGGGTTAATTTTATATATAATATGTTGCATGGTGATCGAGCTAAAAAACATATAGATGTCATTAAAATTTTTTGGTATGATTTGTATAATATTATCAACTCAGAATGGACAAAATTTATGATCGAGATTGCAGTAGTTCAGGCTGTTTGATTCTAGCTTCAGTTTCAGTTTCAGCTTCAGTTTCAGTTTCAGTTTCAGTTTTAGTTTCAGTTTCAGTTTCAGTTTCAGTTTCAGTCTCATTATCTAAGAGCAATTTGTTAATTTCACATACAAAATTCATGAAAGAAAAAAGGCTAAAACTTTGTACAATATGATAAAGTTAGATAAATATTTGATAGAATATTTTGTGGCCAAAGTTGAAGGTGTGTAGTTTGATGTATTATTATGATGGAAGAGTTATGAACATTATTTTGATAAAATATTCGATGATGAAGCTATATTTAATTATTTATTAATTATTACCATGTGCTTAATATTTCTTTAATGTTAATATTACAATAATAAATATAATGTTTCTACATATAGAATAAGTGATGTAAACTATTGACGATCCTGACTATACGAATTAATTGCTCTCTCTTGTCTCCAGTCTCTCCAGTCTCCAGTCTCCAGTCTCCACTCTCAATCTCTCATAGTCCTAGATTCTTAGTTCAGAATATTATTTCAAGATTTTATATTGAATTTTTGTAAATTGTATTATTTAAAAAATTTAGATATTCATTTTTGTAAATTATATCATCAGTTAATGAACTTTGTTCTTATCATCAATTAGTGGAATTGATTACTTTAATTATATTCTTTTTCTTTCATTTCCTATAATCATATCCTCCTTCATTAATGAATTTAGTTTTATCTTATTCATTGTAACACCCCACTCCCGCTGGACCCGAACCCGATATCGACGGTGATATCCAAATCCGTGCCCCGCGAGGGTGGTGT
>JAOQMS010000180.1:16258218-16282946 GCA_027563885.1 Erythroxylum longipes | reverse complement strand
GGAAATGTCATGAATGCATGTACAAACATTTTTCATGTGCAAAAATCATTGTTCACAAATGCATGAGCATGAGATGTATTTTCCTAATTTCTCCGATTGATCTCCCGTGTACCAATTTTCAAGATCCAACCCGTTATATGGAAACGGGATGTTACATTCATTATTTCAATAAATGCGCGTTTTTATAAATTCTTATAAATCTCAATTTTTGTTAATCAATTGAAATTTGTAACTTTAATTAATTGAATTGATCACTTTAATTATAATATTTTATTTCATTTCCTATAATCCTATCCTCCTTCATAATGTGTTTGGTATCATCTTATTTATTTTATCAATATACGTATGTTTTATATATTCATTTATTATAAAATCTCAATTTTTGTTAATAAATTAAAATTCGTAACTTCAATTATTTAAATTGATCACTTTAATTATATTTTTTTCTTACAATCCTATCCTCCTCCATTAATAAATTTAGTTTTATTTTATTTATTATATCAATATATGTACCTTTTATATATTCATTCATTATAAAATTTTAATTTTTATTAATCAGTTTAAATTTGTAACTTCAATTGATTGAATTTATCACTTTAATTATTATCTTTTTCTTTCATTTCCTATAATCCTATCTTCTTCCATTACAGATTTGGTTTCATCTTGTATGTACGTTTCTATATTCATTTATTATAAAATTTCAACTTTTAGGAATCAACTTAAATTTGTAACTTCAATTACTTTAATTTCTCACTTTAATTATAATCTTTTTCTTTCATTTCCTATACTTTTATCCTCTTCCATTAATGAATTTGGTTTTATCTTATTCATTTTAACAAAATATAAACATTTTAAATATTCATTTATTATAAAATCTCAGTTTTTATTAATCAATTGAAATTCGTAACTTTAATTAATTGAACTAATTACTTTAATTATAATCTTTTTATGTCATTTCCTATATCCCTATCTTTTCTCATTAATGAATTTGACTTCATCTTATTCGTTTTATCAATATATGCATGTTTTATAAATTCATTCATTATAAAATTTCAATTTTTTATTAATCAATTAAAATTTATAACTTCATTTAATTGAATTTCTCATATTATACTTTTGATTCGGTAAATTTCTATTAAAAATTAAAATAAAAAAATTTACCTAAGTAAAGTCTGATCTTGCTTTGGCCTTAGGCTCGACTCATATGGTTTGATCGGGTCTTGAATTGGGCTCGAGCCTAGAGATAAGACCCGAGCTCAACTTGACCCACTCCTACCCCTAAATAATATACCTCACATTGGTCTGGTAGAAGCATTTTAGTCATTCTATGTTGGCCTCAACCCATAACATTGTTATCCTTACATAATTGCTTCGCATCAATCTTCTAGAAGCATCTTGCTCAGTCTATGGTTGCAGAACTCTTGTTCCCATTGAACTTTCTAATATAGGGTCTTCAGGTATCATCATCTAGTTTCAGCTTCTTAATAAGATTCTCACAGATGACATAAATTTAATGCAAATGCAAACTTGCGTTATTCCTCATATTTGAATCGAAATTATTGTACAAAAAAATAATATTATTTTCGTGTTAATCTGAATAAGCCCAAACAGCATGCAAATAATTAAATTAGACCAAATCAGAATTGATTCGAACCTTACCCATTACTTACCTTGTTAAGAAACCTTATAAAATGGTCTATTGTTTTTCAGTCCAAAAAGTTACCTTGGACTTCACGAAAAGCTGTGAAACCGAGTTTATTAAGTGCTGGTTGAATGTTAATAGTAAATGGTGGTTGATTCTGAAATTCGGTCTTCTCCAACTACATCAGCTTTTGACTCTGTCTATATAAGCAAAGTGGCAGATGCT
The DNA here is from genome assembly GCA_027563885.1 of Erythroxylum longipes. Classification (NCBI taxonomy): domain Eukaryota; kingdom Viridiplantae; phylum Streptophyta; class Magnoliopsida; order Malpighiales; family Erythroxylaceae; genus Erythroxylum; species Erythroxylum longipes. The sequence continues at coordinate 16,281,079 of JAOQMS010000180.1, read as the reverse complement.
CTAAGGATTTCATTGAACCCCAAACTCCAAACGAGAGAGAAAGAGAGAGAGAGAGATGGCTATGGGGATACTGGAAGTGTCGCTGGTCGGCGCAAAAAGCTTGGCGGGCACAGATTTCTTAGGTATATAAGAAAATTTTCTTTTTGTTCCTCTTAAATTTAAGCGTACGAGTTATCAAATTCTAGCCGGTTTTTTTTTTTTTTGGTATTTTAGTTCTCTCTTTCGATGACGTTTTCTTTCTCTGTTTTTCTCAGTCATTATAGCAACGGACCATCATTTCTCTTTTCTTCTCTCCCAGTAGTCCACCGTACCTCTTATTATCCTTTATAATTCCTTTTTACGTTTTTCTCTCATTTTGACATTTCTTGGCTGGAGATGCACACCTCTATGAAGCCCGTTGTAAAATTCTTTGTTTTCCAGATAAATCAAGATAAAAATCGCATCTTTTTTCTCTGTTATCATCTTTTTTTAAACTTTTTTTCTCTGCATTATTCAATGGAATTTTGAAAACTTTTTTGTTTTCTTATGCTTGTTTTTGGAGGGAATGGGATGCTTTCTTTATTGTAGAAAATGAAGCGTATATGTTAAATACGACATGTTTAAGTTATATGATGGGACTGTAGGTCGTATGGATCCGTATGTCATCATAAAATACAAAAGCCAAGAGCGCAGAAGCAGCGTGGCCAGAGGTTTGTTCTATCTTTCCCCTTTACTTTATGGTTCTACCATGAACACTCCTTTCGAATGACCCGGGTAGGCATAGCGAAGTCTGGACACAAATTTTGGTGAGGGAAGATAGTCCTTTTCTGACGGTAATTCGTTGCTGATGCATATTGGTCACGTTTCCTGGATTTTTTGAACTGTAAGCGCTGTAAAACAATTTTCAAATATAGCTCTTCTTTTGGATAATCCGTTACTGTTTATTTTGCGACTGCCTTTCTTCAATGTCAGATTGCCTTCCTAGTGATGAAGGTAGTATGTGGTTGGCGAGTGATTGTCTATTTTAACCATCCAAATGCAACAGATTTTGCTTGATTCAAGCATTAAAATTGAAGACAGCTACGAGTGTCATTTACACCATCTGGGACCCTCGTATTGCGCAGGAAAAATTATGTTTCTAGCTCTCCATTTGTTTGAAGGATGGCTTCATAAATGGTGCAACGAGAATCTTAAATCATTCTATAGATATATATCATTCGTTGAGCCAAACATTTCTTTTTCAGTTCTACTCTTAAACGAAAGCGGTAACTTTTGATAGCGCATGGCCATAGTCATATACTCGAGTTTCAGGACTTCATTCCACTCGTGTGAATGCCTCAATGATGCAGGTCAAGGAGGGAGCCCGTCTTGGAATGAGAAACATAAACTTAGAGTAGAGTATCCAGGAGAAGGAAATGACTACAAGTTGATTCTGAGAAGCATGGACGAGGACACATTCTCTGCAGATGACTTTGTGGGAGAGGCAACGTAAAATAAACTTTCTTGCAAACTCTGGTTCTGTAATCATATTCCTCATTATCTCTTAAGTTCTCAATAATCAGGTTATTGGTTTTGAAAATAGACATCGTAGTATAACTTTTTGTTGTGTGCCAATTTTTCCTCTTTGAAGCTGTAGATAAGAGTTCCATTTTTAGTTGAAAATGTAGGTTTTAGGCTCAAATCTTACATTGACCTTAATGAGTAATTTACCTCCTTAATTAATATCCAAAGCATGGGTGAATCTCTTCATAGCCAGATGAGGTATTCGATGCATATTTTGCTTTAAAGAAATCTGAAAGCCTGATTGTAATTTGTTAGTTTCACTGTTGAAATTTTTTCGTCTATGCAGAATCTATGTTAAGGATTTACTGGCATTAGGAGTGGATAATGGAATTGCTGAACTTCACCCTCGCAAGTATAGTGTAACTAATGCAAACCAATGCTACTGTGGGGAGATTCAAGTGGGTCTCAATTTCACCCTGAAGGAGGTATGCCTATTTTATTCTTTGGAATGGTGTAAAGAGGGAGCAACGTTTTGGATTTTTTAACTGCAGAGAAAGAAGAACTACAATGAATTAGAAAGCATCTTTACTTTTAATTTATATTGTGCAGGTGATGGATGAAAATGATGAGGAAAAATATGGTGGATGGAACGAGAGCGAGTATTAGTTATATTAGCAGCTTTGTGTAGTACTAAGACCTACTTCGGTTTTTTTGTTATTAGTTTATGAGATTTGTGAATTTTGATGAATGTTATGAAACTTCGGTGTTAGTTAGCAACTCTTTAAGTACCTCAACACTGTTTTGTTTGCGGTTTCTAAGTCATCAATCTAACATGTTAGTATTAGTATATTTATAATATGGTTATAAGATCTCATGTTTTCTTTCTTGGAAGGTAAATAAATTTATTGATATAATTAATAAAGATGAGTATTACGGGGTATCAGTCCAAATGATGGACTCGTAGACTTACAGATCATTCTCATTTAAATGGCAAAATGAGTAAGAGCCAAACATGGGTTTGAAACACTCTGTCTGTCTCCTAGTGTGACACATAGCGCGAGGAGGCAACACCACGTGCGCAAGCTGTCTTCTGATGGTAGTCATTTGATCGTCAGATTCCATTCGCTCTCTCACTTTGCCTTTGGAGGTACCCTGAAACTCATATAAATAAAATTCTTATATTCTCCATTTGCTCCAACTTTGATCCTTTTGATACGATAATATCTCTGATCCATAGGATTGTCCTTTCTGCAATTCCATTAACATCGGATGTAGGAGGGTGTACATTATGGTAAAGTCTTCTTTTGCGTTCATGCCAAACTACATAGATAATGAAAATGAAGGCGGTTTTGAGAAGTAATCCATCATTCTTTAAGGATTTAGTCTTCTCAACTGTCCATCTAGGTACAAGTTCCCAGTCAGAAGGGACATTAGTAAAAGGAAATAGCTGTAGGACTCTGATCTAGATATGCTGTGTAGCTGCATGAAAGTATTATGTTAGTAAGGGTGATCGATCCTTTCAGGTATTCTGTAACATAACAGACACAAGGGATTAATCACCGCAAAGCACCTATCCTTAGTCCGTAGTCTGTTCCAGATAACTAACCAATATGAATGAAGCTTTAGGCATAAGCCTGCGTGTTTTCGCACATTAGATTGAACCAGAACAAAAGAGGTTGACGCACCCTAAAACTGTCTTAGCAGGATTTATTACATAACATATTAGGATATCATGTATTTATTTAAAATATCGTGTCAATAATTAGGCGATAATTAAGAGTTCATGTATATCTTTTAGGAGTCATTATAGGAATAGAACACTATCAAAGGAGTAATTCTAGGAGTCTGTTAGGAATGCATATTCTGTATATATTTGTATCCTTCGTTGGGGAATACACAGAAAAATCTCTTCTTTAGTCATATTTCTTCATGGTATTAGAGCGGCAGGGAGAATTAGCCTCCGTATGAATATGGCTGCCAGCCGAGAGAAAGAAGGCTCCGGTTCTGGTATGTTGAAGACACTAATGATAGATCCCACCTCACTGTATTACCTCACGTCAGGAGACAACCTTGGTATTGTCGTAACTTTGGTACAACTCAAATGAGATAATTACAATGAATGGGTGAGGCTGTGCCTAATGCATTTTGAGCAAAGAGGAAGCTCAATTCATCGATGGGAAAATCTCCAAACCAGATGCAGGTTCCTCGAAGTTTGAGGACTAGTAGGCCATGAATGCAAAGTTGGTCGATTGGATTGTCAACACTATTGATCTATCTCTATGGTCCAGCCTTTCTTATATGGAATGTGTCAAAGTTTTGTGGGACGATTTGAAGGAACGTTTCTCAGTTGGCAATGACGTGCGGATTCACCAACTCAAGAGCGAGATCGTGAGCTGCAAACAATCCGGACAGACAGTCACCGCATACTATGGGAAGCTGAAAACCATGTGGGAAGAGTTGGCTAGCTATTCGAAAACCCCAGCATGCAGTTGCTCAGGTTGTACATGCGGTGCAACTTAGGAGCTATTACAGGAATGGAAAAAGGAGAAGGTACATTAGTTTTTAACGGGTTTGATGATGTTGTGTTAGGAACTATTAGATCCAATATTTTGAGCATGTCACCATTGCCAAACATTAACCGTGCTTATGCGTTGCTTGTAACTGAGGAAAAATATAAGTTTGTGGCACGCATGTGTGATGAACGTGCTGATGCAGTCAGTTTTGCCTTTCAAACTGGTCTATATGCATGGACAGGATCGAAGAAAGGAGACGACAAGAGGCTGTGCAGTCATTGTGGTAAAACGAGGCATGAGGTCCATGAGTGTTTTTAGATTGTAGGCTACCCAGATTGGTGGTAGATGGGAAAGAATGGACGCGGTTTAGGATGTGGAAACCATGGAAAAGGAGCATATTGTGGCAGAGTTGCACACACAGCCAATGCTGTATAGGGACAGGGACACAATCCAGCAAGCATGTAGCAAGGGTTAGCTGCAGAGGATCTTGGGTCTTTTCCTGGACTCAATAATGAACAATGGGCCTCTTTGCTGAACATTCTGAATGGCTGTAAAGCTGTTCCATCCAATGAAAAGCTCACTAGTAAGCAGGTGTAAAAATGTTGGTCGCTGGATACAGGAGCATCTAATCACATGACAGGTGGTATGAACTCATTTACAGAGGTGGTAGATGTCTCCCCTTGTCCCATTAGGTTGCCCGATGGTAGAGATACTATTGTAGTAAAGGAAGGGAAAATAAATTTTGGCGAAGGATTCATTTGGCATAATGTGTTATATGTGCCCAATTTGACATGCAATCTTATTTCAATATCTCAATTGATACATGATTCACAATGTGTAGTCACCTTTCCAAATAAATTGTGTGATACACCACGCTTCTAAGACAGTGATTGGAGTGGGTGAACAGCTGAATAGGGTCTATTATCTTTGTGAAGCTCCTTTCGTACGAGCATGTAATGTGACTGCAGTTGATTCCTTTACCATGTGGCATAGGCGTATGGGAAGCCTTCAAGTCAAATAGTTAGTCTTCTTCCCAGTGTTAAGAATAGCAAAAATAATGAGCATAGTAAAGTATGTGATATTTATTTAAGGCTAAACAAACACGAGATGTTTTCTTTCCCAGTGATAATACAGTTTCTGCACCTTTTGATTTAATACATTGTGATATTTGGGGGCTTGTCGCATATGCTCCTCATGTGTGGCTTCTTATTTCTTAACAATCGTGGATGATTTTTCTCGCGTTGTTTAGATCTATCTCTTAGCTAAAAAGAGTAAAGTGACGTAAATTCTTCAAAGCTTTTGTGCTGTAGTACAGACTCAATTTCATAGACAAGTTTGAATTGTATGCAGTGACAATGGCAACGAGTTTAAAGTATTGAAAGACTATTTTGTTAAAAGTTGAATTATCCATCAGGACTCCATGGTGGATATTCCTCAACAAAATGGGCGAGTTGAAAGAAAGTACCGACACATTTTAAATGTAGCCCAAGCTCTCTGATTTTAAACAAACTTACCTACTAAATTTTGGGGTGAATGTGTCCTTTCTGGAGGATATTTAATTAATCGACACTTAATGCCTTGCATAAAAGAAAGGGTTTATATGAATTATTGTTTGGTCAGGTTTCCAACTACTCCCATGTACTTACTTTTGGGTGTCTATGCTACGCTCACAACCGATCTCGACAAAAGGATAAGTTTAGTGATTGGAGTAGAAAATGTGTCTTTGTTGGATGCCCTTATGGCAAGAAAGGGTGGCGTTTCTATGACCTCAGTAATGGAGAATATTTTGACTCTCGGGATGTTTTATTTTGTGAAAATAAATTTCCTTATATCTAAGATAACTCCATCATCCATCCCTAATACATCCATTAATACTTTGTGGAATAATGATTCACCCTTACTTAATGGCTTCAACGTTAATACCACTTTGAGTCTTAATGGACATGAAGGAAATGTGGTCCTTGCCACTTCCATTAGACATGCTGACAATATGGACCCTCCCACTTCCGAGACTGCAAGTATAGAACCACTTAGACGTGGACACAGGAACCATAGGCCCCCTAGCAGATTGAAAGACTACATATGCCATATTGTAAACCGTGTTAATGACCCCCTAGCTGTCTCACCTCCACTTTCACGTCTTTAGGTACGCCATACCTAATTGCACACTATGTGACTTGCACTAATTTTTCCTTGCCACATAGAAAGTTTCTTGCAGCTATTACCACTGGTTATGAACCAACCCGATTCTTTGAAGCAGTAAGGCATCCTGTATGGAAACATGCCACGTAGCTTGAAATTGAAGCTCTTGAAAGAAATGACACATGGACTTTAGAAACACTACCTCTTGGGAAGAAACCTATCGGCTGTAAATAGGTGAACAAGATTAAGTATAATTCAGATGGCACCATTGAATGTCATAAGGCACGACTATTTGTTCGAGGAGATACCCAAAGGGAAGGCACTGACTATAATAAGACATTTGCACCAGTTGCAAAAATGGTAACTATACAGGCCTTATTAGCTGTGGCTATTGCTTATTCATGGATCTTACATCAGATGGATGTTCATAATGCATTTTTGTATGGTGATCTTAATGAAGAAGTCTATATGAAACTTCCTCCGGGATTCTCTTGTATTGACACTACGAAAGTATGTAAATTACGGAAGTCTATGGGCTGTGGCAAGCTCTACAAAATTGGTTTGCTAAACTTGCAATTGCACTAAATAGGTATGGTTTTCAGCAATCACTAGCAGACTATTCTCTTTTTACCTATCACAGTGGCAGTACTATCTTATGTGTTCTTGTATATATTGATGACCTCATCATTTACGGAAATAATGAAGACTTCATATCTTGTTTCAAGCACTACCTTAGCAAGTGTTTCTATACGAAGGATCTTGGCCTTTTGAAATACTTCTTGGGACTTGAAGTGGCACGAGGACCTAATGAGATCTTTTCTCTCTCAATGCAAATATACTTTATATTTAATATCCGAAACCAGACTCCTAAGAGCCAAACCTGTTGCTTATCCTCTTGAACAAAATCATAACTTGGCCTTAGCTACTAGTTCAACATTGCAAGATCCTTAGAAGTATCGTAGACTAGTTAGAAGACTTATCTACTTAACTATTTCTTGGCCTGAACTTAGTTATTTTGTTCATAACCTGGCTCAATTCATGCAGTGTCTTAGACAGAAGCATTAGGCTGCTGCGACCTAGGTGGTTCGCTACTTAAAAAATCATCCAAGCTAAGTCATTTTCCTTCAGTTTACTTGTGATCTCCAATTATCTACTTATTGTGACTCCAACTGGGCTAATTATCCTCTCACACGACGCTCTTTAACTGGGTACTTTGTCTTGCTTTGTCGATCTCTTATTTCTTGGAAAACAAAGAAACAAGTCACTGTTTCCCGCTCTTCAGCAAAGGCTGAGTATTGCTCCATGGCCATCACAGTTTGTGAGCTAAAATTGCTCAAAGCTATCTCGAAAGATCTACAAATGTCTCATCCTCAACCTATGTGGCTCTTTTGTGATAGTCAGCGCTTCATGTAGCTGCCAACTCGATTTTTCATAAAAGAACCAAACATATCAAAGTTGATTGCCATTTTGTTTGTGATGAAATCCAAGCCAGCAACATTACAACGATGCATGTTTGTACTTACAATCAGCTTGCGGATATCTTGACAAAAGCTCTTGGCACACAACAATTATATTTCCTTCTTGGCAAGTTGGGCATTCAAGACTATCATGCACCACTTGAGGGGGAGTATTAGGATATCATGTATTTGTTTAAAATATCCTGTAAATAATTACGCGATAATTAAGAGTTCATGTATATCTTTTAGGAGTCATTATAGGAATAGAAAAGGAGTAATTCTAGGAGTCTGTTAGGGATGTATAATCTGTATATATTTGTATCCTTCATTAGGGAATACACAGAAAAATCTCTTCTTTATTCATATTTCTTCATAACACTTTTTTATCTATTTTCCATCCACACCAGAGTGTCCTCCTTCTGTTGATTAGGGTTATAATTAGGGAGAGAATTATACAAAATATGATTGCATCTGAACCGAACATAACTTTCATTATCTCTAAGATAGCCTTAACTCTGGTATCGTCTAGAAATTTAGATTTGAGGGCTTGAAAGTCTCATCTCAAGTGCAGGGGACTAATTTGAGTCCAGTTATCATACCATAGCCACACATTTTCCAACTTACCTTAGCTCTTATAGGGTCCTTTACCTTACTAGCCCACAGGAATTTCTTAAAGCACTTCTCAATCTCCTTACTTATCTTCTTAGGCAAGCAAATATAAGTTATCTAGTGAGTGCTTAAGCTTCTCAATACTGAGGAGATCAGTTGGACTATTTATGTAGTTTATAGAAATCTAGTATGCCATTTATTGTTTCTACCTTTGACTTTTTCCAGCAATGGTAGACAATCTAGGGAAGTGAGTTTTCTATTAGTAATAGGAATACCTAAATAGTTGAAAGGATCCCTTTTTAATAGTTATGCTTGAGATGGCTTTTAATTGCTCTAATTTAGTTACATCTGAGGACACATAAATGCAACTCTTGTCCATATTCATTTTAAGACATGATAACTTCGAACGTAAGTCTAAAGACTTCATCATTTTTTTCAGAGAATAAGGGTCAATTGCAAAAATTAAACATCTATAATGGAATTTGAAATTACTGTCCCTACCTGTGAAATCTTCAAAATTTCTATTGAGAACTCCACTGCCAGAGTAAATAAATAAGGGGACAGTAGGTCCCCTTATCTAATACCTCTAGTACTTCTAAACAATTATGTAAGACTTCTATTAAGAATGATGCTAAATGAAGGAGTGGAAATGTATGAACTTATCCATCTAGTGAAGGAGGGATAACTAAAAGCCTTTAAGCTATCCATATATAAAGCTCTATTTAATGGTGTCAAGGCTTTGTAAAAATCCACTTTAATGGTACATCTCCTTACATGTTTTCTGCTATTATAATGTTTCATCAGTTCTTGCACTAGCAAGATATTATCTCCAATAGATTTATTAGATAAGAAAGCCCCTTGTAACAGGCTAATAAACTTAGTTAAAGACATTTTGAGCCTGGAGGCAATAATTTTCAAAATTACCTTATAACTTGTGTTACAACATGAGATGGTCTATAATTTGACAATGTATTAGGATTTTTAATCTTAGAATAAGAAAATGAATGTTTTGTTCAGCTCTATAAGAAATTTTAAAGTAGAATAAGAAAAATGAATGTCTTGTTCAGCTCTCTAAGAATTTTTAAAGTACGAAAAAATTCCCGAACCATCTCAGTTAGAAGAGACCCTGTAATATTATATGTTTTTGAAAGAAGTAAGCACCAAATCCATTAAGACTTCGTGCCTTATTAGGACCTAGGTTCAAAAGTTGTGTTTGACTTCATGGGCAAAGATAGGTGTGGTTAATATCCTCCTTATATCCTGGTCTATTCACCAAAGTAAATATAATCTAATTTAGTAAGTATTTTGTAAGACTATGAATTAGAGCCAGTAATTAGATGAAACAGTTGAGAGTGATCACTTTAATTTTCCCCTACCAAAGAGAGGATCCCCTTTCTCATTAGTAAACTTGGAAACCTTGTTTATGTTCCTTCTAGATAGGATAACTTTATGTAAATATTTAGTGTTCTTGTCTCCATCCTTAAGCCACATTAATATGGATTTGGGTTTCATTAAGTAGTTATGTGCCATAAAGGCATTGTAATCTTTAAGTAGTTCAACATCTAGGAATTTAAGGTTTTGGTTCCCTAGATCAATGTGGAGATACTCTTGAGCTTTCATTAACTTCCCCCTTACTAGATGTAATGTGGTCAGAGTATTTGTACAAACAATCCTTTCAGTGTATCCCTTAACATATTCAATTTTTGCAATAATTAGAAGGATTTATGATAGCTGTAGGTTGCATAATACTTTAAAGGGTAGTTTAGTATATGTTTAGTTATTAAATTGAATGATTAGTGCATGTTTAGGTTAGGATTGTGTTATTTAGTTAGATATTTTTGTTTTGAGTGTTTTATGAGTTAGAGCATGCTATTAAGCTTAAATTTTGTGTATTTTAGGTGCGCTGATGTGTTTGTTAGTGTTTTAGATCAAATATCGAAGAACAGAGAGAATTCAAAGGAAGTCCGGAGCAAGGCCTAAGGCCATGTTTGTGACAAAAGCTTGGTGGATTTGTCATGATCATGGCCCCATTTACCATGATCGTGAGAGAGGCAAAATTAAGTGCCACAATCATAACAGTATGGGCCATGAACGTGGCCTCCGTGATAACAGACATAGACCGACTTCTAAAACGTAACTTTTTGAGGGATATTTTGGACTTTTGGGCCCAAGTAAACCCTAATGTTTGCCTTAAATGGAAAAGATATATAAAGAAAAGAAAGAAGACCTAAAAAGGAGCTCCATTTCTGCCACTTTGAGAAAGATCCAAGCGAGAGGAAGAAGAAGAGAGAAGGATGAGAAAGGAAGAAGGAGAAGAAGGGCCATAATGCTGCTATCTTCCCGATCCATTCTGAACCTTCCAATTGACATTTCATTTCATCCTTATTATTCTTTATTTTGAATGTATGAGATGGATTTGATAGTAATGGATTTGGGTTTGATGATGATGTTATAAACTCCTTTAAGGATTTGTTCTTGAATTAATGTTAATGTGATTTCTTTTGATATTAATACATTGGGTAATGTGATTATTTGTTGTATTTGCATGATTGGGTAATAAGAGTTAAAAAATCTAATAAATCACAAAATAATCAAATTGGCAATTTATACGAAGAGAGATCTCATTTGAGGACCCGATAGTCTATTATAGGGATTAAGAACTAATTGGATGTGCGGGTTTTTTGTTAATTGAGAGATTGCAAATTCCATAATTCAATTAGGAGTTATGACTTAGGTTTAATGATTATAACTTGAGAGAGAGTAACCCACCATTCGAAAGTCTAGGACCGATGTCATATTAACTCAAAAGTAATCATTGTTAGCATTTGATGATAGGATAAGTCCCCCTTCTCATAATCGACTAATCTTCCTTGTGTGATTTTTGATTGTTCATTGGTAGTGCTCAATTTGATTCATTGTGTGTTAATTTTACAATTTAATTTTCAATCAATCCATATTCACAAATTTACTTTTCTGTTTAGTTTTTATTTTCTTTCTAATAATCCTTTTAGGTCTTAGATAACTTGGAATTAGATTAGTTCATCAACACTTCATAGGATCAACACCTTTAGTACTACAAGTTTATGATCTGTATACTTGCAGATATTGGGGGTTTTATCAGGCTATAACTTTCTCATCAATTTATAGACAAAGCCTTCAATCCTTTCACTATCCTAAACAATTAATACTACCTCCTCAAAGCCTTTTCTATCACTTAAGAAATTAACAAAACTTGAATAGTGTCTTAGAAGGGCTTTTTGATTGAAGTCCGTATATTTCAATGCTACTATGGTCAGAGCACAAGGGAGGTCCAAATATTGTAAAAGCTTCAGGATATTGGAGAAGCCATTCCTTATTTACACAAAATCTAACCAACATTTTCCTAATATGTTAGCCCTCTGACTGTTTATTTTCCCAAGTGAATAAGTTACCTATAAAATGAACATCAACCACATCTAATTGATGAACCATGTTGATCATTTTGTAAGTTTTACAATTTACAGCCTTAAAAATAACACAAGTGCACGGGTCATGATTTGTAGTACGTGAATGGTCAATCCTATAAGGAAGCTGAACTAATCTAATTCTATGTTATCTAAGGCTCAAAAAAATTAAAAAAATGAATATAAAAATTGCAAAGAAAAGTAAATACGAGAAAGTGATTATCAAGAAATTAATTCACAAGTTTGATACAAAAAGAAATTGAAAGTGAGCAACATAAACTTACAATGGAAATTAACTAAGTAGAGTTACCAAATTATGAAAGAGGGGGTTTTCCTTATCATCAATCCTAATCTAGTCAATTATGTGTTATTGTGGTGTCAGTTCTAGACTATCGTAGGGTGGATTACTTTATCTCAAGTTATAATCATTAAACCTCAATTCATAAACCCTAATTGAATTATGGAATTTGCAATATCTCAATTAACAAAAGACCCGCAACTCTAATTAAATCTTAAGCCCTCTAATAAACTATCGGGCCTCACATGGGATCTTGCTCCACATAATAACCAATATGATTAATCACGTGGTCTATTGGATCGCTTAATTTTCATTAATCCAACCCAATCATTTTTATTAAGCTCACTCTTTCAGTTTATTACCAAAATATGAAAGTTTCGCAATTAATCACAACACCCAACCAAAATAACACGAAATTAACTGTATTAACATTAACTCAAGGTAAAATCTCGAAAGAAAGTTAGAGCATCTTAGTCAAACCCAAATCCATAAACATATTTGTATTCATCTTAACATTCAAAAGAATTAAAAACAAGATGAAAGAAATACATGTGGAATGGGGATCGGGACACATCGAGAAAGTAGTAGGCATGAAGACCTACTTTTTTCTCCTCTCTTCCTCTTTCTCTATCTTCTTTTTCTCTCCTCTTGAAGTATTTCCCAAATGTGGCAAAATGTGAAGCTCCTTTAGGGTTTCATCCTAATGCCTTTTATACTCTTTTCTATTTAGGGCAAATCTTAGGGCATTTTTCAGGTCCAAAAGGTTCGAAAAGTCCATCAAAAACTTAATTCAGGACATCTGTCGACGTTTCTGTCACGCAGGCCACAATCGTAACACTAAAGTTTTAGTTTCTGTCATGATCATGACATATCAAGCCATAATCGTGTCTCTCCTAGCTTTCTCTGAATCTTCTCTGTTTTTCTATATTTGCCCTGAAACACTAGCAAAGACATCAAGGTATCTCAAAAACATAAAATTGAAGATCAAACATAGGCTCTAACCTATAAAACACTTAGAACATAAATATCTATCTAAATAACACAATTCTAACCTAAACACGCACTAAACAATCAAATTAACAACTAAAAACACATCAAACTACCCACTAAAACCTGATGCAATCTTTAACTATCAAACCACCAATAGTAGCTCCCTTTTTATTCCCTTTATTTTCAACCTTTGACCTTATACCTTAAGAGGAGATATGATATAGTTTAGATCACCCGTCATCATCCAAGGTAAGGAAATTGAAGCATTAATATTTTACAGATCCTCCTGCAATTTAACCCTTTTAAATGAAAAATTAGTGGCATAAATAATGGTTAAACAAACTAGTTAGAATGCCCTTCTATTACTCACTTTACGTGCATAAATTGATCTTAGGTACTTTTAAGCACAACATTGATCTTCTCAGTAATATAGGCCAAAATAATCCTGGCACTATAGTGATGCAAGTGATTAGATAGAATGATCTAGTTTGAGTTCAAGTATCTAAATGAGTTGCTGAGATGTTGTTCCTTCATTTTAGTTTCTAATAAAGCCATAAACATGGGCTTTTTCTCTAAAATAATATCTTTAATAGCTAATCCTTTAAAAGGATTGTTCATACCTCTTACATTCCAAGCCAAAAAGTTTGTAAAGAAAAAAAGGTTAATAATGTAACCACTTCATTGGGGGAGTACCTCTTACCTTCATTACGACCCTTCTTTCTACCTAATTTTCTTATGAAAGAAGGTCCTAAATCCTCCAAATCACTTGCATTTAGTTGTTTGACCATTTCCTCTAATATAGAATAAGGTTCAGATTCATCCATATTGTTTAGAGTTTCCTGCGGTAGGGAAATAACCTCACAATACTCATGTTGCAATTTCACAATCTTGGGTTCAACAAAAACAATACGTTTTTAACAACCCTCTAGAGTAGGTTCCATATTCTCTTTGGGAGTATAGAGATGTTATCAAGAATGAGGGTAACAGTTTCTTTTGGGAATCTAGATACATATACTCTAGTAACTCCTTCTTCTTCCATGTTTAGCAATTCCATATAAGAGCCAGTAGTGAATTTCCGACCTGTGGGCTTCCATTTCTAGTTATTAAACTTTGGCCTTAAGAGTAGGAGAGAATATTTTTATCATTAAATAATCTCTTCATCCTTTTCCAGTTTCATGATATCTAGAGTATTATAGAGTTTGGTCTCTTTGGCTACTTCCATACAAATGAAAGCATAACATCGTCTCTGTATTCTTGTTATTAAAGTGTCAAGACATATGTTAAACCAAAAAACTAGATAGAAAGCTTAACCCTTCCACCATCCAATATTCTAAAAGGATGTTGTAAAAGTTAATCCAAATTGGAAAATCATCAATCCCATTCCTATCAAGTTCTAAACAAGGCTTCCATCTTCTCAAGAACTTAGGTTATCCTAAAATGTGCCAACGTCCCAACTCCAATATTGCAAAGGAGTAGGATCGAAAGTAGTGGCTACTAAAAGAATGGAATATTCCAAAGCATTCACTTCTGCGAATTATCCTTCAAGTTAAAATTGACAATAAAGCTATCCTCCTCAATGAGCAAGGTTTTCTCCAGACATCGTTTTCCCCAATTCAAAGATTCTTAATTTTGGACAAGAGGGAAGGCACATTTGACGTAGTGCATCGTAACATTACACAAACTAACTAGACCTAAAACTATAGCTAGTGGTAACTCTAGGTCAATTCCACATAGAGTGTGTGTAAAGCTTTTGAAATGAAAAGAATTGTTGTTTAGGTTATGAGAGGGGGGAGGGGGTTGCTTTAGTTTTCAAATAACAAAATAAAATGAAACTAAACAAATGAAAACAAATTAAAGAAAACATTTAAAAGTGATGAAAGCGATGAATTTGTTAGGGACCCGATCATTGGTTCAATCTCGACCTACACACAATCAAACACACTTCATTGAATTGTTATTCTCATACCTCTCCTAGCAACTATTAATCATAGGTAAACGATAACCTCTATTAACCTAGTTTTTCTTTAGGTCGTGTTTAATTAGGAGGCACTCATTAATTAAACCTAGCCATTGACCAAACTAGGATAAACTCTGTAGATTTAATTAGACAGCTGCATTACGAGTTAGGAAAATAGATTAATCAATGCAACAACCACATATGCTAGGGTCATTTAACCAAGGTTATGTTATCCCTAATGATTTGAAACCAATTAAAACATAACAATTACGGATTGTATCCATAATGATCCAAAACCATTAGTTGCCACAAACAAATCTTAACATAACAATTACAGATTATATTAAAGATTCTAACAATGGGTTTATAATAAAACAATCTAATGAATGCATTAAGATCATCCTAACACAATACCCAAACAATAAATATAGGACAACATAATCAATTCCTAACAGAGAAAGAACAACAAATATAATGAAATATATGCTTAACTGAGTTCTTAGGCGTCGATATCACCTTCGAACTGGGTCGGGAAAGCCTAGCCCTCTATGGGTCTCTAAAGGATGAGAGCTTTGCCCCTCTTTATTCTCTTCGTCTCCCAAAACCCACTAAAACGATTCATCAAACCTTTCATAAACGATTCTGCCATCACATGTTCTTTTTATACTAAAACGTAGGGTTTTCGAGTGCCAGGTATGAAAGCTATGGTCATGACTGGTGTGTCACACCCATGAAACTTGTCACAAACATGATTAGTGTGTCACGCCCATGACACAGTTTTTATGGGTGTGAGAAGAGTCTCATACCCATGACAATGTCTCATGACCATAACTTATTTGTCATGGATGTGAGCTATTAGTCATGTCCATTTACTCTTCATCTTCATGCATTTTCTTGCCACCTCTTGTTCTACTCCTTCTTCTTCTTGTTAAATGAAGACAAGTGAGTGTAAATCTAAAAAAAATGGTTCAAAGATTGTACTTTTGACTCACTTTAGCTCTTTCACTTCCAAATTGTACCTAAAACTAAATATGAACTAAAGTGAATGTCTTAAGCATTTCATAACATTAATCACTAAGTACTATGGAATAAATGTATAATCAATTAAGCAAAAATTAATACCTCTTCCTATGAAAGAAACCTATTAGGGCAGTATACCATATAGCCACTCTAACTTAAAGGAGTTGTATAGGTGGATTCACTATGCCCCTACTTTAACTTTCTCAAAATTAACGAGTTTGATTCTTAACGTGTGGGATGAAAGTCTACAACTCCATAATTTGGATGCTTTAGTATTATTTTTCTTGCCACTTGCTTATAGAGGTGGGAAATCTTCCAGTGAACTTGTATTGACCTCCTTCGCTTTGTTCTTTTGTAGGTCGCTAGGAGAGATTATGTCTTTGTCGCCATTAACCTTAGTAGGAGAAGGGAATATGGATCCTCAACATTCAGGGCCCTTTCAATATTGCTAATAGTGTTATAAGGTCTATCTTAGAGACAAAATTCAGTGGCATCACCAGGTGTCTCCTCCTGGCTATGTCATCAGTCACCAGTCACCTTAACAATATTTTTTAGAAGCAGAAATATTCTCCATACTTTAGTATTATAAATAAATACATATTTACAAGATGAATATATAATTATTTTTTAGCATTGATATACAAAATTTATTATAAATTTATGACAATAACTTTCTCTTCTAAAGCTTTGATCTATAATAAAAAGGGTTAAACAAATTTTTGCAAACTAATTAATGAAATTGATTA
Organism: Erythroxylum longipes; assembly: GCA_027563885.1. Lineage (NCBI taxonomy): Eukaryota > Viridiplantae > Streptophyta > Magnoliopsida > Malpighiales > Erythroxylaceae > Erythroxylum > Erythroxylum longipes. The sequence goes on along the minus strand of JAOQMS010000180.1, from coordinate 16,264,422 downwards.
CCATAGTGCCTAAATCAATTAATTGAAAAGATATACCTTTTCTCAATGAGTTGATTTTTAAAGGAGCAACAAACATATTCCTCTCATATCTTTGAGTCCAAATACATAACTAAAAGAAATAAAATAATTTTAAAACTCTAAAGTAAAACTCCCTTTCAATATAAAATCAAAAAGATCTAGATTTAACATCTACTATTCATTTAGGAAGAATCTTTAGGATATCCTCTATAATAGATATTCTTAATAAATATCTTCCAAGATACTCAACTTGTATCATTTCAAAATCTAGCCTTTAAGGAATAAATTATGACAAAAATATTCTATAATCTATTTACAAGAACACTCAAGATCATGAACACCATTCACTTGTAATCACTCCAACATTCTCCTTGGTAATCAAGAATATAAATAGTGAGTTGTATATGTTAAAGAAAGATTTTAAATTAGATAATGGATAACAAAGTAAAGATTTGTACTCTTTGCTTAATAAAGATAAAATACTATGGTTTGCTTAATAACTTCTTAGAACAAAGAAACGAATTTAAGAGAATTACTATAATTGCATCCAAAATTATAAAATATACATTCTTTTCTTTAATTGATTTGAAATATATGCCAAAAATCAAATAAATTAACCTTTTAAAATTCTTTGCAATAATAATAAAATAAAAACTTAAAAAACTATCTCAAAATAAAAAGTACAATAAGAAAACCCCTTATTTTAGGAAATAACACTCCCTTATAAACAAAAGATTACTATAGTCTCTCCTCTCAAAATTAAAAAATGAAAGCATAAACCCAAAGATATTAAAAATGTTTATCTTAAATTAATTATATGAGTAATTATTTAAATGCTATAAGAGGGCAACTCTTTATAATAAAAACTCTAAAAAATCTCATGTTAATCATAAAATGACTTTATTAAATCTCCTATATTCAAAGCCAACGAAGTATCCAGTAGCAATTCAAATCAATTTAAGTAAAAAGATAGTGAAGAATTTCTTATAGTCATACAAAAAAAGGAATAAATAAAAAATTATTTATAATTCTCCTAATTCTTTCACATTTCTAATTTGTGAAATAGTACAAATTAGGATCCAAACTAGAACAAAAACTGATAACTCTCAAGAAGTTAATTCACAAACTTTTAATATACTTGAACAAGATAGTAATACGTAAAAAGACAATCTTCAACCACTTTTGCCATTATCAAGCAAACTTGTTCGAAAAACTACACTTAGCTCTTATAAATCTATTGTTCTTATATAAATATAAATAATAAACCTATCATCTTACAGTAAACTAAATATAGTGCTACGTTTATTTATGAATAGAATGTAGATTATGTCTAAAAAAATCATATTAAACACGCTATAAAAAATGACAATGATTGTAAATGCATACAACACACTTAGGAACATACGATCATGCTATAATCGATTTATTATAGTTGGCTTCTTAAGGAAATTAAGAAGATGGTGTGATTACCACCTAATTAAATCTTAATTGTATGATATATTGAAAGCAAATAGGGATGATGAAAAAGGAGAAACCATATTACATAAAAATAATGAACCTATATAAGATGTGATCCCAAACTTAATATTATCTACATCCTTACATTTTATAAGAGATCCTTCTTCTTTGAATGATAGGAGTGTAGAATCATTATCAAACCTAAGAATTAAAAAGCGCTCAAAATTTAAATGGTATAAAGAAACTTTCTTAACTAGAATAATGTTTAGGGAAGACTCTAACCCACCCTTTTGAAAGGAAAAATTTATTTTGAGATTTCCTTCTCTCTTAGGAGAAGAGGTCAGGAATAAGATTGGAGAAAATTGTAATGACCAAATACTTAAATATTGAGAATTTATTGGTTATACTTAAAAGGACGGGTTAAGATTATGTCAAGATACGAAATTATAAAAAAGACTAAAATATGAGATATTTAAAACTAAGAACTAAGTTCATTATATCAATATTTTGATGTTACATATGATAAAAAAAAGTTTGTGGAAGTTATACAAAATATTCAAAAAATATGACAACAAAAATGAGTAAATTTTCTTATTGGAAACAAAAAAAATCCCCATAGACATCCTAGCGAAATCAAAATTATCAAGAAAACAAAAACATAACTTCTCTTCTTCATCAAAACTTAAAAATATAACATGTTATAAATGTGGTAAAAAGGTCACACTACTAAATATTTTAGAATAAAAAAATCTAAAACTTAGAACTAGATAAAGAAATATCAGATAAAGTCAAAGCCTTAATGGTATAGTAAAAATTCATCTTTGGAGATGAGTCAAAAAATGAATTCTTATTATTATAATAAACTAATAGCTCTGGAAAAAAAAGTGATTGGTTTATCAAAGATGAATATGATAAAGAATAATTAATGTGTTAATAGAAGATTAAATATTCCCATTAGAAGTAACAAGTCATATCCAAAATCCTCAATTACAAAAAGATTATCTTATGAAATTATAATATTCTTTTGAAAATCCTATCTAAAAATGATGGTTTTCTTCCTCCTATAACTTAACCAACATTTTAGATAAAAGTTAAAAAGACCTCTCAATTAAAGCTTTTTTATCTGCATCAAAAAATTGTTGCGATAAATTATAAACTAAAAAACTTAAACAAAAGAAAAAGGAACATAATGAAACAATTAAAAAATTGCTTCAACAAATTCACTCTAATGGTGAAGAAAAAATTTAGATGAAGAAGTAAATGAAACTCTCAAATTAAACAATAATGAAAACCTACTAAAGGACCTTTTTATTTATCTTAAATTAAGTAACGAATAATATTTAATTACAATAACTCTTAAAGTAAATGAAGATTTTTTAATAAATAATATTTCTCTATTCAATATAGGAGTCCATTTAAAATGCATAAAACAAAGGGCAATTACCTTAAAACTATAACAAAAAAGCTTGTAAAGATTGAAAGATTCTAATAACTCAAAATTAAAATAAATTTTAAAACTAATTTTTTATACATGTAAATGGATTTACAATAACAACTTATTTTATTATAGTAAGTGATGTATATAATTCCAAGAACTTCTTTTGAAACTAATTACTCCCTATACAAAACCATGATAACATTTAACCAAAATTAAATAATAAAATTATAATTTTACTTCATAGAAAAATCAAGAACTCAGAATATAAATTTAGTAGAGGCTCATTCTATTTATGAAAACCAATTAAATAATATTTTAAATGCAAAATAAAAATAACTCCTTTATCTGAAAAAGACATTTTAAAAGGAAAAATAGAACATCAATTATAAAATGAGAACAATAAAAATTAAGACTTCACAAAATGATATAGAAAATAAGTTTTGTGCAGATTTAACAAATACTTTTTGGAATAGAAAACAACATATTGTAAACCTACCTTATGAAAAAGATTTTAGTAAAAAAACAAATCCCTACTAAGGTTAGGCATATATAAATGAATAAATAATTAAAAATAATTATAAACAAGAAATAAACAGTCTATTGAAGAAAAAAAAATCTCCCCTACTAGGTCTTCTTGGATTTATGATTCCTCTTATGTTAATAAAAATTCAGAACAAGAATATGGAGTTCCTAAGTTAGTAATAAATTATAAAACTCTAATAAAACCTTATAATGGATTATATATCCAATCCTAATAAAACAAATTTGCTCTAAAAATTACCTCATAATTATATTTTTATCAAAATTTGACATAAAGGTAGGCTTTTGGTAAGTATAAATAGACCTTAAAAATAGGTATAAAACTGCCTTCATTGTCCCTTTCAGACAATTTGAATGGAATGTTATGCCTTTTTACTTGAAACATGATTTGTAAGAATTCCAAAGAATAATGAATGAAAATTTTCATAATATTTAAAATTTTATAGTATACATAGACGATGTCCTATTATTTCCTTCCTCTTTAAAGTAACATTTCAAATGTATTAAATATCTTTAGTTTCCAACCTCCTTTCTCTTTACCTTTCCTCTACATTTTACCTTTTCCATCTTGTCCTTCTTTTAATCCACTAGTGTTTTCAGTTATGTGTCTTTTTCTTGCAATGTTTGAAAACTTGGAGAACTTCTTGTCTTTAACACTTAAAGTCCTGCCTAAACGTCCTTTTTTCCTTTAGTTAATCTCCATCCTACTGAGGCATCTATTGTTCCTAAATAACCCTCTCAAGACATTTGTCAACCCCTTATGAAGAACCTGGTTGCAAGTAGCTAGAGATTCAAACTCAGAAGCTAAACTCAGTTATTGTCCCCCTTCCAGAGCCATGAATTTGTAAACGGTAACCCCACCAATCTCTAATTTTAAGATTGGTGCTAATAAGTTGAATACAACACTCATAGGTTACTTCCTAGATAAAAGGATCTCTTTCTAACTAAACAAGCTTGGGTAGAGATTAACCGGAAGCAATATGCACTCTCTAACATCTTAGTGAATAATGATAATGTCTTTTTTTCTTCAGATTCACTTATCTCACTTCAACTAAGAAAGTCCTTAAGTTAAGAATATAGCATTGTCATAACAAACCCTCTTTTTATAAACATGGAAACATGTAGTAAGCTATAAAGACATTAAGCTAACTAGTATTCCAATTTGGATGTGCATTTACAAAATCCCACTCAAATACTGGACTATGAATAGTCTTAGTAAAATAACTACTTTTGTTGGCCAACCACTTTGCCTTTATGAGGCAATAACATAAATCAAAAAGATTAATTTTGCAAGGTTATATGTTTTAGTAGATGTGTTAAGTGATCTACTTAATGAAATCCATATTATGAAACTTGATGGCGACTTTGAAGTAGTAAAAGAAACAGTAAAAATGACATATGCCTAGAGAACTTTAGTCCTTAATCTAAAGAAAAAGTGAAGATCAACATGTTAAGTCTTCAAAATAGCAAGCTTTTAGGAGTTAATGGGTGAAAATTCTAAAGAAACACAACATGTTAATGAGCCATTAACCACAAAACATAAACCATTGATGCCACACCCATCAAAGTTATAACATCAATAAATAAGACTAACACCTCTAATTCTATAGAAATATATAAAAATTTAGGTCATATTTTAACTAATGTGAAAACTAATAAAAAATATGCATACAATGCAATATGTCTTGTTGTAACTGGGACTCTTCAAACATGAAAATCAATGACGAATTTGAAACTGTTAGCATAAGGAAGTCTAATAGAAGAAAAAGCAATTCTTCTTCTATTTAAAATATATGACTTTAATAGCTTGGAATATAAGAGTCCTAAATTCCCTCACAAAAAAATTATATGTATGGACTTTATTATAGAAAATAAGCCTAGTCTTTTAGGCATTTTTGAGTCTATAATAAAAGAAGAAAATTGCAATCTCCTCAATCTTTTGTTAAACTTTTAGAGTATCATTACTGATTATAATAGTCATCCTAATGGCATAATCCTGGTGCTAGTCAATGACAACAAGTTAATGGTTTTAGAATTTATAGAAACTGATCAAATGATCATTATAAAGATTAGGTGTAAAGATTAAAATGTTACAATGCACATCTCTATCATCTATACTTTTAACTACAAATTCCAAAGGCAAACACTATGGTCTAAACTCAAAGAGATCTCTCAAGCTATTGATAAATCTAGGCTTTTGATTGGAGACTTCAATTCCATTTTCCATCCTAAGGAAGCAGATGGTAACAATTCCAATAGGACACTTTGTCAAGATTTGGGACAACCTAAGTGACATTCAAGTTACCAATTTTCCTTGTAAAGGAAATTTCTACGCTTGACCAACGAACAAGAGGAACGTACATTCTTAAAGAAATAATTAGATAGGACATTATGCAATTTTGAATGGTTGCAAACCTTTCCTCACTTTTAGGACACTTTTCCCAATATAAATTTATCTATTCACTCTCCTTCAATTGTGCACCCCAAATCAGTAAGATCACCTGTCAAAACACCTTTAAAGTTTAATACAAGGTTATGAATACCTTACCGGACTTGATATTCGATTAGGTTCTAGTATAGTATTATACCGGTTACGCTCAATGCCAGGTATCATTTTGGATAAATTTTTAAATCTATGCAATTGTCCTTGAATTTTTTAAAAATTGCAAAATGGTCCTGAATTTTTAACCCTATCTCCAAAAATCAAAATAATAAATAATAATCACAATTAATATGAAATAACAATAATT
>JAOQMS010000180.1:16243687-16255102 GCA_027563885.1 Erythroxylum longipes | reverse complement strand
AAAACATCGTCTGTGTCACAGACTTCGTCTGTGTTACTGTTCACAGACTTCGTCTGTGTTATATTCGCGCTATCGTCGGGGTTACTATTCACGGATATCTTCTATCCCATTTTTGACCCTCCAGAAGATATAATTGACCTTCAAGGTCTTCATGAAAGTTATAAGTCTTGAGATTCTCTTTCGAACTAGCCAAAGAAACCCTGATTTGGATGCCTATAGCAAAAGTTATGCCAGTAAACCTGAAGCACGTATATGTAAAGTGGGGTCCCGCCAACACTGTTCTTGGAAGTTCTTCACGTTGAAATGAATAAATGGATAGTCAAAGAGTGGAGTTAAATTAAGAAGGAGAGTTGTTGAACACAAGTATGAGTAATGAATACGCATAATAAGTATGCGACAGTTGTGATATCGGAGAAGAGAAGATAAAACGATAATGGTTAAGTTGTTCTCTTTGGGAGATAAGCATCACGTATTAGGTTATGCTGTATGCAAGTTGGATTTCGAAAATGGGGTCTAACACTTTTCGTATCAGAGCAAGCACGAGTTAGACTCTAGAGACGGGGTCCAACACCATAGGCCTGGATCCACCCCCTGGGAGGCCCAGCATCCTTGCTAGCCCCCAGGCCTGGATCCAACCCCTTGAACGTCCAGCATCCTTGCTGGCATACCGATCTAGGTACTGGCTCTGATACCATTTGTAACAGCCCTAGACCACACTGCTCATAGATATTGTTCGCTTTGGGCCTTGGCCTAGCCGCCTCACAGTTTTGTTCTTCCCGCACACTCGCTCAGGAAAACGCGTCTTATAAGGGATAGGTATCTATAGCCTTATAAGGCCTACTTCGTTCCCCTCTATATGAGAATCTAACATTCCACCCCCCCCCTTGGAGGCCCAATGTCTTTGTTGGCACATCGGCTCGGGTACTGGCTCTGATACCATTTGTAACATCCCGGACCACCCCGCTCACAAATATTTGTCCGCTTTGGGCCTTGGCCTAGCCAAGCCCTCATAGTTTTGTTCTTGCTACCCCTTGGGAAAACGCGTCTATAAGGGAAAGGTTTCCATAGCCTTATAAGGCCTACTTCGTTCTCCTCTCCAATCTATATAGGAATCTAACATTCCACTCCCTTGGAGGCCTAGCGTCCTTGCTGGTACATAGGCCTGGATCCACCCCCTTGGAGGCCCAGCGTTCTTGCTGGCATATCGGCCTGGGTTAGGCTCTGATACCAATGTAACAGCCCTAGACCACCCGCTCACAGATATTGTCCACTTTGGGCCTTGGCTCAGCCAAGCCCTCACAGTTTTGCTCTTCCCGCATACTCGCTCGGGAAAACGAGTTTTTGAGGGAGATGTATCTATACCCTTATAAGGCGTTCTTCGTTTCCCTCTCTAACCGATATGGGATCTCATATTATCCACCCCCTTTTAGGCTCAACGTCCTAGCTGACATACCAGTCTAGGTACTGGCTCCGATACCATTGTAACAACCTTAGACCACCCGCCCACAGATATTGTCTGCTTTAGGCCTTGACCCAGCCAAGCTCTCACGGTTTTTCTCTTCCTGCACACTCACTCAGGAAGATGCGTCTATGAGGGAGAGGTTTCTATAGCCTTATAAGGCCTACTTTATTCCCCTCTCCAATCGATATATGAATCTAACAAAAAAAGCTTTAACATCTCTTGACGAATGTAAAGACTAATGTAATAAAGTGAAATTAAATATTTATGTATAGTGAGACTTTTAGACTATCAAAGACAATCACAATGAGCTTACAATAAGTAATACATGAAATAATCTCGATGTATCTTGATCTTCCTCTTTACTTGATCTTGATATTGAAGATTGCAAACACTGTCTTTTCTTTCATAATCCTTTGATACGGTAATATTTTGTTTTCATATTCCTTCAAGTCAATCAAAACCTCAATTGGAATCTCCCTTGGTTTAACACTTATGAAATATGACAGAGTTTATAAAAACTTCGATAGGCTAAGTGTACACTTGAGTACATATGAGCATTTCATAAATCATATCGAGTCTTAGTTTATTAGAGTGACCAAGAGATAAATATTTTGAGTTATATTATGCAATTGAGGAAATTGCTTAATGTATATTTCATAAGAGTCCTATTAACCTTAAATAAGATTTATAAGAGTTTTCTCTACACCTATGAAAAAGCAAGATATTTGTATGAGTTCCTCTTCATTGAAGATAAAGAAGATGTTTTGTAGATAGTCCTTTTCACCCATTGAAGAAAGTAGATAATGAATTCTCAAATAAAACTTAAGAAGTGGACATTGACTGAAATTTATTTAGTTGAATCACTATATATTGGTTTTTGCTTCTTTTTCTGTATGCTCTTTTACTCTTATTGTATTTGATATGAATGTATTTTATATGAATTTGTCATAACCATTTATTAGAATATGAATTTGATCTTAGTTTACAAATAGGGCAAAATGTGAATACACATGCCTTATCTCATATATCATCCACGTACCAATACACGTGGATGGTGACATCGAATGGTGTTTAATAACATAATATTCCACATTAGAAGCATTAACAAGATTGATAACAGTGAGCTATATTTGCAACAAATTGAAACTTTAGGCATTCAGTTAATAAAAATGGAGTTATGGCTAATACTACATAATTGAGTAAAGTTATGAATTTATAATATAATATACTTATAAATTTATATTGTGTCTTAATTTTGTGCATATCATATTATCTATCAATTTTAAAAAATATTCATTAAAAATAAATAGAAAGTTGGAGTTAATTTCATCAATATGTAACACTTGTAAGAACTTGATAATAAAAACTCTACTTTATAGATAAATTCAAAATATAATATATCTTGAATTTTTAACTATATTTATTATAATGTAAAAAGATATAAATAAATTGATCAAAAATAATATTTATATAATATTTAAATTTTAAAATATTTATTTAAAATAAAATTTATTTTAATTATTATTTCTCATATGATAGATCTTGATTAAAATATCTCTAGTTATTTTTATTAAAATAAGTATAACAAGTTTGAATTTACTTCTAAATTTTTAGAATTTATCTATTAAATACAAATATTGCCTGATGAATAAATTTTTTATATAGTAAAATGTAAATAAACAATCATGTCTCCTCAGCAAAGCATATACTTACATACATTTATTTATTTATTTGTTATAAATAATCATTTCAATTTATTAGATGTATAATTTTTTAAATTATACAATAATATATATATATTTACTATATTATACATTTTAATATAAATAATAGAGATATATATTAAAATACTTTTCTCTTCACATATTTGAATAATGAGAATAATTTTTTTGTCTGATATGTTAAGATGAATCAACTACAAACATTTTACTTAAATTTTTTTAATAAAAAGTAATATTTTTAAAATATTTATTAAGAAACTTTATTACGTAATAAAAACAAAAAATGTAATGTAAACTATACTAATTATTTATTCTATCTTATATTCGATTTCATCAAATTTATTTAAAATAATTATTAAAATCACTTATTATTTATGGTTTATATGTATTGCAAACATTATATGCCTTATAAAAGATTTATAATCGCATGTATTTTTTTATTGTTAATGTCAATTATAATTGCAGTGAACTTATTAGTTCGTACATTGTAAGCTTTCCAATAAGCGTGTTACTGGATATTAAATAAATTTAAGATTTGTCTCTACCAAAAAGATGATTCTTGTCAAATTCTAATATGAAAAGGTTACTTTAGTCATTACATATAGGTTATTTAGCTATATATAGATATGGATTGAGAAGTTAGGTTATTATAGCTTATCTTATACTTTACAAAGGTTCTATTCGAAATTTGAATTTATTACTCTTCATATCATATGTCAAAACATTAAAAATAAATGCTTAAATGGCATTAGAAATTAGAGATACGGTATCAAAATTGAATTGATGAGAACATTACAGCGATGAAGTTCTAGGAGTTAGATTAAGGATATGTTTCCCTGCTTATACACAATATAGATAAAGAACGTGTACTGTTACGCCGTGTTTCTAATATTAAAGAGACTAATTATTGACATACTGAAAAGTCAAGTGGTTATAATTTATCTTGCGTTTATAAGAATTTTACTCATGTTTCACTTAAAATTTGAATTTATTACTCTATATATCTTATGTCAGAATTTGGGAACATATTAGTATAATTAAACTAATAACATTTCAGTTCAATTATAATTAAACTAATAAGCAATATAATTTCATTTCAATCGATCACCCTCGTTTGTATAAATTTTAACATATTCAATGCATAAAATTTTCTCTTTTGCAGGGGTTCTAAGAAGGTTCATAACATACACAACTTTCTATTTGTGTTTTTACATATAGGTTGTTTTGGCAAGTTGAAATGGGCGAGGATACGTTATATAAATTTAGATTAAAATTAAATGGAACCTCAAAAGTCAACAATTAAGCCGTCTTAGCTCAGCCGGTAGAGCGCATGGCTTTTAACCATGTGGTCGTGGGTTCGATTCCCACAGACGGCGTGTTATCGTTTTCGAGTAGATAAATGGTCGAATGCCGAATAAATGGTATAGGGAGTCAACGATGTGGTGATCCATTTAAGAACTAAACAATTCGTTTGTAATAATAAGCGTGAGACCTCGGCTCTTTGGATTCCACAAGTTGAAGTTTTTGAAACTTCAAACGGTTCATGGACTTCACGTTGAGCAATTCTTGAGAATTTAATGTTTACCTGAAGCAAGTTCATGGGATAGCCATGCATTTCAATAATAGCAACCGCTACATTACCTAAAGATTCTTCCATTCCACCGCATATTTTCACGTTTTCCTTTTCTTTTTCTGTCTCTCATTTCTACTTTTCCTATAGTTTTATTTCAGGTCTACTAACTAACTTTAATGCCACCCACGATCTTCCGAGTAAACCCCCTTTTGTCCTCACTCTCACCATTATATTGAGGACTTTGGGACTGCAAGTCGCTTAACTTCTGATTTGTTCTTTCAGATTGTCAGATTCCGTTTTTTTTTCCCCATTTAATCTCGTAATTGGTTCAATAATGAAATTTGAAGACTATTTGATGCAACCAGGTGATGAGAACCAGACAAGAGTCGACTTGGAGGAGGAGGTAACTTAGCGAACTGATAAATACCCTTAAATTAAATATTGTAGAGAGTAGAGATAGACCTTTCTTTTATAATGATGCAGGTTGACAAATTGCAAGGTGAGTTAGATGAAGAAAAGGCAGTGAGGAAAGTTCTGCAAAGCGCTCTCCACGGACGAATTCCATCGCATCTTCCTTTTTTTCTTCCACCTCTAGTAAGGACATGCTACTTAGAAATAGTACTATAGCTTCAACGGGTTAACTCCAAAATAAAGAATATATTGATTCTTCATGTTTCAGGTTCAGGGTCTTCTCATTGAACTCACAGTGGTGGAAGAAGAGATTGTGTGGCTAGAGAAAAAAGTTGCAGAGCTAAAGCTGAGCTTGTATCTGGAAAGGAAACAGACTAAAGAATGGAAAGTAAAGAAACAGCAGCGAAGGAAGCCGATGCAGCACAATAATCTACAGCCTTTATTTTCTCCTGGAAAATGCATTCTTAGTGACGATTTCCATGAGCTCTCTAGATCACAACATTTTGAAGATCATAAAAAGGAGAAAATCCAGTTTAGACGGGTATCTGCGGGTTCTGCAACAGAAATTCTTAGCTTTTCTTCCCCAGGATCCACTAGTAAGCTTATATATTATATTTATCGATCACTGCCAAAAATCTTTATAATCATTTTTTGAGATTGACTCAACTAGTCCGAGTCTGTACTTATTAACATATCATACAAGTACAACAAAAGTTGGAAGGAAATTTTTACTTTCTCCCGTTGTCTTTATTGTGAACAGAAGAAAATTCAAGGAGGCATTCAGGAAGAACTATAAAAGAACAAAATTTTTATAGGGAAATTCGCAGTGATAAACCGAATGAACTCTCAGAAGAATTGCTGGGATGCCTAATACGGTTGTTTCTAGATCTAAATCAAGCACCACAGGATAGAGAAATACCTGCGACAGTTCCAAAGCTGAACCTGTCCTGCATGAACTCGAAAGGATCAAAGACCTTATTCAACTGTAAAGCATCCATGTCGCTATTTAATCAAAATGTGTCAAATCTCGACCCCTATGGTATTATTCCAGATTTAGATGGCACTATCAGGGACATCGGACCATACAAGAATTTCATCCAGATAACTAGAAATTCATTGGACGTCAGTCAGTTCTCAGAATCTTCACCGATGGCACGAAAATTCAGGTTTTATACATGCCTTCAATAAGTTAAATTATTATCATTTGAAACATGTACCTGGAATTTTCTTTTTTCACATATGTATTCTATATTGCACTTTGTTCCAGGTATTTATTGCAAAGACTAGGTAATATTGACTTGACATTTTTGAGCTACAAGCAGAAGCTGTCATTTTGGATCAATGTCTACAATTCTTGCATAATGCATGTACAGTAAGAAACCGTCTGCTATGTCAAACAAAACAACTAAACTGAAGTCTCATACAAGAGTGTTTAAGTGTCTTCTCCTTTTCATTTTATATCAGGCATTTCTCGAAAATGGTTTACCCTCTTCTCAGGAGAATCTGCTGAAAATCATGAAAAAGGTAAGTGATTTGTCTAGTCATCAAGCATTTACTTGAATAAACTAACTATGATAGAAATGGTTGGAGACATAAAAATCAACAATTTTACGAGGATTACTTTTTAATCAGGCTTCTTTGAATGTTGGCGGTATAGTGCTGAACGCCCTGGCAATTGAGCATTTCATTCTTAGGCATCGATGTGATTCAGAAGACGTAAGTCAAAGGCTTGTCTTCCTGACCCCAATAATTTACTCCTCCAGCCTGCAAGGTGTCTCTACAATTTTGAAAGAGTTAGATTTGCACCTCGAAACTGTTATGGATAATTAATTTTACAAATTAATCTTAGGCTGTGCTATAAGTGTCTTACCTTGATGCAAGAGTTTGATAAGGTTGCAAATTCTCTTACAAGGGCCCTGAGAATGAGAAGGAAATGCTACTACGACGTAGTTATGGTCTCGGATATCCAGAACCCAATGTGACTTTTGCTCTTTGCCGAGGCAGCTGGTCCTCACCAGCAGTAAGTACAATGCTTCTAATTCTTAAAACATATATAACTAATACATGGATTGGTCCTAATGACGAGCATGAGACATTGAATGCAGTTAAGGGTCTATACCCCAGACGAAGTGATAAATGAACTGGGTGAAGCAAAAGTGGAATATCTGGACGCATCAGTGGGAGTTACAAGCAAGAGAAAGATTGTGGTTCCTAAGCTATTGCAATGGAACATGCGAGATTTCGCAGATGACATGGAATCCTTGTTGGAATGGATTTATAGCCAATTACCGCGTTCTGGATCGTTGAAGAGATTGATGATGGAGTGCTTCAATGGAGAAAAGAAATCAAGAAAATTAGTGGAAATTCAACCTTACGAGTATGAGTTCCGTTACCTACTGCCTTTGTAAGAAATGTTAACAGGGGAGAAATTAAAAAAAAAGGTTTTCATAGAGCCGGTTTCTGAACGAGTGCTATCTTGAATCTTAGCTGCAGATAGTTCAGAGGCGTACTCTCTTCCATAGGTCGTTAAAAAAATGTCTTGATTTATACCCCACTTTCATTCAATCAGTAAGTTATAATTACTGGTATAATTATTTAAAGATATTTTTTCTCTTATATATATCCAGATCTATACCATAAAGTTTATGAGATAAATAGTGTATTATAAATAAAAATATGATTAGAATATAATTATGAGATTTATATTGAATTTATATATTATCATAGTAATTACTCTATTAACATTAGACGTTATTAAAGCTTTTAAAAAATATCATACATTATGTATCTTCTTTACAAAAGAAGTATTTAATCTTATAGACAAAAGTATGAAGATATTTAAATAAAAGTGTGAGTACTTGAACTGATGACCCCATAAAAGAATTCTAAATTGGATATTACTTTGAGATCTCGAAAGTATTTTATATAGAGATTGCTATATTTTGATATTACTTATAATCTATTCTAGTTAAAGGTAGCTCAGTTAGTAGTCATTATATGTAACATAAACTATATGAAGAAAATTAAGTAATCAATATAAAATTTATCAGTCTAAAGTAATTAGGAAGAATGTTCTGTTATTTTCAATTAGTATTAATTTGGAAAATCTTTAGCCAAGATGGAAGTAAACTTTCAAAATAATTTTCAAATGCTATTAATTAAATCAATTACTAATAGTGGATAACTAACATAATTAGATTCAAATAGAGTAGATATTAATTTTATGTTCTATGTCCAATCGGAATATTATATGATGAAAGGATTTAGATTATACAAAAAATTATGCACTGAAAGATTAGTTAAAACTATTTTGATATTTCTAAATATTTAGATAGTCATAATACATTAGTAGACATTAATCTTCATCTATGCATATAAATTATTTAATTAGATAATTAAAGATAAAATTAAAAAAGTTTAATTTATTCAATCCTAAATATGATTTAGGGTTATAATTTATATCCATTGTCAAAATATTTAAAAGCCTAATGGATCACACACAAAAAATGGGCTAAAGAGAAAATTGTGTTTTAAACAAGTTAGACATTATAAAGTTTTAAAAACTTTATAATTAAATATGAGATATTTAATGATACCAATATGAGATATTGATCTTATTTATGCCCAACTAGTATTTAGTTAGAACTAACTATAATTTTAATTAAAGTTTAATTAAAATAAAATTTTATTTAAATTAAATTACTAAAATATCCAATTCCTATCATAAATAAAGTTGGGTTCTAAACAAGCTAACATACTTTGCATAATCTTCTTTGCAATAGTTGTAAAGTTATTAACACATTTTGTAGATACCGTTAGAAGCTGGACACTTGTACGACTATGATAATTGAGATGAGTTGATTTCAGAAACAGTTTGAGAGAAACGACAAAAAAATGATCAAGCTTTGAAATAAAGTATGAGTTATGATTTATGCTTTATTACATTTTATATGTTAATTTTGTTACAGAATTTAAGTGATCTAAACTTTAAAAAATCATATGAAAAAGTTTTGTATTTATTTTATTGTACAGGGACCAGATCTCATCCCAATTTTTTAATAGTGGTATCCGAGTCATTTTTAATTCTATAACTTGATTAAAATTATTTGATTGTTGTCGGTATTAAATTACGGAATCGAAATTGTAATGTTACAAATCCTATTTTTCTGAAAAGTTAAGATTACCTAACTCATAATATCACATTGGATTTGAATAATAATATGAAAAGTTCATGTTAAAATCCTTTAACTTGAAACCTTAACTCTAAGATACCTAAAAAATTCTTATTGTTTTAACAATAAATCGAAGCAAAGTTCACCAAAGACACTGCACAATGATGAATGAAAGTTTTGATTTTTTGAAACCTAGTTCCCACGCTATAACAAACCATCTATCAATTGTTGATAGGTGAGGCAACAACAGAATTGCATCTATTTTGGGTGCCTATATTTCTGGTAATGGTCTTGACAATTGTTTGTATTGTATGATTATTGAAGTATGGGATGGGTGAAAAATTGGTGGCGAGTTGTATGACTTTTATTATGGCCTGTTTAGTTCAAGTAATGAAATAGATAAAGAATAGAATAGTTATTCTTAGTAATAGAAAAGATGAAGAATAGAATAGAATGAGTATTAATTTGTTTGGTTCAAGGAATAGAATAGATAAAAAATTTCTAAGCCAGTGTTTGGTTTGAAAATATAAATTTGGAATGACAAAAGAATAACTAACAATAAGACCAAAATATCCTTATCATTATCCTTATCCTCCTCCTCCTCCTCCTCCTCCTCCTCCTCTTCATCATCATCATCATCATCATTATTATTATTCATTTATTATTATTATTATTATTATTAATTATTATTATTATTATTAATTTTGTTATTAATTTTATTGATCTTATTAATTATATTTATTTTTATTAATTATTTTTATTAATTATTTTTATTTTATTAAATTCCTATTATTATTATTAATTTTATTATTATTCTTATTAATTTTCTACTTATTATTATTATTACTTTTATTAATCCATTTTATTATTATTATTATTATTATTATTGTTAATTTTATTATTATTATTATTAATTTTCTACTTATTATTATGCTTATTATTATTAATTTCATTAATTTTATTAATCCATTTAATTGTTTTAGATCAACAAATTCAATGCTTCAAAATTAGATATTGAAATGGAGTTCTAACTATTTAAGGAAGCACTTGAAACCGTAGCAATAAATATTCCTTTTATGATTGACAATATATTAAACTTCTCCTTTATTAAAAATTAAGGAGGTATAAGAAGTATATTTATCATGATATTCAAGTAAAACAGCATACAAGAACTAGACAGACCTACAGAATGCTATGGATTTGGTGTGTGTTGATGCAGTTTTGTTCACCTTCCTTCCACGTTAGTTTACATCTTTGGCCTACTTGCACTTTAATACTAACCATGTCAAAGATAAGAAAGTCAAGCACCTTCATCAAGAATTTAGTTAAACTTTACCTTAATACTCATTAAAATAGATTGCACCAGAGTTCCGGACAATATAAGCTGTTGCAAACATAACCGTGCTGATGAAGACAAATGAGAAGGCAATAATAAACAGATCATAACCCAACAGATCATAACCCCCCGAGAACTGAAATGTCCAACCCTCCTTAGGCAATCTTCGCTTTCTATCATCAAACAAATTTGTGGGGGCTTCATGGAGTCCAGATCTTTTCTCCCCCTTATCACTTGCCTTCAGAGCAGCCAATTTATTATGCAATCTAATCAGGCAGCTTTACATATAAACATTTTAGTTTGTCCTTCAAAGAAAAGCAAAATCCAACCTTGGAAAGGTTTTGGATTTTAAATGTGTGGACGATAGAACCAAAAAAAATACGAATACATAGGATAAAACCTTTTCATAATTCGATAAAGATGATGTTCCATTTGATTCTAAAGGTACTCCATCTTTGCAAGGTTGTGAATTTCCAGGCACGTTGTTCCCAAATGCGTGCAGTCCATTTGCTTAAAAGTTGAAAACCTTCAACAACCATGTCATAATGCTTCCCTTGATTGCCTTACACCACTCTATATCTATGCCATCCAGAAATACCATCTGTTTAAATGAGTTAAAAAGACAATAACATAAATAAACCAATAAAATATGGTAAGAAATCCTGTAAAGAAATTGGTGCAGCACCTGATTCAAGGATGAAGCAAACCGAAGTGCAAAATCATCATGCTCAGCACGGATA
>JAOQMS010000180.1:16227889-16240853 GCA_027563885.1 Erythroxylum longipes | reverse complement strand
CCCCAAAGTAAAATCCAATGGAATTGTATTGCCGAGCCAGATAAGTGAGATTTTAAAATACAGGACCAATATCTTGTAACCATACAGTCTTTTCTTTGTTTTTAATATTTACATATCAAGACTGAGCCCTCGAAGCCATACAGTTTATAACCCAAATTAAATATATTACGCTGGAATTGAGCTCTCTTAGCCATACAATCTTGTAACATATATCATGATACAGTACTACTAACTCCCTAATTGGCATGTCAACCTTTATCATATTTATCCAATTCCTATCTATTTTACTAACTCCCTAATTGGCATGTCAACCTTATCATATTTATCCAATTCCTATCTATTTTACTAAGGGTAAATCTAATTAAATTCCATTGAAATTTCATAATAAAATCTCATAATAACTAATTCAACCTATTCCATATTCAGCCAAAGTAGTTGTCATTCTTTAATGTCATTTTTTCCTTCCATTATTGGTTTTAATTTAATTAATACAACATTTATCTCACCAATTAGTCAAAAATAACACGTATATCGAGTTTCTCAATTCAAATATATTCAGGAAAATACAAATTATAAGTCTAAAATCACAATTAATCGCATATACTACTTCATTTAGCATCCAATCAAATATTTTTAACAACAATTTCATAAAACCCCAATTTTATCTCAAGAACCCTAAATTACATAATACATAAATTTTAGGAAAACATAGAATTACATGAACATATACCAAATTAATGTCCAATTCTTCAAATTAAGCTTCCATCAATTTTAATTTCACCAGCAATTCCTTATTCCTTATTTTTCTCTTTCTCTCTCTCTCTCTCCCCTTCAATTCCTCTTCTTTATCTTCATAATATTGCATAAACATTCAATTTCATGCATATTCATCAATGCGTGCAACTAAAGTAAAATCATGTACTAAAAATAATCAAAACTCCCTTACCTTATAAATTTTTAGGTACTATTCATCAAGAACACCCATATACCTTTTCTTCATCTTTTTCCAAACATTTTGTTGATATGGTGAGTTTAGAGACCCTAAGTTGATGATTTAGTGTTTAATAGGTAATTTGGGGGTTAAAAATAAAGAAAGTTAGCTTGAAAATGAAAGAAAATGAAAGAAAAATGGAGAAAAAAAGAGAAGGCATGTCCTCGGCTATCTTTGGTGAAGAAGAGAGCATAGGTGGCCAAGAAAATGATATGTGGTCCCTTAATAACACTTTTTCTTTTTTTTATAAAAAAAATCAAAATTAACTTTAACTTTTAACCCATTCTTTTCTTCTCAATAAAAATACCCATAAAAAATATCAACCTCACATAAAGACCTTAATTAATATATTTGTTTCCGTTAATATTTTCGAGTCTAACTTTCACCTTGTCTCGGGTTAAACTTTGACCACTGGTCAACTCTTGGTCAAACCCTCAAAACAAAATCTTTTTGAGCTCTAATTTGATCCTGGGGCTATCCTTGAATAATATCATTTTGAGCTCTAATTTCATCCTCGGGCTATCCTTGAATAATATTATCCGATGCCAAAAAAAAATAAAATGCAGTATGGGTCCTGAGTGTCACTATTCACTTCAAGATACACTATTTATAATCCAAAAGGTACTATTCATGAAATCAAGATTTTTGGGATGTTATATAGATTATATATTTCGTTATAATATCATATTAAAGTTATATATAATAATTTCAAATTCATAAAAATTTATGCAAAATTAATGTATAGACTCGTGTGTATTAAAGTGTACTACATTTACTTATATACGTAAAATAATCATAATATGATTTTATTGTATCGTGTGTATTGATACTAACATAATAAGAACAGATATATGCACTAAAATATTTAAAATAAATTAATTCGTTAATATTGTATCACATGTATATGTATGTAGGTATAATCATGCAATTAAAATATGTATGCATGTATTGGTATTTATAAATGTTTTAGAAACTATTATTATCCCATTGTGTAAAGTATTTCACCCAAACGAATAGTCCCTTTTTTTTTTGTGAAAACACGCCTCCGTAATTATAGTAAACTCAAGTGAGATAAAGTTTGACAATAACAATAACAATAACTTTAAAAAAATTAATATAAATATCAAGAGTAATTTCTTAGTCATTTACCAAAAATTATGTTCTTATATTTTGATACAATTTTTTAAAATATTTTTATATGAAAAATAGAAATAAAGATATAAGATACTTCTATAATTTTATTTATCAAATCCAAAAGTATTTTTGATTTAGTTAATATTTTTGAACTAAAATTATGTCAACTTTCAGCTAGCACAAATAAAATATGAAACGTGTATTCAAACAATGTTAAATTTTGATATATAAAAGATAACAAAGTTTTTACAAGCAAATGAATGTACTACAAGTATTTTTTTAACTTTTCAAAACAAAATGATCTTTATATTTTATTAATATAATAACACCTTTGAATTATTTCTCAATAAAAAAATTATTTTATAGAAACAGAAACTTCCAATATATGACAATTTATTGAATTTTAGTATTAATAACTAATTATTTTCTTAACTCAAATTCATAATAAAGTTAAACTCAAAATTGAATAGAGCATAAATGAAATAACATAAACAACTTCAAATCTTCGAAATATAAATATTAAAATTCTCATTACTCAATAAAACATATAGTTTACTATGTAAAATTCTATTATAGATTCTCACTAAATTCCTCGTTAGATTTTGTAAATTAGAAATGTACCACATTTCTCTTGATTCAAAATGTACAAAGTTAGGGTTATATATATATAAATTTACAAGACTAATTAGGGAATGTAATTTTAATGATCAAGGGATTATAATCGTTGTAATTAATTTATAATTCCTATAATCAATGTTTAATTAGTAACACCCCTGAAGTTGGAGCATAAATATTGATTATGTTGACTTGTTATGAATATGACTTGAGTATTATTTAAGGCTTTTGTAAATATATCTTTGAGTTGTTCTCCAATTTTAACATATCTTATATAAATCAAGTTGTGATGCACTTTTTCACTAATGAACTAGCAGTTAATTTCAATATATTTAGTTATTTCATCAAGAACTATTTAGAAGTGATATGTAGAGTACCTTGATTTTTTCACCATAATTTTGCTAGTATTAAAGCTTTAAGACCAATTTCAAATAATAGTTGATATATCCACATTATCTTGTATGTTTACTGTAACATAACTAGATCTAGATATAATATTTTGCTTCTTACTTTTCAATGAAACCACATTTCCTCCAATAAAGACATAGTAGCCAATAGTATATTTGAGATCAATCTTAGAATCCATTGTTCATGAGCCCCTTTAAGTAACATAAGATATGTTCTAAGGTCGCCCAATGATTAATAATTGGAGAAGATATTAATTGACTTATAACTCTGATAGAATATGCAATATCAAGGATGAGTTAATGTAAGATAGTTTAATTTTTCAACCACTCATTTATATTTTTACAGGGTCTTTAAGCAAGTCTCCATCTTTAGTGAGTTGTAAATTAAGAAGCACTGGGATGCTTCATGACTTTGCTCCTAACTTTCTTGTCTCAATTAATAGATCAAGTACATATTTCCTTTAGGATAGGAAAATGCCTCTCTTGCTTCTCATTACTTCTACTATCATAAAATACTTCAGAGCCCCTAGATCTTTTATGTGAAAATAAAGGATTTTAATGATGACATGCCTATATAGTAATAACGATATCATCCACATACGCAACAAAAAGAATATTCCATATTTAGATTTTTCATAAAAGTCTAAGTGATCAAATTTTCTCTTATTCAATCCAAATGTTTCTACTGCTTAACTAAATTGTTTAAACCAAGAATGTGGACTCCATCTTAAACTATACAGATTTGCCAAGATGACAAACTTTTCCATACTCCCCTGAGCAACAAACTCAGGCAATTGCTCTATATACACTTTCTCCTAGAAGTCACCATGTGTTAAGGCACTTTTTTTAATATCTAATTGATATGAAGAACAATCATAAGTAGCTACCATACAAATGAATGGGCGAATAGATGCTAGTTTAGCAATATGAGAGAAAGTATTAAAATAATCCACATAAGTCTGAGGATAAAATTTTATAATAAGTCGAGCCACTAATCCATCAAAATTGATTTTGACTAAAAAGACCTATTTACATCCATTGCTCTTCCTTCCAATATAGTTGCTTATTAAAATCTATTTACCATTAGCATACAAAACATTCATCCCCTTTATTATAGTATTATGCTAACCAACGTAAGATACAACTTCATAAATAGTTTTTAGGAGAGACATGAAATTAAGTGAGGCAATAAAATACCATGAAGTGGAGGATAAATGATTGTAAGAAACTAAAAAAGGAAATAGAATAAATGCATTGGCATTTATCTTTGTGAAGGGAAAATGGGATATCATCCAATATTGAATATAATGTCGAAGAAAATGTTCGCTCAAGGTTACATGCTCTAAGTTTCAATATTTTTAACCTTCGTAATTACCACAAGCGCACAAGTCATTTCCGTTGTACCTAAGGTGTCGATCCCACGAGGAAGGAAACTAGTACTAAGTCTAATGGCAGCTAAGTCACAAACCTAACAACTATTGCAGAAAAGTAAATCAATTGATAATTGGATATGAGAATTGAAAGTGCTAAAAGCATTAAAGAAAACAATCACATAACCAAATCCAAAATCAACCTAGAAATCACCAAGTGAGAGAAAGGGGATTTTAGATTTTAATTCGAAATTAAAGAAAATTAACCAATTATGAAATTATTGACTCAACAGGCCTAGACGGTCCTAGGGTGAATTACTCTCTCTTGAGTTATACTTCTTAACCCTAATTGACAAACCCTAATTTAACTTATGGGAATTCCAATCTTTCGATTCACAATCGACCTAAAAACTAAATTAGATCTAAAGTCGTCTACTAACCTACCGGGAACCTATGCTCGATCTCTCATTACACCATTCTACTGGTTTGATTTAATCCTTTACCTATTAATTTACCCAACTCTCATTAGCCCAAATTGATTATTTTCACTTTGCTCAACCTCTTAGTCTATCGCCAAGTTATTAAGAACAGGACTTAAATCATAATCCAATCAATAAAAACATAATCAAATAAACTTCATTAATCTCAAGAATCAAATCCAAAGGTGAGTTTAGACATCAACTCAACATTCAACCAAACAAATCTCAACACCTATTTCAATTCTATATATGAATAAAATTTAAATAATGGAAATACTGTAGGGAATGGAATTTGGGACGGTGACAGTAAGAAACCTCCTGTTCCAGGAAGCACTTCGCATCAACTCTTCATCGTGTCTCTCTTCCTTTGTCTCCTTCCTCAATCTCTCGGTGTCACCCTAGGTTTTCTCTCGGAATCGACGGAATGGAACTTTTTTCGTTAAACTTTTTAGCTCTCTCTTCCCAGACCTTTGGTGGCTGTCATATCATATTTTATTTATATCTTTCGAGGCTCTAGGTCAAAGTCGGGGTCGAAACAGTCCAAAAATTCATTCAAAACTTAAGTTTTTTGTTAGCCCAATGCAGTGCACGATCGTGGCCCTGCCTGCCACGATCGTGGCCTGTGTTATTTTCCTTCGGTCAAGATCGTAGCCCATAATGCACGATCATGCCTTTATTAATAGCTTGGTTGAAACGTCATTATAGCCTTTTTACGCGAAGGCACACATTTGTGATGCGTGTCAATCTGGTTACTCAGCTACATCATGTTTTCAACTGGCTACTAGCTCTATTCATAACCTGAAGGTTAGTAGAATAGTGATTATTAAACACTTTTTTTTACCTACCTTATTGATTTTAGCTATTCGTTTCCATGAAAAAATACTAGTTCAGCGACTTAACCTAAAAGGCCTCAAATTATGAATGAATGTGACAATCTATCAGGTGCTAAATTTCCACTAAGTCCTAATTAGGCTGTATATTTATCTAATGGCCCCCTATTTCACTAATTTCGCAAGCTAATGATTGTTCACAACTTGATAGACTATGTCCCAAGATTAAATAAATTTCACTCAATCTAATTCATTGACACATTCACACACTTCACACAATGTAACCTACTACTATCATACAATATACAAAATTCACATTCAAAAGCAAAAACAAAAAATCCCTCTCCACACTTGAATAACACATTGTCTTAATGTGACAAGAGAGCACACACCCAGGGGAAATAAACACAATATACGAAAAACATAAGAAGAAAATACTAACATAAAATGAAACGAAAAGGGTTAGAACATGAAATCGTTTTTGGTAAAAGAGGTGGTGATGGGTATAGTGTTGAAACCAAATCAGCTTGACATCGAAAATGTTTCCCTATCTTATAAGTGAGTTAAGAGAACAAAAGAATTAGCAGTCCAAACCGTTCCAAATTATTTATGACTTATTTAAGAATTTAAAACAAACCTAACTACACAAAAATTTAAACGTACTACTAAACGTGCTAATTTATGGTCATTAGCTTGACCTTCATCCTTTAAAACTCAACCAGGATCAATTATGAGTAGCTTGTTCCTATCCTTTTCGTTTAACATCAATTTTGTTTCCCATGAGTAAGCTAAAAATTACAAGATGATCAAAAGGGCAATATTGATCAAATTATGAAAACCAATTAATTTTAGTACTATCCTTTTCACTTACAGACTGTCAATAAAATAGGGAATAACGACGCTACCTGAATCTTCCACCGAATCTAACAGTTTGTCTTGTACAAAGGTAAATTGCTCTCCTTCTTCCTTCATCACCTTCATCTCCTTTGCTTCTTCCGCTTTATGAACAGAGACTTTTATCGCTTCTTCAAACTTGATGTCTGCTGTCATCTGTTCATCATTCTCTTGTTTATTATAAGATTCGAACACATCAATTATCCTGAATAAGCTACTAACCTTCGGATTCTTAAATACATAATTCATTTGGAATATCTCTTCATCATCATCAATCCAAAGGATAAGGTTTTTTGCATGGACATTTACCCAAGAATTTTTAATTTTTACATACGATATATCTAGGACTGGTGGATAATAGGAAGGTTGGAATTATTTTCCTTGTACACTTCCATCGTCTCTTGGTTCCCAACGAATTAGGGTTCGGTATGGTTCTTAAGTGTGATAGGCTCGTATTGCTCTAGTTGTTATAATTTCATTTTTCTCAAAAATTCTTCCACACTTTTCTTACAAAATTCAGAGGAAAGTTGTCTTACTTAAATCTCCAAGTTATGAATAAAAGCAACATGATTTTCCGTCACTTGACCAATTTGCTCTTCTAGTCTCTTCTACTCTTCTTCCATGTCTTTGAGCTTATCCAAGATCTTGTCCAATTTAGAATCCCACGAACTGGATTCGTCATGTTGAAATTCAAATAAATCTTAGTGTCCCATGTGAATTCTTGCATTGTTGGACCAATAGAAATCTGGGTGGTTCTGCCACCCTGAAGCGTACATGGTCCAATAAGGGTAGTTATTTCTCCAACCATACTACGACTCATTGCAATTCTCAAAATTTCCTTGCTCCTTATAATATCTATCTTCCATCATTGTTTAGCATTCTCTTCAGATATCCCATTCTAAGATGTCTCGATGTGTTTTTACTTTACGTCCCAAAAAAATTAAAAAAATAAAATTTAGTGGAAAAGCCTTAAAGTAAAGAACTAAATTGCCTTCCCTGACAACGGTGCCAAAAACTTGTTCACTCAAGGTTACATGCTATAATTTTCAATATTTTTAACCTTGGTAATTACTGCAAGCACACGGGTCATTCGTGTAGTACCTAAGGTGTCGATCCAACAAGGAAGGAAACTAGTCCTAAGTCTAATGGCAGCTAAGTCACAAACCTAACAACTATTGCAGCAAAGTAAATCAATTGATAATCGGATATGAGAATTGAAAGCACTAAAAGCAACAAAGAAAACAATCACACAATCAAATCCAAAATCAACCTTGAAATCACCAAGTAAGAGAAAGGGGATTTTAATTTGAAATTAAGGAAACTCAACCAATTATGCAATTATTGACTCAACGGGCCTAGACAGTCCTAGGGTGAATTACTCTCTCTCGAGTTATAATTCTTAACCCTAATTGATAAACCCTAATTCAATTTATGGGAATTCCGATCTCTCGATTCACAATCGACCCAAAAACTAAATCAGATCTAAAGTTGTCTACTAACCTATCGGGAACCTATGCTCGATCTCTCATTACATAATTCTACCAGTTTGATTTAATCCTTTACCTATCAATTCACCCAACTCTCGTTAGCCCAGATTGATTATTTTCACTTAGCTCACCCTCTCAGTCTATCGCCAAGTTATTAAGAACAAGACTTAAATCTCAATCCAATCAATAAAAACACAATCGAATAAACTTCATTAATCTCAAGAATCAAATCCAAAGTTGAGTTTAGACATTAGCTCAACATTCAGCCAAACAAATCTCAACACCTATTTCAATTCTATACATGAATAAAATTGAAATAATAGAAATACTGTAGGGGACAGAATCTCGAATGGTGACAGCCCGAAACCTCCTGTTTTGGGAAGTACTTCGCGTCAAGCTCTTCACCGTGTCTCCCTTCCTTTGTCTCTTTCCTCAATCTCTCGGTGTCACCCTAGGTTTTCTCTCGGGATCGACAAAATGGAATTTTTTTTGTTAAAATTTTTGGCTCTCTCTTTCCAAACCTCTAGTGGTTTTCACATCATATTCTATTTATATCTTCAAGGCTCTAGGTCAAAGTCAAGGTTGAAACGGTCCAAAAATTCATCCAAAATTTGAGTTTTTCTATCAGCTCGATGCAGTGCATGATCATAGCCCTGCCTGCCATGATTGTGGCCTGTGTTATTTTCCTTTTAGCCATGATCGTGGCCCGTAGTGCACGATCGTGCCTTGAATTGGCGCTCTTTGTCACGATCATGGCCTAGAGTTCACGATCGTGGCCTAGCTGCTTCTGGTTCTTCCTCTTCTGTCACGATCGTGGCCTGTGTGCACATTCGTGGCTTATGCTTTTTCACCCGAAAACTCTTTAACTGTTCCCATTCTTCCCTGTTTACCCTGCAACACTAGCACACACATCAAGGTATCTCAAAAATATACAATTTAAGCTCAAAGATTCAAACTAACCCATAAAAAAACTTTAACATAAAAACTAACCTAATTAAACCTTAAATGCAAACTAAACACTTGAAATGACATTAAAATACTTATCAAATCTAACCCTAAAACACAATACAAATCACAACTATCAGAAAAAACAAGCATCAAGTTTGTATCAAGATGATTTCATCTTCGGGAGTAGACTGGATGGATAAGTGGTGATTATGTTAGTTAAGGAGTAACATTAGTGGTCTAATAGGTAACCTTATTAACTAATAAATTATCGTCCTCCTTTTTAGGTATTAAAAGAGTAGGGAGGAAAGGAATATGTTCAAAAAAGGTAACATCGATGAACATAAGATAATTGTTAAAAGTTGTATAGTAGCATTGGTATCCTTGTTAAAGATGAAAGTAGCCTAAAAATAAACATTTCGAATATTTAAGATTTAACTTAATAACCTAAAGATAAACATCATGAACAAAACAAGTACTGCAAAAATTCATGGTATAAGAGAGAATGAAGGTTTAGTGAGGGAAAGGAAGTTATAAGAAATCTCAACACAAAGAACAGATGAAAGCATGTGGTTGATAAAAAAATAAGTCATGGAGACCGTAAAGGCCCAAAATTGTGTGGCAACATTCATTTGGAATAAAAATGCGCTAACGGTTTCAAGCAAATGATGATTTTTTTTTCTTTCAGCTATGCCATTTATAGATGGTGTGTGTCAACATATAAAGATTGATAAAAAAATAACTTTTTGAAGCATGTTGGTTTCGAACGAGGTGGAAAAATATTCTTTGCATTGTCACTTTTTAAAGTATGGATAAAACATTAAACTATGTTTTGATTTTAGTATATAAAGTAGTAAATGGGAGAATAGCTTAGAATTTTTTTTCATTAAATACAGCTGAGTCACATGAGAAAAAATGTCAAAAAATGTAAGGAAGTATTGAAACCCAATTTTGGATATTACATGATATGGACCCCAAACATCATAGTGTATTAATTCAAAAGAAAAATTAGATATTTATTAACAAAGGGAAGAGAAGACACATGATGGTGTTTGGAAAATTGATAAGACTCACATTCTAAACTGGAGACATTATGAACCTAAGGACATAACTTCTTTAATAAAGATAAAAAGGAAAGTCCTAACCTACAATGAGCTTCAAGTGAAGTTAAGAAACTAGAATAGGCAATGGGTTTAATTACCTGGGTATCCAAAATTTGATTCAAGTCCTCTACGAATAATGTTTTTCATTACAAGATCTTAAAAGAGACAATGATCAAGAAATAATAAGAAACAAAAATTTAAGGCACAAGTGAGTTTACTCACAAAAGGTAAATTAAAGAAAAATTCTAGTAAGTTTAAGACAAACGATAATGACAATAAATGAGTGGGGTAAGTGGCAAATCCAATAACAAAGGAAGTAGATCCATCAACAAAAGTAATATGCGAAGGAGATAAGTGTCTTTGGAAAGTAGAAAAAAAATAATGGGATTACCTATCATGTGATCTGAGGCACTATAATTAATGATCCATTGGGAGGAAGAGCAAAGAAGACAAGTAGGTGTTTTTACCTGTATCAACAATAGCAAAGATAGGGTGACAATAATTTTTTCAATGTTTACTATTTAATGAATTTAGCAAATTCATCTACATAAACTATAATTATCTTCTCAACGGATGAGCATAGTAGTAGTTGTATGAACTGAATGAGTTTTCTAATATTTATATTGTAGCTTTCAACATGTGTGTTTGGTATGACTTGGTTCATTACAATTTCAAAAGAAGATTCCTCTTGCATTTTGATTCTAAATTCTTGTTTCTCCTTTGTTAGTATTCCTTCGAGATGATTTTCCATGATCATATCCAATATTTCAACTCATAAGAGAGCTAGAGGTTTAAGTGGTAGGAGCAACAAATGCAATGGTGTTTGTATGGTGCATTTGAGTTAAGACCTTATTTAAGGAGGAAATTTTATCTCTTAAAAGAATTTGACACTTAACAATCTCAAACTGTGAATTAAGTCCAACAGAAAAACTCATGAATGCCATATAATCCTGTTAGGCATTTTGAACTTTAATTATCACAACTAACTAGTAACAAAACAGTTTGTTCTTTATAGATCTTTTTAAAATTCATAAAATAAGCTTAAAAGCATTGGTCTTG
The DNA here is from genome assembly GCA_027563885.1 of Erythroxylum longipes. Classification (NCBI taxonomy): domain Eukaryota; kingdom Viridiplantae; phylum Streptophyta; class Magnoliopsida; order Malpighiales; family Erythroxylaceae; genus Erythroxylum; species Erythroxylum longipes. Next base: position 16,229,539 of record JAOQMS010000180.1, on the reverse strand, counting down.
TTATTCAGCCCAATAAAACCCCGCACGCACCTCATAAATTTGGGAAATATTTATTTTTCAAAAAAATAAATTCCAAATAAGTTGTTAATTCTTTGAAATACTCACAATATTAATTAGATTGATGACCTCGTTGTCAATAGAGCCCTCTATTTGCAAGAATAATTGAGCATCATCTCACAACCATTCTTCGCAAGTATAATCCAATAGAGGATTATCAGGAAGGTGATTATTCCTAGAAATTCTCCTTAAATAAATTCAAATTATCTTACTAAATCAAAATAGTTAAGATCAATTAATTTATGTTCAATAAGTTTTAACATCATAGGAACTACATCTGATAAAATATTTGTGTTTGTCAGCCATATAAATAACAATAGCAAAAATTAATGCAAGTGAGTTAGATGCAAAACCAAAAACCCTCTGAGATAGTGCCGACCTTTTAGATCCCATCAATCACTTCAAGTGTAGAGATATTCTGAGACAGCCATATAAACTGATAAAACTAAAACCTAATAGCAACACGTAAAAATTAGACAAACCCAAATGGTAAACTTGGAAACACCAGAGAACTATAGGATGAATGGCAAGAAGGGGGCAAATCTAACTGGAAATAGTGATGGTAGGAGGAGCTAGACCTTCAATAGCATCGGTAAGAAGGAGTTGACATTTGAGAATTTGGTCAGAGATGAGGGTGCTATTGTGCGTGCTAGTGCTTGGGAGGAAGTTCAAAAGCTTTGATTAGCACACGTGACACATGTGTAAAGCTTCTGTGGACCTTATTTCAAATGTGGCTAACTGAACAGTGATGTTACTACTAGTGTCAACGGTGAGATCAGTGGCAACCGAAAATGATGACAAAAAAAACATAAAGTTTTACTCCTGTTGGTAGTTTATGAAAGATAACGACCACTTCTTATAACTCCAATAACAGTTATTTTTTCCCCTTAAATAAGAGAAGGATTAACTGGTGTATCAAGTATCATTCGACACAATCATAAAGAAGAGGAAAATAAGGTTTTCTCCACCATTCTCTCTCACATGAAGCAAACCATCAAAAGGTTTAGAGTTTGGGGGTGACTTAACGGTGACTCTAGTAGCCACAATATGTAACATCCCACTACCATAGGGTACGTACCTATACTTTTAGGGACATAACCTACGATAATGGTATGTTAGAGCAATACGAACCTAACTTACACATGGCATTGCCTAACATATCCGAAATCATTATCATTTTGTCTCAAAACATTCATTTCATTTCCTGATAAAACAGATACAGTATCTGCGATATCTGTTCTACACGTCGAGCTATGCTCCGTGAATATCTGATTGAGCCCTACGGGCCAAAATATTTGTATCTGTTTATGAAAGGCTCTCAGTCACAACAATAAGAATGAATATGAGTCTCATGCATGTCTCATGCAAGTACATGTGCACTGTTTGAATGATATGTAAGCTGAACTAGATATGCTCATCTGTTTGAATGAATGACCTTCTGTTATGCTCCTTCTAAATAAACGCTTATCTACTTGACTGAATAACTGTGAATTATATGTTGTATTTGTATGATCCAGTGAATCCATCAATGATGGTTCACTCATTGAGTTGCAAAACTCATCAAAATTTGCATTGTGGCTTTTCAGGTACGAG
>JAOQMS010000180.1:16192690-16215714 GCA_027563885.1 Erythroxylum longipes | reverse complement strand
TATAATTGAAATAAAATATTGTTATTAATAAAAAGGATCATCAATTCCAAAGTGCCCATCCTTTTTAGATTTTTAATATAGTATTCGAGCTTTTAAAATTTTTAATTCAATAATCAACTTTTAAAAACCTTAATAGTTCAGTTTAAAATGTTAATTCTGTTAGTAATTTGTTGATTTAGCTAACAGAATCTTTGTTGTTTATAATATGTTGTTGTCTATCTAAAAAAAATTCTCTATCCTCTTGTCCAACTATTATTACTATTTTTTTAGTGGACATCTATATATTATAAACAGTAGATATTACGTTAGTCAAATTAACAAATAATTAATGAAACTAAAGTTTTGACTTGAGTTGTTAAGGTTTTAAAATGTTAGTAATTCAATTGAAAATTTTAAAAACTTAGACACTTAATTAAAACATGCTTAAAAGATTACAAACTTTAGAATTGATTATCCCTTAATAAAATCCGGTTAATGTTTTATGACTTTAGCAAACCTAAAAGTCCCGAGCATAATTGTTAGGTTATGTAAAAAATGAAAATATAAGATGTCTCATTAAATGTCGCAAAACACTTTATATTACATGGATTCATAACTTTCAAGAAATAAAATCCCGTGCCTAAATCAACATGAACACTTATTAAAAATTGAAAGAAACTAAAATTAAAAACGAAAACAAAAAATATAAATGAAAACAACCAGGCGAGGAATATTTTGGGGTAATGCTTTAAACCTAAAATATCATATATTAATCAAATTGTTAAAAATTAAACAGTAGTTTCTTTTGTATAAATTTTTTAAATTTAAATTACAAATTGATTGATATGAAATAAACTTTAGAGATATTATAAAATTTGAGAAAAATTATAACCACTGCGTCATTGTCTCCATGAAATATCCATCTTGTTTCGGCGTCTTTATCTAAGCACGCAAAGGTAGTCCCAATAATTTTATAGCTCGAGAAATGACCAATGATATCGAAGATACCGTTGATGCCTTTTTTTTTTTTTTCCTGTTTGATAAAATTTTTGATGGTCGATAAAGTAAAATTTAAGTAAAGTTCACATTTCAGTATCCGGGTCTAACAGAGGTAGAAATGAGACTCTGCACTATGACTTCTCTTCTCCTGTTTGTTGGAATGGTGATTGCGGTTCTAGCTCAAGTTAGTTCCATGGTTGTGAAAAAGGCAGCCATGTCTCAGGGAATCAACAAATATGTTCTTATTGTCTACTCTGATTTTCTCTGTATCTTCATTCTTCTTCCTTTTTCACGCATAGTTGACAGGTCTTCCGTATTCACATGACACCTACCTTTTACCATTATTTCCTCTTATTTTTCCCTTTTACATTATTTTCACTTCTTTGGCTTTCTATGGTTAATCACTTAATTGGCAGATCATATCGGACACCTCCTACTTTCTGGTTGCTTTGCAAGTTCTTCTTACTTGCAGTTTTTAAGTTTGTAAAATGTCCATCTTTCCCTTTATTCACTTGTGCATGAATTAATAGAAAATTCAACTTTGGTTTAATTTACTTTGGTCGCATACCTTGAACGAACAAAAATTTTTGTACTTCGGTTCTATGCGTGCGTTTTTGGGTTGACAGAGAGAGAATCTTTTTCATTGATGATGATGTCTGTGCAGAACTTCTGCACAAATTTTTGGTCATGTTGGTATACAGTATAGCTTTCCAGCACTTGGAACAGCCATGCTTAATCTCATTCCAGCTTTTACATTCTTACTCGCCATTCTTTTCAGGTCATCACTCTTCTTGATTTATTCTATTAGATGTTTCAAATACGGAGTCTAAATCCCATATCTGATAACACGTTGTGGTGTTACCGAGAAACTATTAAATTTTCCTTAACCTCTATTTTTGAAGGAGTATTAGTTCATGTATATATAAAAGTTCCATATGTTCATCCAAAATATTTTAAGATTTTGAGTCAACTCTTGTGAATAAACTCTCCTTAGCTGTTATTCTTAGTGGATATGAAAATTATACACTTAAAACATTCATACAAGTTAATATTACTGACAACCATTGACTGCAAGGAGTTGAAACAAAATTGATTTGGGACAATAATTTCTTGTAGTGTATTACCTGACGAATTAACTGGGAAATTGAAATGAAACCCAGTTGTCAAACTTGAAAATGCCTTGACTGAAATGGTTGGTTAATTAATTTCAGGCTTGAAAAGGTAGATTGGAGAAGCAAGAACAGCATAGCCAAGTCCTTTGGAACCATTGTTTCAATATCTGGGGCGTTCGTAGCCACATTTTATAAAGGCTCAATGGTCCTTACCACCCATGCAAATGTTGTCGATGACGATCATCTTCCATTTCTTTTTTCATCCCAATTTTTGTGGATGCTAGGAGGACTTATCCTTGCTGCTCAAGCATTTATGAACTCAGCTTGGTATATTTTACAGGTTCGGTTACTCATACAAGGACTGTACGTAGTGCAGTTTAAAATAGTTCATTTATAACAAATTACGCTTTGAATGTACTAAAGAAATGGTTATAATTGTTTTTTTCTTTCTTGAAAACTTTGCGGGCATTTTATCCTCAAAGAGTTTCCAGCTGTGATTACCGTAATTTAATATGCCTCCGTTTTCATTACCATTCTTTCTGCTGCTGTTGCTTTGATTTTAGTTAGTGAAAAATCCAAAGGGATGTAGTAATTTCGCAAAATCTTCGATTTACACAGTCGTTTCCAGCACAATAAAAAAACAGAAGAATTAAATGCAACAAAATAAACCAACACCAATATTTTTCAATGCAGTTCGGTACACTTTGACTATGTCTGCAGGGCCCTTACCTAACTTAATTCTTTCACTAACGGTAATAGTTTTATACAAGGCTTTACTGAGCTGACACCACTTAATCCTTGACACTATTCCTTGTCCTCACAATCTATGAAAGAATTTCACACTCAATAGTACGACCGCCTCGTACTAACATTAACAGAGGATTTTCTCAAACAATGTTTAATGATAACAAAACAAAATAAACAACTAAAGTTATTTAATAAAATTTAACATAAACGAAAACATTTGAGAAAGAAAACTTCCCTAATAATGTAGCTTCGTCAACGAAAGATTAGGAAATTGTCTACCAAGAAATCTATTGTAAACCTCCAATATCGTCACTGGAGCATCCCACGTACAGCAGCAGAAAAATCACCAACAAAAACAAATATTTCTTCACCGAAACATTGCACACAATGGAGCTATAACTACACAAAAACTTCTAGAGTTTTCACACAAAAATCCAGCAACAATGACTGCCTATAATGGTCATATCAAACCCTAGAAAATATAGCGAAAACACAAAGAAATGTAGCTACACAATGGAACAATTTTTTGCATGTTTTCCCCCCAAAAAAACAGCACACATTCAATCTAGAAAATCACATTAAACACTGCTGCAAATCTGGACAGAATCACCGAAAAATCAGCTACCAAATATCACTCAAAATCCCCAAAAACCTAGCTGCACACACACTAAAACTTCAGCACGTTTTTCCTTTAAAAGAAAGATTATACAACTGTATAAAGATCCACATTACGCATATGAAACACAGCAACAAAGATTGCTCAAAATCGCCAAAACTACAACTGCCAAAATCAACACCATCAATTATTACACAACCTACTATTATCATTGAAGAGAGATGAAGAATATCCAGCCAAAGGTCACACACGAAGACCAACTCTACAGCCCTCACACAATCAATCCAAGATGCGTTGTGTGCCTAAAACAAATACAGCAAAAAATACTCAATAATCATGATAGAACCAAGGAAGACTCCAACCAAAGACACGTAAGCCCAATCACGTGATTAACCTAAAACAACAGCTCCAACAATTTAGCCTCACAAAAACACACACTCATTTCAAGAAAACTAGTTGCTTGAATTTTCCTTAATTTCGGTCAACAAATAGAAAGTATGCAAACCATCAATGATTTTTTCTGCTCACTAAAGTCGTGCAAGACCCACACCCAATATAGTAGTAATCATCACAAAGATCATGCAACCAACCAAGACAGAAAAAGGAGGAGTCCCACACACAATCTCCAAGTCATGCACAACGTCCTTCTACCCACTTCAGCAATTTTACCACATCCATACATCCACCAACATAATCCACACAAAAATTCTTCTCTAGATAGAGTTCTAACTGTATCCAATTTTCCAAGATAGCAGATTTTATTCTATCCCACTTTGATTTGAATTTTAAACTCATCAACATTATCTTAGATGTCCAATTATCAAAAAATGCCAAAACCAAATAATAAGATATATATACCATATATCTTAACAATCTCTAGCTTTTTGACATTTTTTGTCACAAATATGAAACTCCCCCCAAAATAAAATAATTGGACATAAAATCCAAATAAGAAAAGAACTCCCCCTTAATCCATCATCTAGTTCCAAAGAACATCCATCAAGTTCTTCAAGTTTAATAAACATCCAAAGAAACAATAATGAACAATTATCCAATCATCCAAATTTCTCCCATTTGGGATAAAAAGATGCCAAAAGCAAGATTAATAGTCACAGAGATAACTTAAAATCTCCCCCTAAATTGAACAATCACAGAAAACAATATGATGTCTCCCCTTTGGACAAAACAATACCAAAATGAAGAATGCCTTAAATGCAATCAATCTCACTGAATAAAGAAGCATAAAAATCAGTAGTAGGTGTAGCGGAAGAATCATAAGCACGTAGTGCAATAGTAGAAAGCTAAGATGACAATTTATTACCAGTTAATACATATGCAAACATATCATTGCTCACTTCAATTCGATCTTCATAAGACTGATCAAATTCATAAACCCTATCATCAAGCATTGCCTCATGTACACATCAATCAACTGAACCTTAGAAAACTCATAAATAAAAACTCAGAAAGCCTAAGTGATAACTTCGTTGAACCTCTTTTTTATTTTTGTTTTTTTAATAAATAACATCAAATTATACTTAAAAAATTTAGAGCACACAGTCCCTGTGCCCCTTGAAGAAATTCAAACATGAGCTTATTTCTCGTCACATTATCTCAGTCATCAAATGTCTAGTTAATTTCTTCATCTTAAGTAACTGACTTATTCTCAGTCTGAACAGTTTCTTCAAAAGCAGTAACTAACTATGAATCGGGACAATCTCTTGTTTTTCCTTCACTATGTCTTTGTGTTTGTCCTTAACTCTTTCTAACCTAAGAATGCTTCAATAACATGAGTTGCTGCTGGAAATTTAATGCAGAGTGTTTAGATTTTCGGTTTTGACCCCTATGAAACATCATTTGTAACAGCTTGTAACGTTTTGGTCTTATGTGCCTGATTACTCCACAAAAGTGACATATAGGTATGAACCTCTGATTTTTCTTTGAGATTTCTCTTTTGCCAGATTTGGTCTTACCAATTTTCTCATCATTCGACTTGGAACATTCACCTTTATAGCTAATGCCTTGAAGGTCTCCTTTAGTCTTACCAAGTTCCAATAACTTTTCTAGCTTTTCGTTACCTCCATTTAACATTCTTATTCCCTTTTATGTATTGACCAACTTCAATTTTGTCTCATTAAGCTCATCTATTGTAGATAACAACTTCTTCTCAAGGTCTTGAATAGTGTTCTTCATTGTAGAATTTTCTTCCTTCAACTTCTTATTTTTTTACATGTTTGGACCCATTTAACATACTTTAACTTAGAGGCTTCATAAATATCTTCCTTTTGATCATCTGAAGTACTGTCATCACTTTCATAATCTGAGATTGAGCGTTGAGCTGATTCGTCTTTGTTTTTATTTACTCACGTTTTTGTCATCGATTACTTCCTTCTTGGTTGTTGTAAAGCAAGTAACTAGACTTTTGCTGTATAAAGCAACTAATACAGCACTATTCACAATATCTTCTTCAATACTATATTCACTTTCAGATTAATTCTCGATTTAAGTGCTTGTAAAGGATTTCCCTTTTCTCTTGTTCTAGGTATTAGCACATTCTGCTTACATATGTCGGAAGCCTTGACACTTGTAGCATTGAATTCTCTTTGCTTTTCTTTCACTCTTATGAGTTTTGCTTTTTGTTTGAAGCAGTTGTTCGATGAACTCCCACCGTTTTGCCTAAATTCAGGTCTGTCTTTTTTCACTCTTTTTAGCCACTTACTGAAATTTTATGTTAAACAATATCAAATCCTCATTCTCGTCAGATTCATCTTCTACATCATTTATGCCCTTTCTAGTTTCAGCTTGTAGTGCCAATCCTTTACTCTTTTCTTGACAAATTCATTTCAAAATTGGTAAGAATTCCAATTACCTTCTCTAACGACAAGTCGTTAATGTCATGAGCCTCCTCGATTGTTGCAATTTTTGAAATAAATCTTAGAGGTAGTGATCTTAGCGTCTTCTTTACCAATTTCAGGTTAGAGTATTTCTTTCCAAGCTGATGTGCTTGATTTGCTATATCAAGCAATCTCTAATGGAAATCTCCAATTGTCTCACTGTCATCCATCTTCGGTTCTTTAAACCTCACAGCTAACATTTAAAGTTTTGAGGCTATCACATATTTTGATCCTTTATATATAGTCTGCAAAGTATCCCATGCTTCTTTAGCCAATTCACAGGCTACTATAATTAAAAAATGACCTTCATCCACAGCACTAAAGATGACATACATAGTGTTTTCTTTTCTTCAAATCTTGTCCGTTCAAATGAGTCTTTCAATACTACTTCACTCTTGTCATCAGTCATCACTAGATGTGTTCAGCCATGTATCACTGAATTTCATGCCTTTGTTCCCTATGCCTAAATAAAAACTCTCATACGTGCTTTCCACGCAGGATAATTAGAACTATCCAACAGTGGTAGCCTTATGATTGATGCCTCTTCTCTTATAGTCATAATTGCGAAAAAGGATCTGCACCGACTTGATATACCAAGTTCTAATTCAGTAACCCTCTCTGATACCAATTGAAAAATTCGCAGGGATGTAGTAGTTTTGCAAAATCTTTGATTTACCACAGTCATTTCTAGCACAATAAAAAACTAGAAGAATTAAATGCAACAAAATAAATCAACACCAATATTTGTTAATGCAGTTTGGCACATCTTGCTTACATCTGTGGGGCCCTAACCCAGCTTAATTCTTTCACTAACAACAATAGTTTTATACAAGGCTTTATTGAGCTGACACCACTCAACCTTTGACACTATCCCTTGTACTCACAACCTATGAAAGAATTTCACACTCAATAGTACGACCGCTTTGTACTAACCTCAACAGAGGATTTTCTTAAACAATGTTTAATGATAACAAAACAAAATAAACAACTCAAGTGATTTAAAAAAATTCAACATAAACGAAAACACTTGAGAAAGAAAACAACTTCCCTAACAATGTAGATTCGTTAACAAAAGATTAAGAAGTTGTCCACTAAGAAATTTGCTGTAAACCTCCAATATCGTCACTGGAGCATCCCACGCATAGCAGCAGAAAAATCACCAACAAAAACAAATGTTTCTTCATCGAAATGTTGCACACAATGGAGCTATAACCACACAAAAACTTCTGGAGTTTTCATATAAAAATCTAGCAACAATGACTGCCCATAATTGTCATACCAAACCCCAGAAAATGCAGCGAAAATACAAAAAAACATAGCTACACAATGGAGTAATTTTCTACACATTTTCCCCCAAAAAATAGAGCACATTCAGTCTAGAAAATCGCATTAAACACAACTACAAATCTGGATAAAATCACCAAAAAATAAGCTACCAAATATCACTCAAAATTCTTGAAAACCCCATAAAACTTCAACACGTTTTTCCTCTAAAAGAAAGATTATACAGCTGTCCAAAGATCCACGTCATGCATATGAAACGCAGCAGCAACAAAGATTGCTCAAAATCACCAAAACTGCAGCTGCCAAAATCAACACCATCAATGATTACATAACCTATTATTATCGTTGAAGAGAGATGAAGAATACCCAACTAAAGGTTACACATGAAGACCAATTATGCAGCCCTCACACAATTAGCCCAAGATGCGTTGTGTTCCTAAAACAAATACAGCTGAAAATACTCAATAGTCACGACAGAACCAAGGAAAAATCCAACAAAGACACATCATCCCAGTCACGTGATTTACCTAAAACTACAGATCCAACAATTTAGCCTCACAAGAACACACACTCATTTCAAGAAAACCAGCTACTTGAATTTTCCTTAATTTCAGTCAACAACTAGAAAGAATGCAGGCCATCAATGATTTTTTCTGCTTACTAAAGTCATGCAAGACCCACACCCAACACAACAACAATCATCACAAAGATCGTGCAACCAACCAAGATAGAAAAAGGAGAAGTCCCACACATAATCTCCAACTCACACATGATGTCCTTCTACCGACTTCAACAATTTTACCATATCCATACATCCACCAGCATAATCTACACAAGAATTCCTTTTTAGAAAGAGTTCTAACTCTATCCAATTTTCCAAGTGGCATATTTTATTCTATCCCACTTTGATTTGAATTTTAAACTCATCAACATTATCTAAATGTCCAATTATCAAAAAATGTCAAAACCAAATAATAAGATATATACCATATATCTTAACAGTTAGAGAGACAAGTGCTTGGATGTTTAAGACTTGATATAGGATTGACTGTTGTTTTGTACACTGTAAGTAGAGCTAGCCTCCTCTTTCCACTTCTAACATGATTATATATGCAAACTGCATTTAGGATTTTTTGTTCTCAATGAATTTGGAGGCTCCAACCCAAGTGCAATAGTTTCTGATGCTGTAACCTGTTATATATGGAATGACCTAAAATTGGTATCCTTGAAAAGACATAGAAACAGTGTTCCTTGGAATCTATAAATGAATTCTTGAGTGATAGGACATGAAATTAAATAGTATTCTTGACTTTCATTTTCTTGTTTAGTTTCTTCAGTTGCCTAGTTTGGATGGATTTTTTTTTCTCACTTGGAGAGATGTCCAAATGGAAAAGAAAAATTATATTGATCACAAAAGGTAACTAAAATGCAATGACTTTCCTTTCGAAAATTTTGATACTTGCCTCAATGTAGGGAACTGTTGGTGGTCCCTTTTTGTTAAGCCTACTTGTATGGTGCCTGAGCGAGACAGTACCTATCTTTGTTACCATGTTCAAGCCTTTGGCAATAGTCTTTTCCATCTTTATGGATTCCATCTTTCTTGGGGATTCAGGTTGCGTTTGGATCTACGGTGCGGTGAGGATAAGTACTTATCCACCACAGTTTTTAAATGCAGTCACATGCTTGGATCTGCGGGCAAACAACCAGAGGTTGGAGGAAAATGCGGTGCGACCGTAGAAATCGACAAGCAGAAAGAGAATTGCGGTAAGGAAAGTGCTTCTGCGATAGAAATTCTACTTTCCATTAATAACCTTCTGATAATTATTATTTTTCATTATACCCTTAACTAATAGAAAGCAAGTCCACTCCATATATATCCCCTACCAATAGTATCTAAGTAAAGTGAAATATTTTATTCACTAAATTTATTTTATTTATATTTTCTTATTTTAATATTTATAATTCGAATTTATATGACTAATAATATATTTTTATCAAATATTTTATTTACTAAATTTATTTTATTTATGTTTTCTTATTTTAATTTAATATTTTAGTATTTATAATTTGAATTTATATGACTAATAATATGTTTTTTATGAGATATTTAATTTACTAAATTTATTTTATTTATATTTTCTTATTTTAATTTAATGTTTTCTTATTTATAATTTGAATTTATATGAATAATAATATAATTTTATGAATTATTTTATTTACTAAATTTATTTTATTTATATTTTTCTTATTTTATTTTAATATTTAATATTTATAAATTTAAATTTATATGACTAATATATTTTTATAAAATATTTATTTACTAAATTTATTTTATTTATATTTTCTTATTTAAATTTAATATTTTCTTATTTATAATTTTAAATTTATATGACTAATAATATATTTTTAATTATTTATACAAAAATTAATAGTTTATTAAATCAATATATTTTTTAGTCATTTATCTCTTTTCAATAACTGCAACCGCTTTTTTAACTCATTTCATTAAATTTTTAGGTTCCTCATTTTTTTAATTTCTTATTTATAGATACAATTAAAAAATACTAATACAAATCATTTCTTTTAAAATAATCAATGAATTACATATTTTCAATCATTTTATACTGTAAGGGTACTTTGGTTATTGACACTTTTTTCTATATTCTGTCAACTACAACCAAACACATTTCTGTCCTCGAGACGCACACAGTTCTATTTATTTTGTCCATTACATCCAAACATTTTGCTGTCTCCAAATTTTGTTTTGTTCTGTCTCTAAATTTTTGTTTCGTTCCGTCTCAGTATATGGATCACAGTAACCATACGCAACGTTAAGGTTCTTCAGCCATAGGAGTGAACAAAATTGGTTAACATAGACAAAATTTTAATGAAACACAAACCTAAGCTATCATCAATTACCTTTCAGGATTTGTGGCTGAAGTTAAAGATTCAGTTTTGTGGTTGTGTAGGATCAAAGTAAAAACTTATCAAGAAACACAAACGGAACAACAGCAGAATGGATACATAAAACCAACGGATGTTACTTACTTATTAAACTTTGCTCCAGCAATTGCTCCACTTCAAATAGCCTAACTGAAATTTTGGTAGTTTTCAATTTTGGAATTCATATCAACAAATAGAGCTCTAAATTAGAATATATATAACCCAACTATCAAAATTAGAAATTAATATGAAATAGAGTTCTAAATATTACAGAAATTGATATGAAATAGAGTTCTAAATATTACAGAAAATTTAAACCAACTATTAATGTATTTCTAGTTGTTACAAAAAAACAAATTGATCAATACTACTCCTTATATGTTAACCTTGAATTACACAGAACATGAACGCTATATAAATTTGACATCGAGAATCAACATTTCAATCCAAAACCATTACAGTGACTTAATCCATGCAAGAAATGAGTCTGTAGATCAAAAGCATCATATTCCAATCGCTTGCTCGAGTTGGTGTATGGTTATATAATCAGATGATGCTTTCTTTTGGAGACAAAATTACCACTCCAACCTAAATCACAATAACAAAGATTGAAAGAAGATGCATATGTAATGCAATAATTCCACGCCTCAGATACAAAAGAAATAGCAATAACATTAAAAAAAATTACCACTCCAAAATATTCTCCCAATGACGGGTTATCTAATGGCAGAAACACACAGCTCGTCAAAGAATGAAAAGCAATAGTATAACATGACTAAACAAAAAAAAACACAAATCAACAAGAGGAGCGGTAATTTCAAGAAAGAAATAAAGATTTAAGCTTAAACAAGCAATTAAACTCAAACAAGCATCACAGAAATATAGACCGCTTACATGGCCTAGTTTCTACGTCTATGGATTACCCATAGTAGCTGCCTAAGGAAAGTCACAACAGCCGGCCAAGGAGAGTCAATAGGGCTCGACTTTTGTACCTATGGGTTGCATGCATATATGGATACAGTGAGATATGGTGAAGTGTAGATGATGAAGAGAAGATAGTGAAGAGGCGAGAGACACATCAATTTTTGAACGAAATATGAAGGGCTTAGGTATGGGTATAGGTATATCTCTCAACCGATTGAGAAGATGGGAAGGGGCGATTGGCGAGAGAGGAATATGAACTCTCTATCATCCAATCGATTGAGAAAATGGTGAAGGGCCGACGGGCGAGAAACAAAAAGCAAGTCTGAATTGCCAGTCGCCCTCGCCAATTGCGAATTTTGAAATGTTGAAGGGGCAACTAGCGATAAAAGGATTAGGTACTTTCTATCGTCGAGCCGATTGAAAACCAGCCGATTTTTAAACTGACAAGTTATTATTTAAAGCGGAATCAGACCACTGACCGGTTCAAGCTTTTTCTAGTCGAATCGGCCCATTCGGTCTGATTTTTAAATCCTTGATTATAACCATCAATTTCAATGTATTTGATAAATAATAATATATTAAATAAAAATATTATGTAATTGTATTGATAAAATCTAAATACAAATTATATAACTAAATACAATAATTAAATAAAATTTTAAATATATTTATTAAATAGTTAATAAAATTTTAAATATATTTATTAAATATATATTCATTAAATAGTTAACAAATTTTAAATATATTTATTAAATCAGTGTAAAAGCATGGAGAATTATTTTAATTAACGTTAAGTTTAAAGATTTAAGTAAAGCACAACGTTATGGTTATTAAATTATAAATTGACCGGTTGGCACAGGCTTGAAATGATTTGGGAACTTTTTGATCCAATTGCAGGCTTTGGTTCATTTAAGAATCCTTTTGGTTATCCGACACTTAGGATTAATTTAATTTAGGAGCTTGGCAAGAATAAGTAGGACTAGGAGAGAAAAGGTGTTGGAAGCAAAGGGCAGGGTGTTGATTGGAAGACAGGCGAGCATGAATATGATGATGTTCCTTTCACAATCGCAATATTAATTTGAGACGTAAATGATGAAATAGAAAACTTAGGACGTAAATGTTGTAAATTTGTTTTTGTTTATGAGGACCATCTTACATTGTGATTGTAGACTCATTCGTGTCTCTCTAAGAGAGAAAGTGACGGGGAAAGGATGGGAAAAGAAGCGAGATGTACGCGGTCGAGGTCAAAGAGATCTGCGACTACTCGAGTGAAGTTAACTCAGTGAAATTGAACATTCAACGAGAGAACGCAGCTAATTAAAATCAACTTTATATATAATCGTGGAATAGTAACTTGGACGGTAGTAAAGCAAATAGAAGCCGCGGGCCACATTTTTCCACTTTGCGGCCACTTCAGCTCAGGACATTCGTGCCCAACTTCCCAAGTAGCTCACCTGCACAACCCCACTCACTGTCTCTCTTGTTTGAACTTATCCCCAAAATTAAAAACAAACAAATTAATCAGTAACTATAAACTATTATGCGGAATGTTTCTGAATTAAAATTAGACACGGAAATTCTTTCCGGTGAAAGTTTGACCGAACTCCCAGTTTGAGGGAACAATGTTCCAGGAGGTTGAGGTGCGCCTGTCACTGCCTGTGACCCTGAATGAAAGTGACTGACCAACCAAAACAGAGTTCACTTGCCAGTCCTGGCCCCAGTTACGGCTCATGCTCATCCAACCGGTCTTAGAACCTTTAACGCTCACCTTCACCAGGTCTCCAGCACCCGCCACGTTGGTGATCAATACCAAGTTGAAGTACGGATTGCCATTGATTTGGAACCTGATTCCTCCTCTCTTCCTGCAAGGCACTCTGTTTCCCGACAAAACCAAACCAACATTTCAACAAAGCTTTAGGCTTTAGAATCTTAGTAGATGCTGTTCTGGTTATTATATGATCAAAAGTAAATATGAGCATAGTGTAGAGGGTGTTGATTTCCAGATAAAAGGGGTTTCAACAGAGTTCAGATCTTTGGTTAAGTCTTGATAGTAAGAAAGGCATTTTGAGTGACAGTCAAATAGAAGTTAGAATCTTATGTTTTTACCGGCGATAAGAGACGGGGACGATTCCTGCGCGATACTCGGCGATTTTGAGGAACATGGGCATAGCGAGATCGAAATGAGAGCGAGGAGGGTTGCACCAGCCACCATTGTCATTGGGTAGAGCGTAGTTTGGAGGGCAAAAGTTTGTGGCAGTGACGAAGATTGATGGACTACCAGAGTGGCACCATTGTGGTTCACTAGAACACTTGATTTCAAAGCACGCTCCACAACTCTGGCCATTGTTGAACAGTGCTGTGCTTAGTGCGGCAGTATTCACGCCGTAGCCTTGGCTGTATAGGTCTCCATATCCACAAGCACCACCTGTAGTACATGGGAGAAGAAAATTGGAATCTCTGAAACTGTCGCTTTGTTCACTTGATTTTAAAAGGCTCAAGAAGAATGACTCTTTAAAAGCTTCACAGTTGACTTTCGCCAATAGATATAAAAGAATGCTTAGAACAAATAATTCAGAATGTGAAGATTCGCGAGTGGAAAACAGAGGATATATTACTTCATGCTGCAAAATTGCAAAAGAAGAAAGTAATTTACTTCATCTTTTTTGGTTAAGCTTCAAGTGATTACTCGCTGCACTTTTATCTGTTTCTTTTTTTTTTTCTCTACGAACAATGTGATCACATAAACTGAAAACTCATAGCCAAGCTTAGTTAAGATTGCGATACCCATTGTCCCGGAGGCATCATTGCCACCATAGAACGTTGCATGAGCGCTCTGCCACGATCCACCAGAGAAAACACCAGGAATTCTCGCTTCAACAAGCTTCAAAACCAGGAGCAAGAACACGCCATAACTGAAGCTCTTCAAAGCCATTTGCTGTTCACTTTTCCACGCTGAAAAGATAGAGCAAAGGACTCCTGAAGAAGCGGGGTGCGAAGAGAAGGTGAAGAGTAGAGTGGTATTTATGGGGGAAAACAGAAGGGTGTGTGTAACGTTGTCAAAAAGAGAAAAAGGAAAAGACAGAGAGACCACATCATTATCAAACATTAATTGCTGATGTCGCCTGTCGATCTCTTGTCAATTAAACCAACCCGTCTAGCATACACTATCCTCGGCGGGTAACTTATTTCAACCTCCTTAATGTTTTTACACATATCAACACAATGCGTTTGGAGTCTATGATTGAAAAAAGGAAGGGGTAGGATATGAAAAGGTTCCAAAGTCTCAAGTAAGGCTGATAATGTGAAACTGGTTTGCGTCATTCGTAAGTTGTGCCATTGATTACAGGCTCTGTCCTAAAGGTTTGCTTTTCTTCGGCTTTGACTTTTGGGTACTGATGAATGTGTTGGCCTTGAATTTTGGAGGGAATGGTACCCGCCAAACCTAAGCCTGAGGCTTCGACTAGCTACTTTTGGGTTCTACTTGTACATGGTAAATGCTATTTGAACTCTGTTCATAGACATTGAATATTTGAATGAGAACGTTTTCAAGTCAGTAAAATTCTTATTGGTCAAGGAACTGAATCCAACCTCAAATGGATAAGCAAGATCTTTATTTCCTTCTTTGGCGAAGGCCAGTGCCCACTTTTGTCCCGAGCTTCAACCATTATTAAGTAATGTCCAAGTTGCGAAATTCTGGCAAATGTAAGAGCTTCTTGTGAGTGAAATACAGTACAAAACGACAGTAAGTGTTAGTGGGAGTAAACTTTTGATGCTTGAACTGGAACCCGCCAAATTCAAGACTTTGGCATAAAGAACAGGGCTAATTTCGAGGTTGGTGGCCTGTGGGGCTCAAGTACCCGCTATTTACGCTCCACGTATCGCGCCGTCAATTAGCCGTACCACTTTAGTAGACCCTCGCTCAGGTCTTGAAGTTGAAGGTCTTCTTCTTTGACTACGTAATATTGAAAATATTGTCAGGACAGTTCACTCGTCGGCTCCTTGGGTTAAATTAGAAATTAAAATTTTTAGTAAAATTAAATGTTATCCAACTCAAATTGATTTGTTGCAATACTCTCTTTTAGGACGCGATGCATTGAATATTGAGACTCCGTCTGGACATGATACGTGACACATTGAAATTACCCTTGTTTGGAGGAACCATTAATAATGATTAATTTTTGTGTGTAACTTTGTTCTTTACTTTCTACATTTTTTTAATGGACAGATTCATCCAATCATCTTTGTCGATGCCAGCTTACCATGAAGAATTGCAAACAGAATAGAAAGTTCCCCAGATTCTCGAAAGATTTCCAGAGTTATTTGAGATGATAGCCATATTAAAGTACAATTTTCAGTTCCTAGGATTAATTAAAATAGGGGTAGAATGCAGTCTTACCACCAATGTATCTCATACCAAACGCATCCTCTCCTCAATACATACCTACATCCCCATTCAGCAAAGTTTCGTAGAAAATGAGACGGCTGCAATACAAAACAACCATTATTCGCATGGAAGACTGGGTGAGAAAATGGCAGTGATTTCCTCAAGAGCGCTTTCATTTATTTGTCCAATTATTTTTGTAATATGTCCTCGCCATTGCACATCCCAAACCACTACTTGGTGCATGCATAGACAACACCGGCAATCTCACTCGTAACAGTATCTATAAATCAAACCTAGAGGCTAGAGCTCATCCTCAACTTTCTCTCCTCTAACTCTCGAACCGGATTTGGATTTTACAGCACATCTTTGGAGGAAAACACTAGCGATTTAGTTTATGCAACTTTTGTTCAACGTCGGAATAACAAATATACTACTCTATACCCAAGTAAATGTTGACCAAGATACGTACGTTATAGTATGGCATGTCAAACGGCTCATCAGTTAGTTCTTCTCTTACAACTTATATTAAAAGAATTATAGTATGTAGCACGGATACAGCAAAATGGAGCCATGTCTATGTGTTGAATACGTGTCCAACTCGGACACCCACCTGATGCACGGAGGACATGTATTGAACACGTGTCAGTACGTGTCGGAATTAAAAATTAATTTTTGTCAACTCGGATACAACTCGGACACTTTTGGAGATGGTTCGGACACGGCTGGAGACGGTCGAACACGGCAAATTATTTTTAATCCTAACCTTTGACTATTTATTTCTTTTACGAATGTCCAAAAGTTTAACCTTTTCATTATATACGAATCCAGACAGAATAGAACTTCTGGTAAACTTTTTTGCTTTGAAATTTCTTAGTCTCTCTCCTACCTCTCTTCCTGTTTACCTAACCAAGTCTAAGGAGCCGCCTTCAACGACTCCTAAAATTCGTTTGGGTGAAATTTCTGGCTTTCTCTTTGTTAAGGTTTTATGTTTCAATCATCTGATCGATATTTTCCTTTCCCTTTATCTTGAGGTTGCTCAATTCACAGAGAATCATAGATCGCGAGGTGGAGACATCAATTTCCACTAAGTACTTGGGTATTTAGGATAAGATTTTTAGGCTTTCTTGGTCTTTTTTTGGACTAATCATTTTCTTTTGCTTCTTCTAGGTCTGTCACTGGGAGTTTAAAACCTTGAAACTCTATAGGAGGCCAAAACCAAACGAAACCATCAACTGCTTCCAAGGGTATTTTCTTTCTTTCTTTTTTTAAAACCTTTTTAATTCTGATTCTTTTCTTTTTCTCCATATATAATACCTTTTGCATTTTTCTGTATAAGATTGAAAGAAGGGTGTTAAAAAACATTTTCCTTTGGTATCTTAATTAGGTATTTCAATCCACTATTCTCTTTTTTCCATAGCTTCTAGCAGTGGTGCTGAATAAGAAAATCCAGAAAAACCACTATAGAAATATGTGGTGAAGAAAAATAAAATAGAGGGTGGTGGAAATTTTGAATTTTAGTGTAGTTTTTGCCATAGCTCATTTATAGGTTCTTACACTAGGGTAAAGGCGCACCTATTGAAATTGTCAGGAAAAAAAATTCGAGCTTATGGTGACATTCTATCCTTAAAGGTGACAGAACTTTAAAAAAATTGACAATGAAGCTACATTGTTGATTGAAAATTCCAAGGCAAGACTTGTCCCTCTTCCACCCTTATCTAGTTAATCTGAAAATTTCTCAACTGGTGAAACATCATGTACTATTAGTTTTGATTCAAGAAAGAGAAGGGCAACATCGGGACCTCTAGAGGATACTTTCAACATGCAAGCTAGAGAAAATTTAGATCTTGAGATTGCTAGAATGTTTTACTCTTTAGGATTGCCTTTTCATCTTGCAAGGAATCCTTATTTCATCAAAGCTTTCTCTTTTGCTGCTAATAATTATATTAGTAGTTATGTTCCTCTAGGCTACAACAAGTTGAGAACGACTTTACTTGACAAAGAAAGAGAACATGTTGAGAAGCTTCTTCAACCTATAAGGAATACGTGGAATCAAAAAGGAGTGAGCATTGTAAGTGATGGGTGGAGTTATCCACAAAGAAGACCTCTTCTCAACTTTATGGCTGTGACTGAAAGTGGGCCAATGTTTCTAAAAGCAATTAATTTCTCTGATAATATCAAGGATAGGGATTTTATAGCCAAGTAATTGAGAGATGTGATTATGGAAGTTGGTTTTTATAATGTGGTGCAAATTGTGACGGACAACGCACCTGTTTGTAGGGCGGTTGGTTTAATGATTGAGGCAGAGTTTCCAACTATTTTTTGGATTCCTTGTGTTATGCACACTCTTAACCTTGCTTTGAAGAGCATTTGTTCGGCTAATAATACGAAAAGGAACAATCTCATGTATTAATAATGTTCTTGGATTTCACAAATTGTTGACGATGTTTCTTTTATTAAGAACTTCATTGTTAATCACCATATGAGATTATCCATCTTTAATAAGTTTGCTTCATTGAAGTTACTTAATGTTGCTCCTACTCGATTTGCCTCTACAATAGTGATGTTGAAGTGGTTTAAACTTCTCAAACATGGGCTCCAAGAGATGGTGATAAGTGAAAAATGGTCTGCTTACAAGGAAGATGATGTTGGCAAAGCTGAATTTGTCAAAAAGAAGCTACTGAGTGATAGTTGGTGGCAAAAAATAGATTTCATTCTTTCTTTCACCAAATCCTATCTATGATGTTTTAAGAAGCACAGATACGGATGCATCTACTCTCCATTTGGTTTATGAGATGTGGGATTCCATGATTGAAAAAGTAAGAAAGGCCATAAATCTTTTTGAAAGAAAGGATGACAATGAATCTTCAATCTTCTATGAAGTGGTCCTCTAAATCTTAATTGAGCGTTGGACAAAAAGTAGTACCCCTCTTCATTGTTTAGCTCATTCTTTGAATCCAAGGTGATTATCAAATTTAGATACTTTCTTTTCTATTAGAGATAAATAAATGGTAATTCATGAATAATTCATAACAATTTTTTCTTACAACTATATAGGTATTATAGCTATAAATGGTTGAGTAAAGACTTAAAACGAGTTCACCACATCAATATGTGGAGCTCAATACTGAGATATTGAAATGTTTGAAGAGGTACTTTTATGATGTAGAAGATCGGAGAAAAGTGAACATTGAGTTTGCTAATTTTTTGGATGGTAGATAAGGGTTTGATGATTATGACTCTATAAATGATAGAGGTATCCTTGATGCAAAGTCTTGGTGGCTAGTTCATGGTGTTCATGCTCTAATTCTTCAAAAGATTGCTCTCAAGTTACTTGGACAACCATCATCTTCATCTTGTTGTGAAAGAAATTAGAGTACTTACTCTTTTATTCACTCTCTTAAAAGGAACAAGATCAAACCTAAGCGTGTTGAGAGTTTAGTATACATTCATACTAATTTGCGACTCCTTTCAAGAAAATCTTCAGAATACAAACAAGGAGAAGAAATGATGTGGAATATTGCAGGAGATGAGTTTTCACCAATTGATAATGATCATGGAATCCTTGAAGTTGCCAATCTTTCACTTGATGAACCAAAGTTGGAGAGTGTGATCTTTGCTGATGAAAGCAATTTTGAGCGTAAAGTGATTAGAGGGTAGATACTTTAGTTATATTTTTTAGTTGTAAATACCCCTGTGAATGACTAATTCTACTTTTGGATAGGAGATTGTAAACAAATTGCTTAATGGAATATATACTCCATGTTTTTTTAGAGGGGCTTATAAAGTACCAAATATGTATGAACTATCAAGATGTTGAAAGTCTTGAAACACGTCAATCAATATCTTGAAACACGTCAATCAATATATATCATATTATGAATTCTGAATTTTTTCTTAATTCTAAATTTTATAATATATATATATATGTTGTGTCTGTGTCCACCAAATTTTAGAAGTTGGTGTGTCCCCGTGTCCGTGTCCGTGTCGTGTCGCGTGTCGCGTGTCAGTGTCTGTGCTTCTTAGAGCGGATGAGATTAAGCTGTAACTTAAAACCAGCAAATTCTAAAAAAGGTTTGGCATTAAGAATAACAGTCATGCTGCGAGTCGTCCAATCTGAACCATTTACCAAATATTGCAAAGAGATTGACTACCCTCATGAAAGTAACTAAGCTGATGTTGTTCAACAGCACACCCACTTGTCAAGAAACTTATTAGCCATTTAAGCTTTCCATATCATTGCATATGAAGTTGCCACCCATATTTTACCTACGCATACCTTCTTCTCGTCTATCCCGACAAGCTTGTGCTCCAAAGACTTGAAATATCACTAATTGCTATAGCCAATATGAAAGAGTTTGTGCTAAAAAAACTTGAAATCTACTGAGGAAAAAAAACATTAGAAGTAGCTAAGGATTAGCAGGCAAGAATATCATAAATAGCAAAACATAAAAATTATTTTAATAAATTTTTATTTAATAATAATAATCATTTAAAACCACTAAGTACGGACTATTAATTTATTACACCTAAAGAGAAATTCAAGAAAGCCTTTTGCTCATAATAACCTTCAATGCGATCAAAGACCTCCTTTTCAAGACAAAGTTATTGAGTGACATAATCAACGAGTACATATGCTGATATTTTAACTAATTACAAAACAAGTATGGCCAATCCTAATGGATTATGTGATAAACTAACTAAAATATGCTTAATGAGTTGGTGAAGTATTGTTACTTCAAATTTCTCTAACGTTATTCATAATTAGCAACCAAATAGTATATACCCTACAACTCTATTACGACCAAGAACTAGATTATTTCTATAGAGATTAGGGTGTGTAAAGGGTCGTTGTATTCCAATGCATCAAATGTTACATAATTACATCGATAAATAATAAAATGAGTAACAAAAATATCTACAATATCTTAACAAACTAGTTAAGAAGAGTAGATAACTAGAACTAGATTATTTCTATAGAGATTAGGGTGTGTAAAGGATCATTGTATTCCAATGCATCCAATGTTACATAATTACATCAATAAATAATAAAATGAGTAACAAAAATATCTACAATATCTTAACAAACTAGATAAGAAGAGTAGATAACCTAGGACTAAGTCATGCCTTATCATGCCCCCGCAAGACGAATGTTCTTTCGAAAACGTTCATCTTGTCTCAAAATATCTCAAATTTGGCACCAGCAAGTGGTTTAGTGAGCACATCCGTAGTTTGTTCAGGAGTGGAATTGTGACAAACTCGAAGCTGATTGTTCTGAACTTGTTCCCGGACAAAATGATAGTCAAGTGCAAGATGTTTCATCCTTGAGTGATAGACATGATTGGAGCAAACATAGTGGCACTAATCTTATCACAAAAGATAGTTGGAAGTGTAGACATGTGAAGATGCAATTCCTGAATGAGTTTTTGTAGCCGTATGATTTCCACAGTTGTGTTAGCTATAGCTCGATATTCCACCTCAGTCAACAAGCGAGTTATAATCCTTTGACATTTAGAGTACCATAAGATAGGATTTCCACCGAAGTAGATAATGTAGGCAGAGGTGGAGACTTTGGAGTCCGCATCACCACCTTAATCAACATCACTGTAGGCTGCTAGTCTAAGATTCATAAAGCAAGATAGTTGAAGACCATAATCGAATGTGAACTTCAGATACCAAAGAGTTCATTTTAATTATCTGAAGTGAGTGTTAGAAGGCTTGTGCATAAACTGTGACAACTTATTGATTGCGTAACTCATGTCTGGACGAGTGACAATCATATATTATAAGGCGCCTAGAATACTGTGATATAAATTGGCATCCATGGATGCTTTGCCATCATCTAGTTTTAAGACTGTGGAAGTGCAAAGAGGAGTGTGACAAGGTTTTGCCTTAGCTATGCCAAAACAATCTAGAAGATCTCGAATGTAGTGTCGTTGTGATAAGAACAGACCGTCTGAGTTTGGAATTATCTCAATCCTAAGAAAGTAACTCGGATTGCCCAAAGTTTTTGGAGAAAACCATGTGGATAAAGCTGCCATGAACTGCTGGAGATGAGCATGTGAACTTCCAGTTAGAAGTAGATCATCCATATAAACAAGAAAATACATGATGACTCCATCTTTGTGATATATAAAAACAGACGAATCACTGGTGCTTGTAGTAAAACCATACTGGAGAAGGTAGCTCCGAAGTTTAGTATACCATGCTCGAGGTGCCTGTTTCAACCCATAGATAGCCTTTCAAAGTTTTCACACGTGAGTAGGATAATTAGGATGAACAAATCCAGGTGGTTGTTTCATATAGACAGTTTCCTGCAGATGTCCTTGTAGAAAGGCATTATTGACATCCATTTGATGTAGTGGCCGGGAAGATGAAAGTATAATAGTAAGAACCATTTTTACCATTGGATGTTTGATTACTGGAGAAAAAGTTTCCTTTTAGTCGATGCTAGGACATTGATTGAATCCTTTTGCTACCAGTCAGGATTTGTATTTATCAACTGAACCATCTAGTTTATGTTTGGTTCGAAATATCTACATGCAGCCAACCACATTTGTTGCCTATAAAGCTGGAACCAAATCCCAAGTTGCATTTTGAACAAGAGCATCATATTTTAAAGAAGCTGAAGCATGCCATTCGGGATTTTTAAGAGCTTCGGTTATAGTTCAAGACTCATCTGTATCGGGTAAAGGGTATTTGGAGGTGAAATTTTTGGGTTGGAAGATGTTATTTTTGGAGCGGGTGACCATAGGATGATTATTTTGTTGTGGTGGTGCTAAGGTGATGATAGTTGGGTGTAAATCGGCCTTAGACGAAGGTGGTACATTCTCAGGAGTCAGAGTCACGAGTTCAGTAGAGATAATATGGTGGGGAGTGGTAGGAATGGGAATGGAATTATTGTGTGAAGGTGTGGACTGAACTAGGTTTGGGTATGGAAATTGATCATCAATGAACTGAACGTGTCAAGATGTATAAACCTTGTTTGTTTTTAGGTCAAGACAAAGATATGCAAATTGTGTCAATGAGTAGCCTACAAAGACATAAGGTGCTGAGCGAGGTTGAAGTTGTTAAGCGACCATTTCACCACAATAGCTTAAGCTGTTGTGTGAGGCCAACTCAATTGGTTTTATATATTCTCTAAC
>JAOQMS010000180.1:16173621-16184663 GCA_027563885.1 Erythroxylum longipes | reverse complement strand
ACCTCCTTCATCCACATTTACCATAAATCCTTCAAAACCAACCCAACAATACGGATTAACAACTCCAAATTTCCAACTCATCAACACAATCAATTAACCAGAAATCTTCACAATTTCATTCCTTACAAGCCACAAATCACAACAACACAAACAATTAACAAAAGCATTCAAAAATTGGAAAAAAAAACACACCCAATAAACAGTCACAATCGGTTTAACTCGGGTCGAGTCGGGTCCAGATCTGGGTATTATTCCCAGGTCTGTCATCGGATGATGCGCACAGACGTGGTCGTCGAATGGGGGTGACAAACGGAGGTGGCGACAGACGGAGGAGGAGACCCGCGATAGGGGGAGGAGATGGCGACCCGCGACAGCCGGAGGAGCAGCCAAGCACGCCAGACAGCACTACGAACGCCAGGAGTGGAGGAGCGGACGATGTCGACGATAGCTATAGAGAGAGGACAGAGGAGAGGAGTCGGTGGGAGGGAGAGAGCAAAGAGAAAAATCAAAACAAACAAGAGAACAAAGGTCGGGGGGTGCGTATAAAAAAATTTTGCAAAATTTTCAAATTGGTCCCTCTAAAATGGAGTTTTCACGGTACTGGCCCAGTACCATCCGGTATAGCTGGTACCGACCAGTACCAGGCGAAAACACCTGGTACCGGCTAGTACCTGCAGCCGGTACCAATGTCTTCGGTACCGTTCCGTTTTCCAACCGGTACGATACCATCCTGTATAACTAGTACTGGCCGGAACCAGGTGAAAACACCCGATACCGACCAGTACCTGCGGCTGATACCAATGTCTTCGGTACCGTTCTGTTTTTCAGCCGGTACGATACCGTCCGACTGGCACCGGCCGGTATGAAACGGTACCCAAAACTCTGCTCTCAATCCATGTCAAGAAGCAATAAACCAATAAAGGATCGAAGTGCGGAAAGTGAGTATTAGCCTTCCTTATTCTGCTAATCAACTCTAGTTACATGTGCTTCCCTAATTACAGTCAAGTCCCAAAGTTTAATTATTTGCAATTTGTATTTCTTTTAGATTTCTAAATTTAATGCTTTCAATTTATAAAAATTTTCAATTATGCCTAAATCCTTTAAAACCATATTTTATTTTTTAATTTCAATAAAAACTAAATAATGATTTAAAAGAGTATGAAATGAATTAATTAAACATAAAAACTATAAATTTATAAAAATTGAAAGAATTTAAATTGTTCAATTAATTCTGATGAAGATTTTGACTAATAATTTTTAATTGAAATTAAAAATTTGATAAAATAAAAATATGTTTACTTGAATTATTTAAAATTTATAAACTAAAAGATTCATTACTAGAAAGTAATTTAGGATTAAATGATTAAGATTTAGGTAAAATCCATATTGATAATTACTATCATGACATCTTCATAAGGGTGAACCAGGAATTTATTATTGGTTTCGTATATAGTAATCTCAAAGACCTTTATTCTTTTTTCAGATATCATCCGTTTAAGGTGTTAGTCACAATTTTCCCTCCTTTTTACCTTTTTCAAATAGGATCTTAGCTCTTTGCCATAACTCTGGAAATCGTACTCTTTAAGTGGGATGTAATTCTCTATCTAATGTCATAATTCAAGAGCTTCATGGCAGACTCCTCCATTCTTTGCTGGTACAATCATCTTTATTGTTTTTATAGATGTCAATTTTGTCCCGGCCCATTTTTAGCCTAGGTTTGGCGGGCTACAAGAACCAAACGGCGCCGTTTTGTCCCAAACGATGCCGTTTTGTTGTTTTTTAAATTAAAAAAATTTAGATTGGCCGGGTCCGGCCCTGCCCATCCCAACCTGTGCGGCGTCACTAAGGCGGGGCTGGGCCGAGCCGAGGGTGGCCCGGGACCAACCCGACCTATTGACATCCCTAATTGTTTTCTTTTAGTAAATAATTGAACCTTTCTCGTTTGAATAAATCAATAGCCATTTTTTAACATTTCTTACAGCCCTTAATGTCATGTCCAAATTTATTGTCAAAAATGATAGTATAGGTTCTTATACCATTTTTATGGTTAGTTGCCTTTTTTTTGGTTTTAATGTTAAATCATTATCCAAGACATAGTCAAACCCCTTGTTATAACAATATGTTAAACCTAGGGACATCTTCTTTGACCTTTTTTTAATTCTCAACTTCACCTTAATCTACTCGTGGCTTCTTCTTCTCAACCTTTTCAATTAAAGATGCATCCCTCTTCGTATTCTTATTATTTTTATTTATTAGACTTCTTAGATTTTGCTTAATATCTTTAAGATCTAAATATTTTATTCTCTAAGTTGTACCTCCTTGAAACTTTAGTATCATTTTTCCTATATAAAATTTCACAAGACAGGGTCTTGGCCTATTTTTGGAAGAAGTTGTTTCCACCTTCTCAGTGAGGCTAAGGATTTAGGTTGCCTTAATGTTGAAGCACTATAATTAATCGCTTAGACTTGCCTCTTACAATAAGTTATATATATTAAAGAGGTAGAGTTTTTTTCCTTATCTATGTTGATAGAAAAATGTGATATGAACCTAATATTTAACTACTAAAAGGTGGTAATTGATGCAAAAGGTAATGTCCATAAACAAAAGCTTATTGCACTTGTTAAAAAGGAAAAGAATGCTTTGCATTTTATGGTATTAGACATATCATATAGATCTATAAGCTTTCTATATATATATATATATATATCAATGTGATCAACATGATCGTGTATACTATAATAAAGTTTCAAAGTTGGTATCTTAAACATGCTTAGTACTTATCTCCCTAGAACATCAGGAATTAGGAGTTATCAACTATCATACTTACCCTAAAAGTGACATGTTCCAATGGTATAAACTATAAAGGTATTAGCAGGGCCCTTTTTAATGATAGATGTGGAGTCTAAATATACTACCTTTCTTGCATTAATTGGTTGATTTGTCTTTACAACATCTCAATTATAATAGTATGTTCACATCCAATTTATTAAAATTAAAATGTATTAGCTAGTCTAAAGCATTCTCAATAAGAATATTCAAATTCCTAAAATCTCTAACAAAAAACAGAAAATGATGTAGACTGAATTTGAGTTAAGGTTATTAGATTGTCTCTCAGGTCTACGAGAGCACAAATAAATAGTTAGAGTTTCAGGATTGTTCCTAACAAAGACACTTTGATACCTAAGGCCTGTTTGTTTGGAGGGTTAGTAATAGAACGGAATGGAACGTAACACACTTTTATTATTTGGTTGAGAGTTTTATAATAGAACGGAATGAAATGGGATGGAAGCGGAAGGTTTTATATTACGTTTCATTCCATCCTAAACAGTGAAAATAAGAAACCTCGAATACGAGCGATTTAAGATGGAACTTAAACTAATAAATACATACTACCTAATATACCCTCAATCATTTTTCTTAATACCAATTACTTCTTCTGTCACTTTTTCTTTTTCTACCACGAAACCTGTTGCTCCTGAATAAAGAATCACCACAAATCATCAAATATCATCCAACCCAAACTAGAGACAACATTGCTATTACTAATAAACTTCGATCTTTCTCCATCCATCCTTCCCTCTTTTGTTTTTGTTTTTTGATTTATCTTCACAGTTTAAACTTGAAACCATACACGCACACAGACAAAACACTCCTTTTCGAAGAGTACAGATTACAGATTAAATTGAGCACTTGTATTTTCACAATTTCTTCTTCATATTATTATTAGAAAGAGATTAAGATGGCTTCCAATCTCACAGTGGGTATTTTGAGACTAAGAAACAACATATGCTTTCAATTATTTGCAAATCATTTTTGGTGAATGTTTGTATCTTTATAGCAAATTCATTGTGGTTAGAGATCACGGAGGATTGAGAAATGTATGTTGATTTTAATTGGGTCATACTCTTTTTGCTTACTTCTCTTTTATGGTTTTGCCTAATCACCAACCGCTATAGGTTAGACTACTCGTGTATTTGTCTGGTTTTTCATGTCATCTCTGGTAGTACTTGTTTCTTTACATGGGTTTCATGTTATCGTCTGGTAATGCTTGTGCCTAATCTTCATTAATTACATAGGTTTCATGTGACTCTTTCTTCTACACTTTGATCACCTGATTCCACCACTTCTTACCTAAAAAATTCCTGAGGTCAACTGGCAGTTGCTAAAGTTTCCATTTTGTGCCGCAAAATCATTATGATTTTCATCCAAGTCATGGCCTTTCACCTTCCTTCTATTGGTTTTACCTTCATTTATTTTGCCCTCTTGATTCTTCCTGTTGTTCAGTCCATACCTTTCATTGTTCTCCGTTGTAATTATTTTTTTAATAAACATACTGGATTATATTTTTATGATTTACAATAACTTAAGGTGAAATTAGCAATAGCCGCCAAAATATAGAAAAGCCTATATTTGCAAAGGGAATTTATGCTTTACATTGAGTTTTTATTTGTGTGGTTCTGTATGTTAGAAATTAAACACACAAAACAACCCTTTTCTTCAAAAACTCAAGAACTCAGTATTGCTCTTACTCAAACACTCCAAACACTCAAGAGTTACTCAACTTAACTCTTCTCTCAATCTACTTCTACTTGATGATAATACAACTGAGCATTGTTCTATTTATAGATCTAAAATCTAATGCTAAACCATACAAATTGTGTGATTATTAGCAAGCCAACACTACACCTATTACAACACCACAAATTTCAACTACCATAAAGTACAATACTATGTGTCCTCTTCTCTTCCATTCTTTTATTCAATTAAGTTTAATTAATTTCAACACTCCCCCTTAAACTTAATTTTTGATAACTCCTAATAGAGCTCGCAATTTCTTAAACATGTCATGTTTTAACGGCTTCGTGAAAATATCTGTAACTTGATCTTGACTTTTCATGTACTTCAGTGTCACCTCCTTTTACTCAATGCATTCTCTAATAAAATGATACCTCGTATCAATGTGTTTGCTTGTGTCATGAAATACTGGATTCTTCGCTAAAGCCAATGTCGATTTATTATCAACAAGAATTTTCGTTGGATCATATTGAGCCATCTTCAATTCCTTCAGCAATCTTCTCAGCCACATTGCATGACACACACATGTGGTCGCAGCAACATATTTTGCTTCATAAGTTGACAAGGTCACAATGGGTTGCCTCTTAGAACTCTAAGTGAACGTCGTCTCACCCAAAAAAAATACAAAACCTGTTGTGCTTTTCCGATCATCCTTGTCACCGGACCAATCACTATCACTGTATCCAACAAGCTTGTACTCATTAGAAACTAACTAGAATATGCCAAGATTAATTGTACCTTTCAAATAGCGAAGAATTCTCTTTGCAACTTTGAAATGGGTGATTGTTAGATTCTCCATGTAACGACTAACCAATCCAACAGAATACAAAGTATCAAGTCTTGTGCACGTGAGATAACGTAGACTTCCAACTAGACTTTTGAAAAAAGTTGGATCCACGCTTTCACCTCCTTCATGCTTGGATAGCTTAACTCCACATTCCACTGGTGTGTTGATTGACTTGCAATCCTCCATTTTGAACTTCTTAAGTATCTCTCTTGCATAGCTTTCTTGGGAGATGAAGATGCCTTCTTCCTTTTGCTTGACTTCTATGCCAAGGTAGTACGCCATTAGTCCGATGTCAGTCATTTCAAATTCTCGGGTCATTACTTTCTTGAATTCATCAAACATTCTTGGATTATTTCCGGTGAAGATGAGATCATCCACATATAAGCACACGATCAGAATATCTCCATTTTTGATTTTGACATGGAGAGCATGTTCATATGGACACTTAGTGAAGTTGTTCTCAAGAAAGTATTTGTTGATGCAGTTATTCCACGCTCTTGGTGCTTGCTTCAACTCGTAGAGAGCTTTCTTCAACTTCAACACCTTGTCTTCATGGCTTTTGACTTCGTAGCCTGATGGTTGTTGAATGTAGACTTCCTCTTCAATAACTCCATTTAGGAAAGCAGACTTAATATACATTTGATGTATCTTCCACTTATTTTGAGTTGTCAAAGAAATGATTGGTCTAATAGTCTCCAATCGAGAAACGGGAGCAAATACTTCATCATAGTCAATTCCAGCCTTTTGACTATAACCTTTCGCAACTAGCCTCGCCTTGTGCCTTTCAATCTCTCCTTTAGCATTTCATTTTGTTTTGTTCACCCATTTGACACCTATTGGGAAGTGAAACGAGTTCCCATGTGTCATTCTTCTTGATGGCCTTGATTTCTTCATCCATTACGTCTCTCCACTTCTTCTCTTGTGCAGCTTCTTGAAAACT
The DNA here is from genome assembly GCA_027563885.1 of Erythroxylum longipes. Lineage (NCBI taxonomy): Eukaryota > Viridiplantae > Streptophyta > Magnoliopsida > Malpighiales > Erythroxylaceae > Erythroxylum > Erythroxylum longipes. Next base: position 16,178,361 of record JAOQMS010000180.1, on the reverse strand, counting down.
CATTGGTTCACAATCGACAAAAAGACAAAATAGTGTAAGATTGTTTAGTCACTCAGTTACCTCATAAAGTTCTTGAATACTTCGTGTACATTGCTCAATTCTTTCACTCCCACTTGAAGATGACGAAGGTGACTCATCTTCATAAGTGCTTAATGTTGGCGAAGGTGGTGGCATCGTAGGCCCTTGTTGGGCTTCTCCAGATTGCTCTGTTGGTGCCTGTTCATCTTCAAAATGAGGAGAGAAATTGAAGTCATCTGTATGAGATCCAAAGTCCCATAATCCTTCTCCATCAAATACCACATCTCGACTGATCACAACCTTCTTATTGTTTGGATTGTATAGCTTGTAGACTTACGAATTTGCGTCACAGCCGATGAAGATGAAACTTTCACTTTTATCATCGAGCTTGGTTCTTCTCTCGTCTGGTAGATGAGCATGTGCTATGCTTCCAAAAACTCTCAAATGGGAAACACTAGGCTGTCTTCCACTCCATTCTTCTTACGGTGTCTTGCCCCAAAAACTTCCCATTGGAGATCGGTTAGATAAGTAGACTACACAAGCTACCGCTTCCACCCAAAACTCCTTAGGCAGTTTTTTACTTTTTAGCATACTCCGAGCTATGTTGAGAATAGTTCGGTTCTTTCTTTCTGCTACGCCATTTTGCTGGGGGGATCTCGGAACTGTTAATGGCCAACAAATTCCATTTTCTTCGCAAAAATTTTGAAACTCGTTGGAAGTAAATTCTCCTCCTCGATCAGATCTCATGGCTTTGATCTCTCTTCCACTTTCTTTCTCCACTGCAGCTTTGAACTTCTTGAAGACCTAAAAAACTTCTGACTTTTGCTTCAAGAAATAAACCCATGTTTTTCTTGAAAAATCATCAGTGAAGAGAAGGAAACAATTACTGTTACCGAGAGAGCTTGGCTTGATCGGACCATACACATCAATATGGATTAAATCAAGTGGCTTCTTGGCTCTTGAGTCTGAATCCTTTGGAAAACTTTTTCTGAATTGTTTCCCGAGTAGACACCCTTCATAAAGTTGATTTGGATGGTTGATGCACGGGAATCCCTTCACCATCTCCTTCTTGGACAGCAGCTCCAGTCCTCTAAAATTGAGATGCCCAAATCGAAGATGCCATATCCATGATGCATCTTTATAGAAAGCTTTTAGACACTTTGCAACGTCATTTTGTATGTTGATCAGGAAAATTCTATTCTTTGACATCGCTACATGAGCAATGAAATTATTCTTATCATCTTTTATGGAAAGATTATAATCCTTCATATGTATATCATAACCTTTCTCCAAAAATTGTCCCAAACTCAAGATATTGCTTTTCATATTGGGCACATAGTAAACATTAGAAATAAATTCATGTCTCCCATCTTTCAAACGAATAAGGATGTTACCTATCCCTTTCACTGTTATCCTTTCTCCAACAATTGTCCCAAACTCAAGATATTGCTTTTCATATTGGGCACATAGTAAACATTAGAAATAAAATCATGTCTCCCATATTTCAAACGAATAAGGATGTTACCTATCCCTTTTACTGTTATTGTGGAATCATCAAGAAAGAGAGATAAGAAATCTCTCTGCCTCATCTATCAAGCATTAGATGATGATGGTTTTGAAAGGATTTCCAGTGCAATCTCATCCAAATAAGCATGGGAGAAGTTGCAAACCTCTCACAAGGGAGTCGAAAAGGTGAAGAAGGTTCGTCTCCAAACATTAAGAAGTTAATTTGAATCTTTGCATATGAAAACATCTGAGTCTGAGAGTAGCTGCTGTTTCTAATCAATTGAAAAGAAATGGAAAAAAATTAGAAGATGTGAGAGTAATAGAGAAGATACTCCGTTCATTGGATCACAAATTTGAGTACATTGTGGTGACGATTGAAGAAACTAAAAACCTGGAAGAAATGACAATTGAGCAACTCCAAGTATCATTGTAAGCATACGAAGAGAAGCATAAGAAGAAGCAAGGGATCATTGAGCAACTCCTCAAGCTACAACTCAAGGAGATGAATGAAAGCCAAGGTAATAATAGAAATCAACGTGGCCGAGACAGAGGTAGAGGTCGTGGACTAGGAGGAAGTCGCGATTGTGGATGAGGTTGGAATTACAAGAACAACACTTCCAACTACGAGAGAGGGGAAATTCAACACAAGGCCGAGAAAGAGGCAACACAAAGTCGAGGTATGACAAATCTCAAATACAATGCTATAATTGTAAAAAGTTTGGCCACTATGCTTCAGAATGTAGAGCTCCCAACAATAGACTCGAGGAGAAGGCCAACAACGTGGAGGAAAAAACTGTCGAGAAAGAAATTCTTTTACTAGCGCGAAAGGAGAGTGGTGATGTCCAAACAAATTCCTGGTATCTAGACAGTGGTGCAAGCAATCACATGTGTGGAAGAAAAGACATGTTCATGGAGCTAGACGAGTCGGTAGGAGGAAATGTCTCATTCTAAACCATACAAATTGTGTGATTATTAGCAAGCCAACACTACACCTATTACAACACCACAAATTTCAATGACCATAAAGTACAATACTATGTGTCCTCTTCTCTTCCGTTCTTTTATTCAATTAAGTTTAATTAATTTCAACACTGTAACTTTAGCATTACAGTCAAATCTATGCGTACATAATGTTGGGTAATTAGCTAGCGAGAAGGTAGACGATTGGTAAACTCTTCCAATGATTTCTTAAACCTTTTATTTTTCTAATTAATGAGGGACTGGGGGAGACCTATTGCTTTGTTTACACAACATAAACAATGATTTTACAGATTCCTATGAGAAATATACCAGCTACATGATCAAAAATGCACTGTACTAAAAATATTAATCAAACGATAAGTTTCACATTACTTGTAGGCAGAATCATACCTCTTGAACGTACGAGTGGTTCACAAAATGGATGGATATGTTCCACAAACAATTTGGTGTCATCTTTTCTTCTTTTTCATTTCTTTCAACTTCTTTCTTAGCTCAGCTATGATCTTATCTTATGTTTTGATTTCAAAGTCCTTCGTCATTAGTTGTTGCTTTAGCCCTTCAATCTCTTCCACATGGGAATCACATTGATTTGAATCTCTCTCCCTCAACTCTAGTTTCAGTCTCTCAATCTCTTTCAAATGGTTATCACATTTATTGGAACTCTTTTCTCTCAATTCATGCTTCAGTCTTTCATTCTCCTTTAAGTGATCATCAGAGGGAGTCATTTTCAATTTCTTGCGTCATGTGTATCCCCATCCTGGAAACCTCTTTTTTCCTATCCATTTTCCGAATGTATAGACTAGTAGTTTCTCTACGGTACTAAGTTTAAACCTAATTAGTTTCTATGGCAGGCCAGATATATCCTGACATTAGAAAAAAATAATTTTAGTCAGTGAAATAACTTAACTGCTAAAATTATGTGAAATCTAGCATACAAAAGGCAGCCCTCATCGTAGCCTGAAATCATAACTGGATAATCTTAAGGGAAAATCTCATTTTGCAAATCAATGCTCCAATAAATTGATAATATAAGGATTCAGTTAGCCAAAAATTGGAAGGTAAAACCACCGGAGTACTTATCTATGTCCAATAAACAACCAAAAAGTATCTTTTCTATCCGACTGTTTGCATTTTCAAATGCCTGTTGTGCATCCTGTGAATTTTCAACTACGACAAGAACAGAATATTGCTTTCCTTGACCATTCTTAGGAGGCTGTTACAAAATTATAAATTGCATTAGGAATCGAATCGATACTGCACGACAACATATGAACTTGATGCATAAAACTGGCTGACAATAGGGAACCAGGTCAAGCAACTAGTTGATCCAAATTTTTTGGATATAATATAACAGTTTTGAGATTCAAGCAAATGGCAACATTTTCAGTGTAGCCAATAAAAGATGCTAGAAACTATTGTTAACAGGTGTTGTCATACGTATGGTAAAGTCTAGATGCAGGAGATTACAAGATTACTGCAGGTCAAATACAGCATAGGTACTTATATAAATTGTGTGGTTCTTTCAAGTTAGGAAGGAGTATATCATTCATTCATAAAACACTAGCTATGATAACATCGACAGACAAATAAGTCATAAGTGTTTCTTGTAGAAAGATTCCATAGAAATAATGGAGAAGTGGAATTCTTTCCAAGTAAAGAAAAAACTCCATAAATTAACAAACTCCATAATAATTTTTTATAATCCCAATTTGAGTTATAGGCTAAATTAATACCTCTTTTAATTAATAGATTTTGTATGGTCCAAATTCACAAGTTTTATTGTAGATTCCCATAAATGATATTTGACCAACAAAACTTTGTGAGGAGCCTTTACGTTACAAGCTTGGATGCCTTCACTAGGCATATGCCATCATAGAAAGAAAAAAGTAAAGTTGCAGACTGGATTTAAGTACCTTGAGTTCTGTACTAAATTTTCGGGGAAGTGCCCATTGCAACTCTTCACTGGGGACAGTAATTGGTATCCTGTGAAGAAGAAGCTTTGCAGTTTCTTCAAGCACCTTCAATATTAAAACAAATATATTAGCTGGCCAGGATAAGTACCTTCAAAATAGAAACTCCCAGAAACTACATTCCCCAACTTACATGTTTTACATCTTGTTCACATGATCAGTGGCGGAGCCAGGAATTTCCTGGAGCGGGGGCTGATTGGACAGCGATGGACTGGCGGCGAAGACTTCCGGCAAATTCAACATTAATTCAAAAAACAATTTCACA
>JAOQMS010000180.1:16162461-16173521 GCA_027563885.1 Erythroxylum longipes | reverse complement strand
CTCAATGAACTAGCAAATTGAGTACACTGTGAACAGAACAATGCCACCAAAAAATAAACCCATTTGCAGTGGTGGTGGTGGAGGGGTGCTGCTTAGCTTTTGGTTTCCCTCCATTTTTATACAGGTGTCCTATGTATCTGCAGGGGGGAAGCCTTGTCCCACGCTAGGGCTTGTCCCACGCTAGCTCTGCCCCTGGTCATGATCAACCCCACTCTCAATCTTAGCAAGAGCAAGTTTCAAAGAAGCAATTGCATCATCTTGATAGTTATGTGGAGCACCTCCCTCACGAAGTTCGTAGCATAGTACAGACTGTCAAAAGAAAAGCCCAAAAAGGTTACCTATGCATGTAAAAAATTTTACAACTCATAAGGAAATAATCCATACCCATCAGATTAAATTAAAGAGGCCTCAAGTTAGTTTAAAGGATTTAAGCTGAGCATTTGTTCACCATATCCTATTTTTTTGCCTATTCCTGAATGTTCGATTCTATTTTAATAACCAGCTGCTTTTGTGTGTTTAAATTCTTAAACTTGGATTTTTTTCCCTCAAACTTGGATTTGAAAGGCACATACATATAGGTCAATGCGGTTGTATACTCTTGCAGGTTCATTCAACATAGCGTAATACAATGATCCACTTATTTTACCGTATCTCACCCATTTTATATGTTGTGTTGTCTGAATTTGGGGTATTTTTCAATCGTCGTTGTCTTCTTTGTTTTTGTTTTCCTATTACTTTGCTTAACATGAGGGGATGATTCAGATGCAGCTTCCTTTACGTTGCTTCTCGTTGCTTTTATAACACCATATATAAATGGACATATGTATGTCATATTTGTTATATTTTGATTTTCACAATCTAAAAACTTCTCCTAATTTTATTCTTTAGACATGAATGGCGAAGGTAATCGAATGAATAATCAAAAACGAAAGTTGATTCGTATAAATCAATTAGTGCTTGTTCATGTTGCTTGTCTTGTAATCTATTGGTGGGTGTTACGTAAGAGACGTGGGAAAGACAAACTTCAAATGCTTACACCATCGGAGAGATCATAATTAAGGGAGTGTGTCATGCGAAGAATTATATTTCATTCCACTGGAAGAAATATAATTAGAATGCAGCCTAAACCATTTTTTGAATTATTTGATTTATTAGCTGAAAAAGGTGTGCTTCGACCCTATGTAAATGCAACTGTTGAAGAACAAGTTGCGAAGTTTCTATACATATTAGGGCATAACGTTACCAATTAGGAGATTGCGTTCTTTTGGAGTTGATCTACGGAAACTGTAAGCCGTCACTTTCATAGCGTTTTGAAAGCAATATACAACTAGAAGATGTGTTCTTTTGTATGTAGATCGTGTATACTCCTTTTAGTGTAGAAATTGGACCAAATTAATGCACACGACAATACAGAATAAGCATAATTTGTTCTTACAATTTTATTCACTGTATTCACTTCTTACCCTGTTCCACGGTTCAGTTTCACAACAGATGGGGCTTTGATGGTTACAGGCCATATATGGACACATCATCAGATGGGGCTTTGATGGTTACAGGCTCTGCAGACAAGAATTTGAAAATCTGGGGGCTGGATTTTGGTGACTGCCATAAGTCTCTTTTTGCTCATAATGACAGGTGCTACAGACTTATAATTGCTTTGGTAGATATTTTATAATGACAGGTGCTACACACTTATAGTTGCTTTGGTAGATATTTCTTCTCTTTGATTTGGGTGATATATTATTTTGCAATTTGTTCGCAACATGCACTACATGTTTAGCATGGGGATAGATCGCCTTGTAAAATACTGGGATGCTGATAAGTATGAGTTGCTTCTAACATTTGGAGGGCACCATGCAGATGTTTGGAAACATTGATCGCTGCCGTAAGCTGTATGAGAAGTACCTGGAGTGGTCGCCAAAGAATTGCTATGCTTGGAGCAAATATGCTGAACTAGAAAGATCAGTTTCTGAAACTGAGAGAGCTCGGACCATTTTTGAGCTTGCAATATCACAGCCAGCCTTGGACATGCCAGAGTTGTGGTGGAAGGTATTTGAATGTTATAATTCCTCCTTTGAACCTTCAAAAGTTTTAGTTTTTACACTTCTGCCATTTATTCTCAAATGAACCAATAATACAATACATACTGGGAGAAATTTGTTTCGACATACATCCTACACTGCTTCAATAGGACTATGGTTGCAGATTTTCTTTCTTTAGAATAACTTATATTGGTGATATAGGTTGAGAAGGTTACCAGGAATTGATGACACGTCTTTTTTTATCTGTTCTCGTGGCAGGCATATATTGATTTCGAAATATCTGAAGGTGAATATGACGGAACACGACATCTTTATGAGAGACTGTTGGACCGAACAAAACATTTGAAGGTTTGGATTAGTTATACCAAGTTTGAAGCAACTGCCATGGAAGAGGATTGTCTTGATCCAGATTCGTTGAAAGAAAAGAAGAAATTATGTATTGAAAATGCAAGAAGTAATCTATCCTGCCCTTTTTTAATCACCCTAATAGGCTCTAATGGATAATGATGATATTAAAATTTCTTACATGATTCTTTTTGTCAGGGGTCTTCGAAAAAGCCGTTAATTACTATAGGACATCAGCACCTGAATTGAATGAAGAACGGGCCATGCTTTTAGAAGAATGGCTGAACATTTAGAGTAGTTCTGGTGTGTTTGGTGATGTTAGCATAGTTCAAGTTAAGATGCCTAAGAAACTCAACAAGAGGAGACAGATGGTCTCAGAAGATGGACTAGCCAGGTGTGTATTCTACTTGGATTGTTTCTGTCTTGCATAGAAAAAATTTATTAATTAGTATTTTATCATAATGGGCTTAAATATATAAGCTTTGGATATGTAGTCATGATGGATAATGTTTGCGACGCCAAAATGTTCTTTCAGCAATAAATTGAAGATTTTGCTAATTTACTAATTTTATCAACTTCCCTTATGTCTAAGTTTGTTGTGCATAGTAAGGTAGTTTATGGACATTAACCTAGGTTCCTTTGCATTGTTAGTTTAAGCCTGTTTTTGTCGTCCTTGTTGCTTATCTACTGCTATATTTTGCAGCTACAAGGAATACATAGATTATATATTTCTAGAAGAAACTCAAGCCCCAAATCTCAAGATATTGGAAGCAGCATACAAATGGAAGAAGCAAAAGTTGTCCACGGAGGATTAGTAGGATCTTTTTGGATTCTTGTTTGATACATTCATAAACCTCTGATGGAATCCTTCCCGGGACCTATAGATTGAAAGGTACAAACTCAGGAAGTCATATTCAATGCCAAAAGAACTATACTGTTGGTTGTAACAACACAAATTTAATGATGTTTTGGATGCAGGAAACAGCATCGTTATGTATCATCTGCAATTTTCAAAAGAATCTCATATATCCAATTGATGTCATCAGAGAACATTTGATTTTTATTTCTTCTCTTTTTTCTTTGGAAGTTTATTTATGCCTATGTTTTAAGCATATTTCAGATTTTAATTCATTTCAATAAAATTCATAATGGATCTTAACGAGCATACTTATCCAATATTGAGTTGATTCACCAATTGCCATCACAAGAATATTCGAATATTAGAGGAAGCACTTGGAAGAGCGACTAGGCCTGTGATATTGGATAATGTGAGCATTGGTATGAGTTCTGACTCATCATATTATTCTAGAGAGCACATACTTGTGCTGCTTTTGTTTTACACTATGAATATTGTACTAGCGATAGAATTAGGAGCTCATATTTATTTCTGCATAATTTTTGACAAGTCACGTAAAAAGGAACTTGGAAATATTCTGCACTTGGAGATCTTGAAGGAATTCTGGCGACAGATGGTGCCTCTCGTGCAAGGGAGTAACACATTTGTAAGATATCCTTCGATTTAATAGACTATGAAAGTCTTCTATCAAATCCTGATCCAGGGATATTATATTAACATATGGAAGATGATTTTAAAACAATCAACTTTATAACCAAAGGCCAAGTACTAATCTTTTAATAAATAATCTTTTCCTGTGTCTTTTTATTTTACATCCACTTGACATTAAAATTCTAAAAGTAAAGAAGTAACAAGATGGCACTGGATAAATGAGATTCTTATTAGGACTTGACAATGCAACGAGAAACTGCTTGACATATTCACTTGAATCCATTATAACACACATACATTATACAAAAATCTCCAAAACTTACAGGAAATTAAAAAAAAAAAGATAGGCGCCAAATGAAGATAATTATCAAGTCTCAAGAACAAGGTTATACACAAACTTGTTGAAGAATTATTTGGCAGCAGCAGCCTCTTCCTGTAACTGTTTAACCTTGGTGATATAATCGTTCATTGCTTCGTCCTTGGATTTCCCTGCCAAAAATAAACTTCACCTGAGTGCTAAAACGTAATTGCATATGACAATAACTAACACTCGAGGTCCACGGGTAATTAAATTGATTTTTGACTACCTTCAACAGCCTTATTTATTATTAATTCCTAAATTTATTAAATAAAGGTGTCGTTTTTTTCTTTTCATATGAGTAATGTGGAAATAGTCTCTCTACTAATTAAGAATAAAGTTGTATAATATTAGATCTCTTTAAACTTGATATATATGTTAGCGAAATTTCTAATGTTATTGTTGTGTCTGCTTTTACATGTTTATATTCTTTATATTGGTATTTGTTGTCAAAATAAAGATGAATATGAAATAAGGAATCAAAGAACAAGGGATGGGTCAAATAAAGATTTTTATTTATTTAAAAAAAGAGTCAAAAATACATTCCAACGACTCATCTGTAAATAAAAAATAAATAATTTTTAAATATAAATCACATATAATATAATAAAATTTATTAAAAATTATTAATAATATTTTTATATAAATAATAATAAATTGCATATAATTATTTTTTAAAATTTTTATTATTTTAAAATAGAAAATATATAAAAAATTATTTATCACAGTTGTGCGTGACTTTTTAATTGGGCATGATTTATGTTTTAATCTCTTACAACAATCATTTTAATATCGGGATATAATAGTCATTTATTATATAATAAATTCCATTTTATCTGTCTTCTAAATAATATTTTACTACATTACATTATGAATCCTTTCATTCCTCCAAAATAACTTTTTACTATATTACATTTCATTATATTATAAATCATTCCATTTTATTATGTTTCGTTCCATTAATTAATATCCAAGCAAACAGACTCCAAGTCAGCTAAAGCAAAGGGCGCTCATAAGCAAAGAGAATTGTCAAGTGAATTTTTTATAATAGTTGTGTGTACTTACCTTAGGTTGTCTCTCTTTTCTAAGCAATCTTTTAAGAAGTGGAGTTAGATTTCAACCATCCAGCAGATTTTAGATATATCTCAAATAGGAAACTTGACTAGTCTTTATTTCAGACATCATTTCCTTATAAATGATTTTCAAATATTATAAAGAAAAATATAATAAAATAGAGTGCGAGCTTAATCAAATTCAACTTTTGGTTAAAGTTTCTGTATAAGATAATCTCTAGAGTCAAATCTAATAAGGTATGATTTGTAATATATATATATATATATACATATATTATAGCTTTAAAATATAAAAAGAAGCACTTCTTCTTCTATTTTTCAAATAAGTAATTATAGTTTATTATTCTTTATTATAATTATTGATCTAGACATGTCAATGACTATTATTTGATATATTTAGGAGAAAGCCTAATATTTAATCTCGTATGAATTATTTTAATTTATGAATTGGGATTTAAGAGTTATTTTAAATTAATTATAATATATGATTTTTAAAAACATAGTTGATGTAAAATTATAAATTATATAGTACAATATATTGAAGGACTATTTTGCAATTTTAAAAAGATTTGGGGACTATTTTACAAATTTAAAAAATTATCTAAAATAATATCCGATATTAACCGATACCAATATAGTACCTTACCAGAATCAAATCTGGTACCAATACGGATACCATATCCATAACATTGGTTAAAGCACCTTAAATATTGTACTTTCTCTCAAAAGTAGGCAGACATAAAAACAAGGATAGCTTACTCTAAAAAAAGCAGGCTTAAATTTGGAAAATAACTAAATTGATGTAACTTTTTTTGCATTATACCCCATATATAGAGGGAGATAATAGTCATGATTGACCTATATCAGGGACCAAGATTAACAAATATGTTACCTTATAACAAAAATGTCTATATAATGAGTAACAATGATTTCTCTCACTACTTGAGCTAATCCTAAAATTTATACTACTCTTTATATTATAAAAAAATAAGTAAAGAATAAACTCTTACCTTTAGAAATGCAACATGTCTATCAAAACACCTCTTACATTAGACCTTTTCTCGAAAGTACGTAAATAAAGAAAGTAAGGATGGATGGTTTCCTCTCAAGAAAGCATGCTCAAATTTTAGAAAATGATGAAGTGAGCTTACTTTCTGCGTCATGTTCCTTATATGGGGGAGTTAAGGGTTAAGATTGTAAGGCAAGACTGAGATAAATATTCACTATCTACGTCATACACCTTATATAAAAAGGAGTTAAAAATTAGGATTAGCTATGATCAATAATCAACATTAAGCGACATTTCACCTCTCTACGAGTAGTGGAAATATCTGTATTTAGTGAAGAATAGCTAGATTTTATGAGGAATATTCATAAGAATCTTTCAAATATATATCATGTCCATTTTAGCCCATTTGAAGCAAACGTGTATATATATATGTGTCCTTACGAGCCTAAGAATTGTGACATTATATAGGATAGTGTTATAGTAAGCATGTGTATTACTGCTTTTATTTTTGAGCTAAATCCCAAAAAAGAAATTAGAAAAAATTGGCACACCGAACATATGTACAACATGGCTTGTGTTATTTAGCCTGGCCCAAATGTATTCAGGTATGATGACTTAAGGCCTGTCATTATGATTCTCGATTGAAATTCTCAAGGATGCTTAACAGATAACATCAATCAAGATATACAGCTCATCCAAACGAGGAAGCAGAATTCCAACCAAAAACTGATCAAGCCTTTTAGTTGAAATGGATTCAAACTCTACTTAGATACGTAATTCTTCGATCAATTTAAAATTCTCTATACAATATTATTAGGTAAAAGAGATCATAAAATACAATATATCATTTTTATCTCAAATATTAATGAATATTTTTATAATAACATGCACTTTTGTAATTGATCTCAAAAATAAATAAGACTTCAAATAATACAACTTAAAAACATATCCTTTTTCATCTCATAAACTAACAATAAAGAACGTGGAATACTAATAAATCAAGGATATTGTAATAAAATAAATGATTAATTGTAAAAAATCTTAAAATTTACTCAATTTTACAATTATGACTCAAAATTTGAAAAATAATAATAATTACTCGAATTTTCAATTTTTTTTAAATCTAACTAAACATTGTTGAGGTGGTACGCCATGTCAAACGTAAATTTAAAAACAAAATATCAAGTTTCAAGATTTGAACCGTGTGATCCTGTTAATTCTAAGTTTAGCCCTTCTGGCCTTCGGTTCAAAGCACATGGCTTAACTCAGTGCCAACTAATTCATTGGTTTCTTTTCTATATTAAGACCTGGCTTGTTGTTGGAGAAGATTTACAAGAAAGTATATTCTTTTGGATGGTAATGGAAATGCAGTTGGTGATAGAAATTGCAGGCACTGCATTAGCCACCACTGGAATGACATTTGACGGCAGTTTTTCAGAAATGAGAAGAGAGAGTCTTGAGGTTTTCGATAAAGGACCGACGGTGAATTGGGTTAGAGTGATTGGCAACATTGCTTCGTGGTACATATGCTTCGTAGGCATGGCAGATTCATTTTCTTGACGTCCTCAGTCACCAGGGGGATTTGCATGACTGTTCTTTTAGCCATGAACATGATCAGAGGTGTTTTGGTGTATGGCTATTGTTTTTATATTTATGAAGATGAAAGAAAATAAAGGAATTAATGGTAGGTAAGTTACGTTAGAAATATTGACAGACATATTAACATAAAGTTTGATTTGGAAAAAAAAAAGTTTGAATATTTAAAATTTAGACTATAACTATAAAATTGACTAAAGTTTGAATTTTTTAATTAAATTGAATAAAATAATTAAATACAACAATCGCCTATTTATTTAAATAGATTTTTTTACGTGACGTAAAAAAATCTTAATTTATTCCACACACTAATTTGGATGGGATGAGAAGGCGAATCCGAAACAGGAGAGAAGTGATTGCACGTTGCGATTTAGGTCCCAGGAAGTTCATAAGACAATAAAAATATAAGCAAGGGGACAGGAACACAAGACGTGCTTTAAAAGAGAGAAAAGTGAGAAACCTGCTGCGAAAGCACCCATCCGACTATTTTATTCGGACAGGACTTTGAACCAAGCGACTCTCTTATGAGCACATGTTATTACTAGAAGCCCAAGGGCAATGGAATCTCAACAGACCAAAAGGCGTATGTAATCTTACTCCCCTGCTGCAATGGCCCAGTGTATGGTATTCCAAGGCAGTAGAATGAACTAAACGTGAAGGCATTTAAAATCTCCCACCTAGGTTTGACATAAGAGGATAAACTAATTAGTGTTGATTCAAATAAATCTGAAAACATTTATATTATTGAATATATATATAAAAACAAACATCTCATACTTTTCCTTATAATGTGCCATGTGGCTCCGGAAGTCTTTTATCAGTAAAACATCATCTGTTTATATGCCTTAGTGTTTGTCTTTTGATGAGTTAACTGTATGCTTATGAATTACTTTAAGCGGAATCTATGCTAAACTTGAGGCTTAAGTTTTCCCCCACAGAGGTTTCGGCGCCAGCCATTATACTTATCTTCACGAAAGGGCCAAAACTAATCCAATTCCGAGATAATCAGCGTAAAGGGAAGATGATATGAAGAGGTTTTAAATTAACCATTTAACTCCAAGTAGGCAAGGTAAGGAGTTAATGACATCAGAAATTGATGATGCATCACGTTAGATGGAAACAAATTAGCACATGGAACAGTTCTTTTGGTTGTTTTTCATTTTACCTCCCACCTTCCCACTTGCTTCAATTCTAATGAAAATGATTAATAACCAAATTATGTATATATTTATCAATCCACAATACATTAACAAATAACATGGACATGCATTGTGTAGAAATATAATTTAAATATCATTGAACTTTTTTATTACCCCTCCTTATCTTAAAGCATGCAAAAAGCATCTGGTGATGATTAAGTCGGTACTTTCTTTCTTATGTATAATTAAGATTCTACAACAATGTGTTAGTTATTTTCCCTTCTTAATGTCTTATCTCTGCCTAGAGGCGATTTTGTTGCCAACCTCACACTCGTCATCCAGCATCCCCTCTCCAGTGGGAGACGCGGACAGCTGGCTGGCGAAGCTAGTCGTCTTAGACATGCTGTATCCACAAGCTGTCACATGCAAGTTATAAATCCATCTTAGGAATTCACATGGATTCTACTTTTTCATGTGACTTTGTCTGCGGTAACCGCCTGTTACTTTGTTTCTAATTATTGGACCAGCTCTGCTTAAAAGCCACATCCAAACTGTAAAAGCAAACCGCTGCTCTCTTTCGCCTGATTTTTAAATAACACTAAACTTATCTCAATTGGATTGGATCTAATTATCATGCAAACAAACAAACAAAAAAAATATGGGAAATGAATTTGAAACAAAAGGCCCCACCCACACTAGATGCCTTCTGTCTCCGATTCAGTAATTGGAGGGACATATCCTGCCTTGCTTTGGGAAGATTCCTGCCACTCTATGCGTATCCTGTTACCTTCCTCTCCCATGTTGGTGATTACATTGATGCTCTATTTCTCATTTCACCACATCATAATTTCTTTTTGTTTTTCTATATTTTCTAGAGGGAAGGGAAGAAGGGAACTCCTGTCCAAAACAATACGAGACGTGAATCAAACACTATGCAATCTTGAGTTAAAGGGCTATTACTTAACTAACTTGCCTACGCACTCTTGTAGCACTTATCTTGTATTTGTGTATTTTTAGGAATATTTTTATGTTTTCTCACGCATGATTGGTTGACTTGACAATAATTTACAGTGTAATCGAAATTGTCAAAAGATGTTTAGGTTTAATATTTATGTTTATACAAGCAATTATATATATATATATATATATATCAACGAGATCCGCAACTATTATCTTTAATTATTTTTTTAATATATGTCATTAGATATTTAATTCATAATATTTTTGAAAAGTTGAAGAATATTCATAGTACACTTCTATTATTGAGGGTTGTTAGCAAATACTAATTAAGGCTTTTTAATACGTAATGTAGGCAGTGTCAATAGGAGAGGTCCAAGCTATATTCAAAATGCTTTTTTTTTTCCATAGAGGTTGAAAACAAGACGAATAACTCTAACACGAAGATGTGCATGGAAATTAATTAATAGAAGTTACTTTTACATTTATTTCAAGTACTTTCATTTACTTGTACAATTTTTCATGTACTTTTATTTATCTTAAAGTATTCAAAATAAAATAACTTTTTCTAAAACTCAAATTGAACCCTTACAAATGAAATCTTTAAAGAAGTTATATTTATGTCAATTAAGTGATATATTAGTACTTACTAGATGTTGGCCCTGTTTGATAAACAGCGAATTGCATTAGCTAATAGCTGATTCTATCAGCTGATTTGACCAGCGAATAACATCGGCTGTTTATTAAAAATGTTTGATAAAATAATTATTTAGTATTAGCTGTTGATATGTAAAATGACTTATGAGGGCATAATTTTAAAAACAATTATTAAGGACATAAATATTATATATCTTAGTATTTCGTTGAATATTCTTATAAGAATTTAGATTTTAGATTTTTAATTTTACAAAAATTAAGTTTATAATATTGATAATAATAATAATAATAATCATAATAATCATCATCATCATCATCATCATCATCATCATCATCATCATCATCATCATCATCATCATCATCATCATAATAATAAT
>JAOQMS010000180.1:16148132-16162439 GCA_027563885.1 Erythroxylum longipes | reverse complement strand
TTAACATAATTCACCACATACAAGGATTACCTTTAGTCCTTAAATTTGCATCTTAACCATGATTTCATAAAATTGAAAATTTAACGAACTTATTAAACTTTTAATAAATTCATTTATACATTTTTGCTTTTGGAGTTTCTCGTAAAGATATGAATGAAGAATCGTGACTACAAATAATTGAATATTTATTAAATATTCAATACTTTTTACGAGTTAACTTGTTAGAGTTGATTATTTTAACCCTAAGTTCCTTTTGATTCAAAACAACTCAATCAATAGTTCAAAACAACATAAATGAGAACGAAGAGTAGCCAAAAACTGAGGGCAGAATGGTCATTGCCAAACAGCTAATTCAGTTGTTTGGTCTAAAATGCTCTACATCTAGAGCTTTTCACAAAACGGCTGGCTAGGTTGAATCAACCAACCCAACTAACTCATAACCAAACAAAATAACAACTTTTTAATATGGTCAAACCTTTAATTTGGGTCAATCAGTTGAAAAACAACTTATTAACTATTTACCAAACAACCCCATTACTTTTTTATTTTTAGTATAAAGTCATATGACACAGTGGCAATAATACATTTTAATTAAACTTAAATTAATACTAAGTTAATTTATTTTTAATTTTTGATTATATATAATAAACTCTAACTAAAACTAATAACCCTACAACAAAACCAACCCTAGTACACAAGGCTCCCCTATTTACGAGAATTGGGAGAGGGGCATCAACTGTATGCAGCCTTCCCTTTGCATTTTACAAAGAAGTTGTTTCTATGACTAATAACACATTGTAACACTACTCAAAATAACTAGAACTATAACTATAGCAGTGATGAGTCTAGGTCAATCCCACAAAGAGTGTGTGTGTAAAGCTTTTAAAATGAAATCAATCGGTGATTAGGTTATGGGGGGTTTTGTTGGTTTTCAAATAAGAAAATAAAACTAAACTAAACTAATGAAAACAAATTAAAGAAAGCATTTAAAAATGATGAAAGGTAATGAACGTGTTAGGGACCTAGTCATTGGTTCAATCTCAGCCTAAATACAGTTAAACATACTTCACTGAGTTGTTATTCTCATATCTCTCTTAGCAACTATTAATTGTAGGTTAATAATAAGCTTTGTTAACCTCAGTTTTCCTTTAGGTTTAATTAAGAAGAACCTGTTAATTAAACCTAACTATCAAATAACCTAGAACAAACTCTCTATATTTAATTGGACAGTCGCATTACGAGTTAGGAAAATAAATTAATCAAGGCAATAATCACACAAGCTCAGGTCATTTAACCTAGGTTATGTCATCCCTAATGATTAAAAATCATTAGTTGCCACAAATGAATCAGAAACACAATGATTACGTATTGTATTCAATTCCAACAATGGGTTCATACATAAAAACAATAAAATAGAGTATTCAATCATTCTTACACAATACCCAATTCAATAAGCACAAGATAACATAATCAATTCCTAAGAGAAAAAGAACAACAAACCTAATGGAGAGAACGCTTAATAGGGTTCTTTGGCCTCGATATCACCTCCAAACCGGCGTTGGGAAGTTAGCCCTCCATATATTTCCAAAGGAATGGAGCTTTGCCCCTTCACTTCTTCAAAACCAAGACCTTTCACTCCCAAAACGATTTATCAAACTTTTCATAGCTTCTGCCGTCACGCAACATGTCTATTTATATTAAAAACGAGGGTTCAGGTGAGCTGGCAAAAACTCACCGGTGTGAGTGCCCGTGACACTTATATCATGCCTATGCAACAATAGCTCACAACTGTGAGCTTCAAGGAAGCCAATCATGACCATGACAAAATGATGCATGACCATGAGGGATGAATGCCTCACATATTATTCATTTTATGTATTTTCTTGTCCTCTCTTGCTCTAATCATTCTCCTTCTTACTCAATGAAGACAAGTGAGCTGAGTCTTAAGAAGACAACTCAAATATTAACTCTTTCGCTTCCAGATTGCACCTAAAACTAAATATGAACTAAAGTGAATGTCTTAATCAATAGCATTAATTAGTAAGCGTTTTGGAATAAATCTATAATCAATTAAGCACATATCAATGACTCGAATATGTGACCTTTTGGTTAGATAGGAGTAACCTTACCAGTTGCTCTATGGCTTGCCCTCTAACTTAACTAAAATAACCTAACTTATCTTTAATCTAATTTTAACTTTTACTTTTTATTATCCATCTCAAATTTTCACCATACATTCTCTTTTGGAATAGAATAGTTGCAATTGGATAGAACATGTAAAAGAAAAAGATTCAATCTATTAAGAAAGAAGTATGAACAAAAATAATGAGTAGTAGAATTCGAGAGAATTTCCTAAAACAAAATCCAATCGATTTGGAGGATTCTCTGCTCTATTTTTTTCTTGTCATTTTTTCTCAATTTTCTCTTTTTTATTCTCTCTCTTCACTCTTGTCTTAACCATACTATTTGTTAGCATTATCTCACCTCCTTCTCATGAACATTATATCGTTGTTGTAAAATTGGAGAAAAATGAAGAGAAAATATTTCACTTGATTTTTGAAAATTTATTATATATGCAAAAGGTCCCTAAGATATGTATATATAACAAACACCACTCGAAAATAAATAAAAAACTAACTCCTAATTTCATTTACAACTGTATTTTCAATACTCCTCCTCAAGCCATCATATGCACATCATAAATGCCTAACTTGCCAAGCAAGTATTGAAATTGCAATCTTCCGAGAGTTTTGGTAAAGATGTTTAGTAGCTAAAATTGTGACCTCATATATGATGTAACAGTCGTTCGTAGTTGAACTTTCTCTCTAATGTAATAAAAGTCAATCTCTATATGCTTGGTACACTTATAAAACACCAGGTTAGTCGTTATATGGATAGCAGACTGACTATCATAAGAAAAGGTGTGGGTTCATGATGAACAACACCTAAAGAAGCCAATAAAGACTTCAACAATACCATCTCATTGGTAGCTATAGCTATAGCCTTGTACTTGGCTTTTATTAATGATTTGGACATAATAATATTTTTTTTGTAATCTACGAGTCTGGTGACTAATTAAGCATCACAAAATAGCTAACCAATAAGCGGTATGAAATAAGACAACTGGCCCAAATCGAGTCACAAAAAGCTTGGAGTCATAAATTACTATCAACCAAAAGAAGAATTTCATAATCTGATTGCCCCTTAATATAGTGCACAACAGGCATACCAGTTTTAGAATGCTCCTTATACAGTGCTTGAACAAACTGCGACAACAGATGGTCAGTGCACGAAATCTTAGGCTAAGTCATTGTGAAATAGATGAGACATCTTACTAGACATTGATAGGATGAATTTTCCATACTAATTCACTTTTGACTAAGCCTAGACAATGACCCCGCTCCATCAGAGTGTCCACAGATTTGCTTCCAAATATCCCTATTTTAGACAATATATCCAAGGCATATTTTGGCTGACGTAAGAATAACCCTTTAGACGAGCTATCCACTTCATTCCTCTAAGAAATACTTCAATACCCAAAATCTTTAATACTGAAGCATTTGTATAGGTATAACTTACAAGTTGAATAAACCATTGTGTTCTACGTCAAAATGATGTCGTCCATATACAACAATAATCTAAAAAATACACTACCTTTTAGGAAAGTAAACAATGAATAATTTGCTCAATATTGAATAAAAATATACCTCTTTAGCCTTGTGGTCAACTTGGTAAACCAATTTCAAGAAGCCTAGTGCAACTTATAAATTGACTTGTGTAATCGACAGACTTTGTATTAATGATCTGTCCTAAATCTATGGGTTAAAACAATATTTACTTAATTGTTCATTAAAATATTTTTGAAAAACATATTATAGGCCTTGAAATTTTTTTCTTTAAAACAATTTCGAATAAACCCCTTCGTATGTTTGTGTATAGTGGCACGTGTTCCTTACTCATGCTGCTATTGTGGCACCAATCCAAGAGGCACTTACCTGACCTTAATCACAAGCTTATGTTCCTCTGCACCACTTGCTTGCCCTACCTATATGCATTGTTGTCCTAAGCAACATGAAGGTGCAATTGAGGTTCAATTTTGGCAAAAATTGGCCTCGAATCTCTCATAACAATGGAATAAATAGCATAGTCACCCAATTGATTTGATTGATGAGTCCTTTACCACGATTTACTCTCTACTTCTGGAGCTCAAGCAATCTCCTCGCGAGAATCATTCGCACCAATGTTTTGAATTTCGTTCCCAGAAAACGGAACAAAATAAAGGTTTTATATACCGGGTGTAAATACTGGTCGATACTAGCTTATTTCGTTTGGTATAATTTTGGAAAGTATAAGGACTTATTAGCAAAATTTTTTAAATTTTTTAAAAATTTTCCCTCCCTCCTGCACCCTCCCTCTTTCTTTTTTTCAAAGTTTTTTAATTAGTTATTTAGTTCAACTTTTATTGTGATTTTTTAATTTTTATTTTTAAAATAAAATAAATATTTTTATTACTAGTAATAATTATACATTAAATAAAACTTAAAAATAAATTATTTTATTTAAATTTATTTAATCTTTTATATAATATTTATTAATAAAGTATTAATAAAATATTTTATTTTTAAAATAAATAATTTTAAAAATTATTATTTATAAACTAATATTTATTTTATATGTTTTTTATTATTAAATCAAATTTTATTTGAAATTTATATATTCTAAAAATATTTTTAAATTTTATTATAATTATTAATAATTATTAAATTAATTTTATAAATTAAATTAAGATATTTATAATTTTATTAATAATTAATTAAATACAATATATTTAACTGATATTGAATCAAATAATATATGTTTTTGTTTCATATTTCAATTCTACTTTGTTATTTCCTTATCACAAACTCTTGTTGTAAATTATAATATTTTAAGAGTTAAGGATATTTATTGTTTTTTTATTGGATTTTTTGATGTAATTATTATTTATTATATAATGAAAATTGAAAATGTAATATTTTAAATACTTTGTATTGTTTTTAATTTTATATTTATATGATGATGATTGTCTTTTTTCATATAAATTGTGGTTATTATTTATATGCGAAATATTTGAAAATTATTGTTATTTCATATTAATTGTGATTATTATTTATTATTATAATTTTTGGAGACAAGTTAAAAGTATATAGTACACTGCACAATATGATAATGGAATATTTTGCAATTTTTTAAAAATTCAGGAACTATTTCATAAATTTTAAAAATTTCCCGAAACGGTACCCGGTATTGATTGGTATCGGTACAGTATTATACCAGAACCCAATCGATACTAAGTTCGGTACGGTATTCGCAACATTAATTCGCACTGCCCTTTCATTCTAAATTTTTGCTCTTGATTTCATCTTAGCTCTTATCACTCATCTTCGTCATATCAAGACTTTCCTTAAAAGAGTGATTAACATCCCAAATTTGTTGTTCAACTTGTTCATCACTTTTAGTAAAAGGAAGTGCATTTTCATATAATGAACAACACAAGAATAAAAGAAATCACCCTTTTTGTGATCATAAAGTCATTATTTTTTCATGTATGGGTATCTTACAAAGATACATGCCTACTTCTAGCCCAAATTTATCCTTCAATCTTGGATTATTTTACACATAATACAAGTAGCCAAATACTTTAAAATGTTCATAAGAATACCTCACACAACAAAATCTCGTAAGGAGATAGTTTGTTTAATTTAATAGTTGAGGTTCTATTTATCAGATAAGCCATAAGTAAAACATATTTGACCAAAAAAATGAATAGTTAAAGTAGCTTCAAATTGCAGCAGCCTTACTGCCTCCAAAATATTTATATGTTCACAGTATACTCTCATTTTACTGCAATGTATCTGTGCAGGTAGTTTCATAAACAATACCTTTCTCTTTATAGAATTTTCGTATTGGCCTCAATTCGAACTCTAACCCATTATCGCTCTATATAAGGTTAACAATCTTCCCATATTAATTTTCAACCAGTTTGTAAAACTCTATTAGGTATCTACTAGGCTCAATTTTTTCTTTCAATAAATAAACATAAAGCACATAACTATGATTATTGAAGACAGTAATAAAATAGTATGCATCATAAGATGATGCCTTACAATATGGCTCTCCACAAATCATAATGTATAAGATTAAAGCAATTTATAGCATTGTTATTACTCAATCAAAAAGGAGAAAGAGTATATTTGGCTCGAAAACAAGCATCATAGATATTCTTGTTCTTCAAATTTATTATATTAATATCAGGAATACAAGATAAGTGTTGACTTGACTGATGTCCAGGACATCAATGCCAGACTTTGAAGGAATTCACTCTCTCTATATTCACAACCAAATGTAGCCTCATAGATTGAAGTATTAGACCCTCTCAAAGTTCACCCACTATAATTAGTATGCTCAAGGAACATTCCTATATCACACAAAGCTCATTAGTGAACATAATCTAACAATTTAACACAGTAATTAACCAACATATGGAATTAGCTTGCAAGTCAACCTAGGCATATAAAGGACAATAATCAAATTCACGTCCTGACTTAATATGATTGCCATTATTGTCGCAGTCTTCTTTGCCCCATTGGGAAAATTACTAGTAGAGGAGCTACTTCATTGACATCACACGTCAAATCTAAGTAACTTGTCACATGATTAGATGCCTTATTGTCTAATATTCATGTAAGGTTTTTAGAATCCTTAACAGAAAGCTTACCAGAGTTATCAAGATCCAAAAGTGTTAACAATTTATGAATTAATTCGCTTGACAGACTTGGAATATTGTTATTACTCTTAAATTTTTCTTGTGCAATATAAAAAGCTTGAGCCTCTCTTAGGACTCGCCCACCTCCTGAATTGGTTTGGTATATCCACAAGCTAGCTCAATACGATTTTGCCCCTATGTCTATCTCCACTAAGTGGGATAGTCGATGACCTCAAAACGCTTCAAAATTTTATAGCCAATCTTGTTGCAATGCATACATCACCCCTCGTTGCTCTCTTTCTATTGTGATTATGATTGTCCAAATTCGTTGCTCAACCTGTTCATCACTTTTAGTAAAAGGAAATTCTTTTTTATATAATAAACATCACAAGAATAGAAGAAATCACCCTTTTTTTTAATCATAAAGCCATCATTTTTTCATGTATGAATATCTTACAAAGATACATGCCTACTTCTAGCCCAAATTTATACTTCAGTCTTGGATTATTTTACGCATAATACAGGTAGCCAAATACTTTAAAATGTTTATAAGAAGACCTCACACAACAAAATCTCGTAAGGAGATAGTTTGTTAAATTTAATAGTTGAGGTTCTATTTATTAGATAAGACATAAGTAAAACACATTTGTAAAAAAAAAATGTAAAACACATTTGCAAAAAAATTAATGGTTAAAGCATCTTAAAATTGCAGTGGCCTTACTACCTCCAAAATATTTATATGTTTATATTATACCATCTCATTTTTTTACGGTGTATCTCTGCAAGTAGTTTCATAAACAATTCCCTTCTCTCTATAGAATTTTTGTATTGGCTTCAATTCGAACTCCAACCCATTATTGCTATATATGAGCTTAACAATCTTCCCATATTAATTTTCAACCAGTTTGCAAAACTCTATTAGGCATCTACTAGCCTTACTTTTTTATTTCAATAAATAAACATAAAGCATATAACTATGATTATTGAAAATAGTAATAAAATAGTGTGCATCATAAGATGATGCCTTACAATATGGCTTTCCATAAATCATAATGTATAAGATTAAAGCAATTTGCAGCATTGTTATTACTCAATCAAAAAGGAGAATGAGTTTAGTTGGCTCGAAAAAAGGCATCACAAATATTCTTGTTCTTAAAATTTATTATATTAATATCAGGAATAAAAGATAAGTGCTGACTTGACTGGTGTCCAGGATGTCAATGCCAGACACTACAATAAAATATGGAGTTTAATGACACAAAAGGTGGAGTTTTTAGACGCTTTTTGGCGTCTTAAAAATAATTGTAGACACTTTATAAAGAGTAGAAAAAAAAGTGTCATAAAAACTATTTTCGACGGTTTTCTTAGAGACATAAATGCGTCGAAAAAACGTACAATTTTTACACATCTAAGTGTCAAAAATTTAAGCGTTGAAAATCTATTTACACATAGATGTGTCGAAAACATACATTTTCGACAATTTTCTTAGACACATACATGTTATTTTAGACGCTTTGTGTAAGCTTTTATATGCTTTTCTCTGTCGATATTTTTCACTTTTAGACATTTTTTTACGTCGAAAAATTCCACCACCTTTGAGTAAAAGAAAAGGCTTACAATTTGCCTTGTGCATCTTTTTTAAGATCACTCACATATTATTATAATAAATTATAATAAATTTTAATAAATTAATCACATATTTATTATTATAATAAATTTTACAAATTAATCTAAAATATTATTATAACAAATTAACACTTTTGTTAACCAATTATTGCCACTTGGACTTGAAGTATCAATATATTTATTCCATTATTGCCCTTAAGGTTTGATTACATTACTTAAAAGGTCTGCCTCTGTAGAATTTGTGACAGATGCAACATTATTAAGCATGTATGCTCATTAATCATATGAAAAGAGAAAAATGAATTCAAGGATTTATATTGTATACACAAGAAGTGCTACCCAATACATGTTAGACATCTTATAGTATTCACAACTAAGTCAAACAAAAAGAACATGAACTTTGCAGCAGCAAATCTCAACTTCGAAAGAACATCTCTATGACATTTCCTTACAAGTCAAATCTCACATTCCATCGACTATTCATGTCTGCATTCAAAGTCCAATTATTTTCCTTAATCTAAAAATAAGGCACCTGAAAGATAGAGAGGAGAAAAATAACTTATAACACTGCAAATGCAAGTTAATTATATGATTTCATGGAAAATTACAATGTCAAACTTCTGGATTAGCTAAGAAAGCAAAACAAAGCGAAGCATATTTGACAAAATCGTGCCATATAACTTACCCAGAACATCACGACTGTGTATAAACGTATCAAGCAACAATAATTACTTTCAAGACCAAGCCATTTTGCTGTCTTATCATATGCCTCTCCAATTGCATCATCTATGGTGTTCCCAAGCTGTACATATTGACCAAGTTCACATGCAAGAATAAGAAGGTTGTGTCCTCTTGAGAAACTTGAAAGCGAAACATAGAGAGCATGTAGCTGTAAGATCAAACACGAGAATACAAAGTGAAGAACTAAACAACGTAGAACACCGTTTGCCTTAGAAAATAACGGGGTATGCTAATCCGTGCTATGAGAACACATATTCCTTGTTCAGTGTCAGACATATTTTAAGTACCTTAATCATCCACAACATTGGTCATAATTATCTAGCTAAGAAAGTTGTTGAACACCATAGCCTAATCAATTTTTGAATTAGATAAGCCATTGAAATCATGTCTTAGGAAATAATTTGAACAAAATGGAAAGACTTTATAGTCTCCATTTAATTCAAACCCATTTTTACCTTGATTCCAACATATTATGACATCAAATTGTGCACTATCAATCATTCATCTACACATACAAATTCTTACTACTGACCCCTTTGCTAAACTCGAAAAAAGGAAGAGATAGATGGAAAAGATCTCACATTCTTACCTGAAATAATTATATCCATGAAAGGAAATTGCAACTTCCGTTCAGTTAACCTGAAATTAAGAGCATAAGCATACAATGTAGACAATTTGTCTGGATGGAACGATAAACATAGCCCAACATTGTAATAGAGAACAAATGTGGTTTCTGTGCATTCATATCAGACTCATAGTGGCAAACAAGTTTTATATTATCTACCCTATAATAGTCTCCTATACTTCGCTACTAAAGCATGAGCCTCCATATGATGGAAACCAATGATAGGTAGACTAAAACTTCTAGAAAGTTTACGAGCTTTCCTCACACCAACTGCAACAAATGGAAATGAATTTTTCCTAAGAACCCTCGCCAGACTTCATAAAATACCATTATACCCCAAAAAAGACCTAGAAAATAACTTACCACGAAGACAAAGACTTAAACCAAGACCAATTATAATAGCAACTGTAGTTAGATCACTCACTATTCAATTAGCCTTATCCAGTGGTTCCGGTACAACCTGCAACATGATATGATGAAACCGCATATTTAGGAGCAATCATCAACATAATTAACATATGACTTATGAACAAAATTCATTCATACAGTGAATTTCACAGTAGAATAACGATGCAGAGCAACATTAGATTTCATAGCAGAGCAAAAAGAATGTAATGTAGAAAATACAAGATAAAAAGAAAGAAATAGTAAGATCTGTTTCTGAATTTCTGAACAGAAAAAATAAATATCTGACTCAATATGCAACAGTGACAAAGAAAAGAGAAAAAAAAACATCACAACAACACCAATCAATAAATTAAAGTAAGAAAATAAGAAAATCAACTTCACAGCTTTCTAAATACTTGTACAAACATGGCAAAATACAAATCATAAAGCCGATAATTCAAAAAAAAAACTTACAGTTGGTAGAGCCAAACATGGTAATCTACAATCACGAAAACCCAAAAGCAGTTGATCCTGAAACCAAAATGCAGAGAAGATAAAAATTTATTAAACACAAAAAACATATATAAAAAGGAAATTAACTCTATGATGCAAATTATTGGCAACGTAAAAGAGCGAAAGGGATTAGGAAGATTGAAATGATTAACACCGAGTCAACTCATATAACTCGCCCTAATCTCGACCATTTCTTTATTCGCTCCCCAAAAGGTCTTACTATAAAAGTGAATCAGACACAACCCTAGACAAACTGTTTGATTTACGTAACGAGTTAACTCAGTGTCGATTAGATAAACAAACTTCTCCAATAAAGACTAAGACTACCAAAGTGGTCTGAGTGTTGGGAGTTACCTTCTTTTTAAGAAATGACACTTGCCATTAGCTAAGCTGGAAAACTTGCAGGAGACGTTATTGGAGTGGTCGTGCTCGTGACATCTTTTCTTACTATAAGGCGCCGACGAGAGTGGTGGTTTCCCGACAGAAACTGCCAACGTCAAGAAGATTGACGACCCCTGTTTACCATTTGAGACGCTGCCATCTCAAGTAATCCTCGAGGACATAAACGATGAGTTTGACGACATACTGAAGCAATCCTTTATAAACTCAAGCTCAGTACACTTCGCGTTTAAGAAAAAAATTCTAGGTTTTGTGAAGTCAAGAGTCACAGTATGAGGCTGTGACTGGACAAAGCTTGAAGCGACTGTCATCTGAACTTGAGGATTGAGATATAATGAGTCATTGATTGGTCCTTGGACTATTTTACAGTTACAAGAATCTGCTACATTTCCCTATTTTTAAGATATTTATTTTAAAACATAAAAACACATACTAACTAAACGTTTTCAAAAAGATATAACCACAAATTATCTACAAGTCAAACTCATATTAACTAAATGTTTTTTTATCATTACTTGCTTCTGACATTAATTAATCATTATTCCTGGATGTATACTTGTTACAATTCTTATCCTGGCAATTGAAAATTTTAGAAGTTTTAGACTCTTTTTTAGTATTTTTTAGACAAATTTTGTCGTCTTAAATAAATGTCTAAAAACTCTATCAATTTTTATATTATTTAAGACAATTATTATATGCGTCTAAGCATAAGCGTCTAAAATCTCCTTATTTTGGTGTAGTGAGACTGTGAAGGAGTTCACTCTCTCTATATTCATAGCCAAATATAGCCTTACAGATTGAAGTATTAAACCCTCTCAAAGCTCACCCACTCCAATCAGCATCCTCAAGGAACATTCCTATATCACACAAAGCTCATTAGTGAATAGAATCTAACAATTTAACTCAGTAATTAACTAACATATGGAATTAGCTTGCAAGTCAACCTAGGCACATAAAGGACATTGATCAAAGTCGTGTTGTGACTTAATATGATTGACCCATCATTGTCTCAATCTTCTTTGCCCTATCGGGAAAATTACTAGTAGGGGAGCTACTTCATTGACATCGCACATCAAATCCAAGCAACCTGTCATATGATTGTACGCCCTGTTGTCTAATATTCATTTAAGGTTTTTATAATCTTTAACAGAAAGCTTATCGGAGTTATCACGATCCAAAAGTGTTAACAGTTTATGAAACAGCTCACTCGACAGACTTGGAATATTGTTATTGCTCTTAAATTTTTCTTGTGCAATATGAAAAGCGCTTGAGCCTTGCTTGGGACTCGCCCACCTCCTAAATTGTTTTGCTATATCCATAAGCTAGCTCAGTGTGATTTTGGCCCTGTGGCTATCTCCACCAAGTGGGATAGCCAATGACCTTAAAGTGCTTCAAAATTTTATGGCCAATCTTGTCACAGTGCATGCATCACCCCTCGCTGCTCTCTTTCTACTGTGATTGTGATTGTCCAACCTAAAGATCAAGCTTTGGTTTGGCCTCTAAGAATGAACCTATGGTGTTCTTCTCTATTAATCAAGGTATAAGCCTTATTAAAGGTAGGCAGAGGTCCATGCTGAATAATTGAGATCAATCAATTCCAAAAGCTGCATCATCCAACCTATAAAGACTTGGTGCAACTTTTCTTCTTCATGCTTGTGAAGGAATTCATATGTAGCTGTGTATGTATAATTCAAGACCTTGGAATAGGTACTGAGCTCATCCCACATTCCCTTAAATTTTTGTATAATAATCCATCACAGTCGTGCCCTATTGTCATAGTGAAGTAATCTCCTCCTTTGGCTCATGGACTGGTAAGGCATTTATGATTAAAAAAGATCTCCTAGATCATACCAAATCATTTTGGTGGTCTCCTCGTAAGAACACTAGGTTAATGGATGTCTTGATAGAATTAAAAATTCATGAAATCAGCATAGAGTTACAGACTTTCCAGCAACTAGCTTCAGGTGAATTAGGTAACAGCTTCTCCAAACTACCATTTATGAAACTCAATTTATTTTTTGCCTCAAGAGTGTTCATCATAGTCTTTTCCCACATATCGTAGTTTTCTCCATTTAAGAGGCACGTTGTGATCATTGCTCCTAGATTTTTTGATGAATGGAAGAAAAACAGTGTTGGTTGATTAACTGCCTTCCACAGCAGCAACTATTGACTGTGAGGGATTGATGGCGTGAAAAGAGAGGAGGAAGGAACTATTGACCAACTAGCGAAATTGCACTAGTGTAAAGATATAACACAATGACTTTTTGGGAATATTAGTTTTACAATTTCTCTAAACTTGCTCCAGTATCATGTAAAATTGGAGAAAAATTGAAGAGAAAATATTTCCCTTGATTTGTTCATCTTTTTTTTTCATTCTCTCTCAAGATTTATGCTATTGTTATTCTTTTTTTCTCATTTTTTTCAACTCATGGTTGCATCTCCTCCCTCAATTTTTTTTTGCTTTGTGTTCATTGTTCTCTATATTTTTTTCTTACTTATTCACCCATATTTCATGCTTCGTAAATCAGATCATTATGACATACGACAGAGAGAAAACATAACGTATTTACATCGTATAGAGAAAATATAAAACAAAAATAAGGGCAAAAAGAGGGAATGAAAATAACGATGTCAACAGAGAGGGGCAGTGAAATAAACATGAGGGAAGTACAAAGAGAGAGAGGACAAAAAATTTAAAGAGGAGGACTAAAAGTTGGTTCCATTACAGTAGCTGTTGCTTTGAAACTCAAAAGACTTTCATCATTGCACCTGTTAAGATATATGGTATATATCTTATTTAGTTTTGACATTTTAAATTGGACATATAGAATATTATTTATTGGATGGATGGAGATTGTGTTTAAATCTGATATGGAGCAAGGATGAAGATTTTAGTTTTTGAAACGCGATCTTAAAAAGATATTAAAACAACTCCTAGTTGTTACCAAAGTCTATGTTTTTTGAAACACGTATGTGTAGTATCCTACTGGGTGTAGGGTAGATCTTTGGTGCGCAGCAGATACTTGGAGTTTGGTCTTTGGTTCTTTTTGGGGTTTTTGGCTGCTGGCTGCGCAGAGAAGAAACGTAGTGTTGAAGTTTTGATTCCAACAGTGTGTGGTGCATTTTTCTGGTTTGGTGGTGCACGAATTTTATGATGGAGCTGAAATTAATCTCATAGGATTAAAAAAAAAAGCAAGGGAAGGTGTGTGTTATTTGTTATTGGAAGCACACTGCAGCAATTTTGTAATCTCTTGGCCAATAGCTGAATATA
>JAOQMS010000180.1:16132113-16142249 GCA_027563885.1 Erythroxylum longipes | reverse complement strand
AACCACACCCCAAAACTTTTTGGGTGTGGTTCTCCCAAGGTGACTTATACTCGTAACACTGGCGCTTTCATTGAGAGCTGGCCACCGAAAAGGGCTACCTACGGAAAGGGTGCTGACCAGCGGAAGGGCTGACCGTGAACTGAAACGAGTGAAGCGTCGCTGAGTGAAGCACCGTGGAGTGAGAGCCGTCGGGACGCCGACTTCCAAAGGGGGAAATAATGTTACGAGTCCCATATCGGGGAGGCATGGTTCTAAAACAGGCCTTATAAGACCTTGGGCTCTCCTTCCCTTCAAGCTAGCTTTTGGGGTGTGGTTCTCTCAAGGTGACTTATACTCGTAACACTGGCGCTTTCATTGAGAGCTGGCCACCGGAAAGGGCTACCTACGGAAAGGGGCTGACCAGCGGAAGGGCTGACCATGAACTGAAACGAGTGAAGCGTCGCTGAGTGAAGCACCGTAGAGTGAGAGCCGTCGGGACGCCGACTTCCAAAGGGGGAAATAATGTTACGAGTCCCATATCGGAGAGGCATGGTTCTAAAACAGGCCTTATAAGGCCTTGGGCCCTCCCTCCCTTCAAGCTAGCTTTTGGGGTGTGGTTCTCCCAAGGTGACTTATACTCGTAACACTGGCGCTTTCATTGAGAAATGGCCACCGGAAAGGGCTACCTACTGAAAGGGGCTGACCAGCGGAAGGGCTGACCGTGAACTGAAACGAGTGAAGCGTCGCTGAGTGAAGCACCGTGGAGTGAGAGCCATCGGGACGCCGACTTCCAAAGGAGGAAATAATGTTACGAGTCCCATATCGGGAAGGCATGGTTCTAAAACAGGCCTTATAAGGCCTTGGACTCCCTCTCCCTTCAAGCTAGCTTTTGGCGTGTGGTTCTCTTAAGGTGACTTATACTCAGTAACATGATTTTATACTGTTTTGCAAAAAGCCTAACCTCGAGTATGCCAGAATTGTACGGTTTCATGGAAGAGGGTACCTTGGGTGATTGATCCTCTGCAAGACGAAGCTTTTCACCTTCTCATGGCCCCAGCATAGAGCATTCATGCGGTTTATGGGTGATGATGATGAGGCAAACTATAGCTACAGTCTCGAGGTTGGCGGGAATGGGAGGAAGATGGCATGGCAAGGCTTATGATAGTCTTGATGGACTTATTATCCGCATAATGTGGCTCTCTGCTTTTCGGGTGGTGGCCAGAAAGACTAGAAATTTAGGGTACAGGTTGCATATGGGAAGATGCATGACTGCTTTCATCTACAACTTATTTGCAGTCTAGCAGTAGATAGACAACGGCCTCTTCTAGTAGTGCTGTGGATCTCTGTTTATGACCTTACTGGAACTATAGGGAGATACGCTTAGCTTTTCTAGGAATTACGTATGAGATGATGAAGAGAGAGCTCCGTCTATCCATGAAATGTGGATTGACGGAGCTCTTGACATTGTTCTGTTTTTCTCTCTTTTCTTATCAGCGACTTCTGATCCTTATGCATGAACTGGATCTCTCTTGTACATGCAAATTTTTGACTTCTGATACCCTGTAGATTGAGATGGATACATGGTTCCAGTAGCATTTAGTCTTCTACAGTTATGAATCAATTGTCTCTCTGAATTCTTTTCTGAATCAAGTCTTTCAAGGATACTGTTTTGAGTATGTTAGAATGAATTGTTTGATGATAATTTACAGTGAATGAAGAGTTTGATGATAATTTATAGTGCTTTAACATAATCTATTTCTGTCAATCGGTATAGTTTATGAGCTTTCAAAAGATTTCCATCAATTGTCCTTTCAAGTTATGATTAAGAAAGAAGATGAATAAAAACTTTAAATTACCTTAAAAGGGCAGAATGGGATGTAGGTTTTTCACTTTGAAGAGTTGCAGAGGTGCATTATGCAGGGAGTCTTAAGCTGAATGTAAAAGGTTAATAACTGTCGAACTGATTGTCTCATCCCATTATTTCTCCTTTTATTTCAAATGACACAAAAAACCAAAAGTAGAATACATCAGAAACAAGGTTCAAGTGAGATAGTAGGAAGTTTAGAAGAACAAATAGAATTGTAAACTAAACCAAAAGATAATCCCTGAAATGCATGTTCACAAGTTACAGGAAGAAGATAACTGGAAGAGTCTCCAATAAAACACCAGCATATATATCCTATTTCTTCGTTATAAATTTCTAACTATCAAGTTCATAAAAAGCAAGCAATCTTTAAATTGAAAATTAAATACTTACAAAACTAAAATCAAGTGACTTTAGAATTGATCAAAAATATAAATTAAAAAGTTTCAAATTAAGTAAATCATCCATCTAAATAAAAAAAACTAGGCAAATCGAAATTTAAAAATAAGGATAATTTAATTTCAAAATAAAATGATGCTTTAGGATCATTTTTAACATATAAATAAATAATGTGATTGGTTCAAATATTTTAATAAAGATTTTGTTAAATTATAAAATTGTAGTAAATAATTGATTTATCTATCAAAAATTCTAGATGAATATATAAATTACAATATGTATCAATAATTAATTTGTATACATCCAATCAATCATAGGACATATGTTATTCTTTTAAAAAGGAAGAAAATAACATGCACTTAAGTATGTAAATATTGTAGATGTATTAGATATTAGAATTTAAATTACGCTACATTAAAAATAGAGTAATTGTAATTTTTAATTAATGTAGTCCTAATTTCACAAATTTTATTATGATATTCATATCTTTATAATTTTTTTAAAGTCATATCCTCATAAATTATTTTATACATAAATAGTTAATACTAAACAACTAATTTTATCAATCTCTAACAAATAGTTAATGTAATTCGCTGGTCAAATCAGCTGATATAATCAACTATCAGCTAACAGTTGATAGAATTAGCTAACAGTTAAATTCAATAAGCTTATTGTCAAATAAGACCAATGTTCAATCGAGATTTAAAACAATCAGTTTGAAGGTTATACCTTAACATTTGTTTTATTGGTCAACCTTTTCCTCCCATAGAGGCCTGCATAATGCTTATATTAAACATTTGTCCAATCCCAGATTACCATAATTGGCTTGCCTCATACTAATGTAGAAGTATGAGCATCAAGAAAGCTTTTTAGTCAATCTGTAGGAAGGATAAAATCAAGGTTTTAAAAACAAATTTGATTTTTATTTTTATTTTAAATTTTATGTTAGACTCATATTTATTTATTACTAGTTTATTATATAATAATAAGTATTGGTGTATTTTTTATTTCAATAAAATATTTTATTTTATTTACTCTTACAAGTTTTATTTCATATTTATTATATATTAGTTTTATAACGGTTCATTACTGATTGAACATTTAAATTTTAAACATTTTTTGACTAATTTAATATTCCATCTAATTTTTAAAACATTGATAATATTTTAATTGCAGCTAACGGAGAGGTTCGCATCTTTTAAGAATCATCCTTAACCAGCCACTCTCACGTGGTCAATCGTGCTCTTGCTGGCGGACTAACGGATAAGTTTAACTCACCAACGTAACCGTAATTACTCAACTCCCATTCAACTGGACTTGCGATTTGGGAACACAACACCAAATCTAATGGCTTTCGATCTTTGACCCGCAAGTCACGGACACGTGCAACTCTTCAAATGACGCTTGGGGGATAGGAATTAATCAAGTGGTGTCGAAAATGGATAATCCAGACAGTTTCCTGATGCGCAAGACCAAGTAAACCCACTTTGGTCCACGCCATAGATGATAGACAAAGACCACATATGAATATATGTAAAACAAATTACATGTTAAATTATTCATTTAAATAATTAAAAGAAAATGGATAGACGGTCAAATCTAATTTTATTGTGACTATCGCCGTCACTGTTTCTCCGCTCATCTATTCCCACCCCAAAGCAATTTTTTTCTCCTTTGCTAGACGTAGTAGTCTGATTATGGATTGATGGGCACGACAAGATGTGTAAATAGCCAGTTCTGTTTGAAAAGGATAGAAGTAAGGATTATTTAACTGGGTTTATTCTAAAGTATGATACGTGGAAAAAGTGGGGATTGATTTATGTGGATAGTTGTAGATTACTGTGAGATGATCATTTTATTTTTATTCTCATTAATTGGTAGATTCAATTTATTGCCAAATCAAGGTAGTATTATACGGATATTCTTTCAATATCTTCCGCGAAATATTTAATATCTACAAAAAGTCAAACACTATGCGACGAACAGCATCAAACAGTACAGTAGCGTAATTTGCGTACCCTGTATGTTGATAATTATAACAAAATAGACTAGCTTGCATTTAAAGATTATGGAAAATATTTTCTTTTATATATATTCTAAACAAAATAAAATAATTTTATACTAATTTCAAATGTTTCACAGCTGTTAAATAATCTTCAATTGATTTTTACTATTTTTACAACATAAAATTTTTAAAAAATGACATATTATATATGTATAATCATGAAAATCGTTCAAAGCACTAATATTTTGTGTATGGTAATTTTGTTATATTCAATATGTTTTTTATTTTAAAAAATCATAAATTTAAAATAAAACTTAAATTTGGTAAAAAAAAGTTAAAATTAATAAATTTTAGTCCTAATAAGTTTTAAGTTTAAAAGAATTAACTTATAAATTCTAATTACTCAAATTTAAAATTTAATCTAATATGATCTAAACCTTAATTTGGCAAAAGGGTCACTTTTAACCTTAAGTTTTTCATCAATCGACAAGTTTGACTATAATATTCTAGAGTGCATAATTCTGACTATAACATTTGGAAAACATTAAAGTTTAACCCATACTATCAGAAAATTCAAACAATTCTATTAAGTGTCAGACCAACGCTGATCTAGTACTTAACAAATATTATTTTATTTGAAAGAGTGTGCCCTACTTCGCCACATCAACAATGAGGTGGCAAATGAGACCTATATTTTAATTTAATTAAATAAATATTTTATTTTATTATTGAGAGTGGGACCCACCATTTATATTAAATGTTAAACAAACCTTAACCTTAACCTTAACCTTAACCCACCATTTTTGTTAAGTAGAGGAAGTAGATGATGGGTAAACAAAACGATTTATTAGTTTCTGAAATCCCTTCGGCCCTCCCCATTTCTCCGACCCTCTCTCATCATATTTTGTTTGAGTGTTTGGAATAGTTCACCGTCTGGAATCTGTCATCGTCTATTTGGGAGAGAATCTACCGCAAGCATTGTCGTATAATAGTCGCTCCCATATGTTAGTGTCTATGTTATTTGGTTTAACATTAGATAGGTATGATATATTTTGTCAGTTGGGTAGGTTTTGTTGTGCTTATTGTCTTGATCTTCCTTTTGGTGGGTTATACTAGGAGTTTGGTAGAAATAATTGGCTGTAGTTGAAGATTAATTTCTTTTCTTCCAGTCTATTTGGATCGATTTCTGAGGAAATTTGGGTAAGTTGGGGTTTTGGATTGTAATCAACCGCCTATGCTTAACTTCATCGCCTTTCAAAATTTTGTCTGATGTTTCCGCATTTTGTTGCTAAGAAAATGAACTAAAAAGGAGAGGTCTGCTAATTGAAAATGTTGATTGTTGTGTGTTTTTACAGAGTCTATCATTTGTCCTTTTTGTTGGCATCATTAACAATTTGGTTCACTGACATTCGTAGCATTCTATTATGAATGTTGTATCAATTTTGTTAAGCATATTTGTTGTCTATATGAATTCCAAGATTATTTACTGGAAGATATCATATGTCTATTTTATGCTCAGTCCATCAATAGGAGTATAATTTTGAAGCTTGAATCATTAATTATGAAGAATGAATTTGGTCCTATTTAGACTTTTAATTTGTAGGAAGTATCTTATTTTATGCATCATGATCTTGTGTTGAGCAGCAGCATTAAGTAGTATGATTAAGATTATGTTTGAATGGGGGTTTATTAATGGAATAGAATAGAATGTAATATTATTCCATTGTTTAGGAGGAGGGTTTATAATAGAATGGAATGAAATGGTATGGAAGAGGAAGATTTCATATTACATCCTATTCCACCCTAAACAGTAAAAATAAAAATCCTCTAATTTTGGGGGTCTAGGATGGAATGTAAAATCATAAAAAACCTTTCACTATATTACATTATAAACCCTTCTTCCAAACAACATTTTACTATATTTTATTATGAACCCTTTCATCCTTCCCAAACAACAATTTTCTAATATTACATCCATTTACATTCCATTCTATTATAAACCATTACATTCCATTAAAAACCTTAAGTCCAACCAAATATAGCCTAAGTTTGTTTAAGTCAAGAGTTTGAGGTATTCATAGTTGAGATTTTATTTGTTTAATAAATTAGTCTATACTTATAGATGAACCACCTAGTATATACTTACATAGGAAACAATTTTATGTAATCAATTAATTATTCATTTTTTATGTTTGCTTATATAGTGCAAGGCATAAGCTTTATGATAGTTTCATGCGTAAAACAAACTTGCGTGAAGATGCCTGCTATTTTATAATCATATATATCAAGGTTGCATTTAATCTTGTTGAAACAACTTTAGCTTTTGAGGAGATAAAGAGATCAGTCCATCATCCTCGGGACGAGTTGTATTAGGTTTGCAAATGAATTTACATTTGTCATCAACCTAATATAAAATTTAACCAAGTAAAAACCCTCTTGTTGATAAACATATAACACTTTATTGTCAAATTATACGTATGTTTACATGACATAATCAATAGAATGCATTTTTCCCCAATGATATATTATCTTATTATCATCTTGTAAGTATGTAGATGGAATAATTATCATCGACTAATACAATAGTGAGTTTAAAGTCTGGCAAAGTCATTTGTTATTGTGGGCTAAAGGCCCTGTTGAGGACTTTATGGAGTGATCCTAATCTTGGCTGAAGGTTTTATGGATGCCCCAATTATCCAGTGAGAATTTATTATTATTTGATTAATGAAGTTGACTGTTAAACTTTATTTAAGGTATTTTTTGACTGAAATTGAATGTTTTAGGTTGTGAGATGCAAGTTTTCAAATAGTACGATGAAGAAGAGAGCCATTTAAGTGATTCAAAATTTAAAGAGTCAATTATCAATGTCAAAGGAAGAGGTTCAAAGAAGGACAACAAAGAATTTCAAATAACAAAAGAATCTTTTGAAGGAGGACATACATTTATTGAGAAAAGAGAAAAAAAAAAACAAATTAAGCGTATGTTAATGAACATTGTACTTGTAATAGAATTAGTTATGGTTGTATTACTTTTTATTTCTAATTATGTTATGAGGAAATTGTATTGAATATGAACAACGTCATGGTTGATATTAATTTCATTTATATTATGAAAATTTTGATTTTGATTATATAACTAATATACAATGGATATGTTGTATAACAACTTATAATGAATATGTTGTATATGAATAAAAAAAATTTATATGAATTATGTAACTCAATTCTAAAAGCAATTCTACCATATATAACCAATATACAATGAATAAGTTGTAGTATAACAACTCATTATTGATTTAATCCATATGTTGTATATGAATAACAAAATTTGTATATGAATTATATAACTCAATTCTAAAACAATTATGCTATATATAACCAATATACATTGAATAAGTTGTAGTATAACAACTCATAATTCATATAATGAATATGTTGTATATGAATAACAAAATTTGTATATGAATTATGTAACTCAATTATGAAAACAAATCTACTATATATAACCAATATACAATGAATATTTGCTCGTTGCATATGTTGTCAAATTTGAAAAAAAAGGGCAATGTAAGAGAGAGATTGACATAGAGAGAGTAGAGAGAGGTTGTGTAACAAATCATATTGATTAACAGAAATATTTGCATTGTATGTAAACAACACAAACATTCGTATGTATGCAACACAAATATGTATACATTGTATGCATACAACTAACCGATGTTTGTTTCATTTGTCTTGACTGCATAAGAAGATGATGAAGTCAATGAGGTTCTCCTTCTACTTACCTCAGTTTGTAAATGTTGTGAAGTAATATTGGGACATCCTTTAAATCGTAAACCTCTTACCTGAAATGATAATTGAAACATGTGTAGGTTAACATCTCCAAACTAGTTTATATTGGCATCTTTAAGTGTACCTGAAGTAAATCACTTGTTAGTATAGAAATCACATATATGATGTAAAATACATAAGAGGGGCGGTGAATTGTGTTAAATCGTCTAAGATAGTAATCTTTAAAAAAAACTTATTGATTTCCTTGAAAGATTCAAACGATTATAAAACAACGCATTTATTTTGTTTGAGTAATGCAACAGCGGAAATAGTATTTATTCTTCTAATAACAAAAAATTAAAGAGATAAGGG
Organism: Erythroxylum longipes; assembly: GCA_027563885.1. Classification (NCBI taxonomy): domain Eukaryota; kingdom Viridiplantae; phylum Streptophyta; class Magnoliopsida; order Malpighiales; family Erythroxylaceae; genus Erythroxylum; species Erythroxylum longipes. The sequence goes on along the minus strand of JAOQMS010000180.1, from coordinate 16,133,860 downwards.
TAGAGAATATGACACCGCGATTTATACTGGTTCACCCTTAACCATTAGGCTACGTCCAGTCCTTAGAGTTTATATAAGATTTCACTATCTCTTGCAACTTTACAAGTATTATTTCTCGCTTCCAGAGCTTCTTCAGGTCTCTTTCACAAAGTATTCTTTATCTGCTATCTTAGCCTCTTCAGGCTCAAGCCTTCCCTTTCACTTAAAAAGATATTGTTTGAGTTTTCTAAACTCACATTACAGGTGATCTTGATCTCTCTTCTTCCTTCTTTTCACTCAGGATACTTTTACAGTATACTCACTTGATCATAGAATTATTTCATGTAAGTAAAGAGTTGAGACACTACAAGAAAAATCATAAATTAGCGTCAGAAATTTATCGATGGAATAAAAATTGTAGCTATTTACCGACGGAATACAAAAGACCATCGATACATATGTCGTAAAAGTTTAGATATAGCGATGGAAACAATTGTCGTCGGTAAAAGTGGATGGAACGAATTTCAAGCAAAATCTCCGACGACATATAGCGACAACATAACCATTCCCGTCAGTAAAAATTGCGGGAATGCTTTCTGCAATTAAATAGCTTCAGACATTTACCGACGGAAACTATTCCATCAGCGAGTTCGACTCAGCGTCGGTTATTTACCGATGGAATAGCGTCTGTCGTTAAATTGATATATAGTTTACCGACGGACAATGTGTTCCGTCACAAAATTAAGAGACAAGATGTCGCAGTCAAATATTTGATGAATTTAAATACAAACAGAATTTAGTTTCCGTCGGTAATTGACGATTGGTTAATAAATAAAAAGACATCGTTTGGTTTAAAACAAACGACGTCGTTTTGTTCTTCATCTTTAACCCAACGAAGAACCCCCCTATTTTCTTCTTCTTCTCTCCTCCATCACCGTCGTCTGTTTTGGGAGATTATCCTTGTTTCCACCGTCGTTTTCTACGCGTTTTCTGACCCATCGTGTGGCGTTTTCCAATAAGCTCTCTATTGGGTGTATTTTTTTCTCCAAAAAATGCAACTTTTATATATGAACCATGGGTGTTTTGGGTGGTCAGTTTTTGTGTGATTATTGTTATTGTATGCTGTTTTTTGTGTCATCGTTGGTTGATTTATTATTTACATGTATTATTGTTGGTAAATAATGGAAAAATGCATTTGTTTTGTGATTAGTTAAAGATTATATATATTGCCTAAGAGGTGCTCGATAAAATGCCCCTTATGATTGTTGTAATGTTTTGTTGTAATAAAAATTTGTTGTAATGCTTTGAAGTGTGAATTTGAGAATTTGAGATTGAAGTGTAAATTTGAGAATTTGAGATTGAAGTGTGAATTTGAGATTGAGGATTTGAGATTGAAATGTGAATTTGAGATTGAGGAGAAGGGATTTAAGATTGAAGTGTGTTGAGATTGAGGAAAAGGGATTTGAGATTGAAGTTTGTATTTGAAGTGTATTTGAGATTGAAGTGTGTATTTGAGATTGAAGAGAAGGATTTAAGATTGAAGTTTGCATTTGAGATTGAAGAGAAGAGATTGTAATTGAAGTGTGTATATGAATTGTGTATTTGAAATTGAATTGTGTATTTGAAGTGTATTTGAAGTGTATATTTGAGATTGTATATTTAATTTGAAGTGTGTATTAAATTTATTATTGTTATTTTTACTTATTAATCTTCTACTTATTATTAATTTTATTAATATTAAATTTATTATTTTTATCAATTATGTTTA
>JAOQMS010000180.1:16112001-16126063 GCA_027563885.1 Erythroxylum longipes | reverse complement strand
TAATTTATTAAATATATAATCTTGAATTAAATTATTCATAATTTTTATTAATAATTAAATAATTAAATAATATATATATTTAAATGATGGTAAATCAAATTATGAAAAAAACAGAAACAAGAAATAAAAATCACTTTTTATGGTTTTCATAATTTTTGAAAACAGGAAAAAACCAAAACAAAAACCAAAACTAAAAACTAAAAACTCAAACAAACATATTTTTTTTATTGAATTTGAAAACAAAAACTAAAAACCAAAAACCAAAATAGAAACAAACATCCCTTACTTGTTAGTTGCATTCGAGCCGCCCAGTAATTCATGTCGTACAAAACTAAAACTTTCTGGTTAATGACGGCTTGATATTTGCTTTCGTTAACCGTTCCTTCATTCTTTAAACAAAATGTGAATTCCGTGTCTTAACTCTTAAACCTCAAATGCGACAGATCTTATAATAAATTGATTTATCTAATCGAATTAATTTCCAGAAAAATAACAAATTCTACTTTGACTTTAACTTGCACCATTAACTGGAAGGATTTGGATTAGTTACCATGGACATATCACACGCAAATACTACAAAATAATTTAAAAGACTTGGGGATTTTAAGAATATTCCTCCGATTCCTAAAAGCAGGGCCTCAAATGGATTGTGTTCTTCAGGATCAAATTGCACCTCCTCCACCAATTCCAATCTCATAAAAAGGCCCACAACGAATGACAGCAAAAGAGCACGGTTCCTATCATAACGTAATTAACATCCAATCCAATCCAATCCAATCCAATCTCCTTTTTCTTTTACTTTTCCCAAAAATTCATAGGCCTCACGTTGTAAGCTGTAAGAATATAGTTACTGACATTCATACATTTTTTTTCGTTAATTCATGTTAATATTAATCACAAATTTTATTTTTAAAGAAAATAACTTGATGTGTGAGATGCCATGTGGCAATGTATTGAATAATTAGTAGAGAGAAGGTTGGGGAACTGGGCGGACATGAATGCCCTTTTACTGGCTGGTTCGGTTTCATGGTCAAAAAGAATATAAGAGGGGGGGTTTAAGCCACTGTTTTTTGGTGGTTTTTGCTTTAAGAGAGAAACCAGTAGAGAGAGAGGAACAAGGAGAGACGGGGAGAGGTTTTTCATTTTATTTTTGTGTTTATCTTTTGTTATCATACCATGAGAGATGATTGAGAAAAAAGATAATCGAGATACAGAAACACGGATGCAGATTTATGCAGAATTGTAATCTATTGTTTCTCTTTTCTAGTTGACACCGAACTTTTTGATTCCTACAATCTTAATTTCTTCCAACTTCATCCTTTCTAGAAAGACTTCCCTATTCATTTTGACATATAATACGTTACCAGTTCATAGCTCTATGCAGTTGTGATCGTTCGCGATCGGGTAAGCCAATCAAATTCTGATGCTTCGTTGAATTTGTCGGTGATATGTTTGTTGCTTGACAAAATTCGAATCTGATTCAAAGTCTAAAAGCTAGATGGATTGGGTTCTAGAAAAACGTTTTACGAAATGGAGATCGCGATCTGATCACGGGAATTTGATTTTGGGCCGGGAATAGAGATTTTTTTTTCAATTTCATTTAATTACATGTTGCTTTGTTGATTCGAGGCTTAAGCTAGTTTGTAAAATGGTTGTTTTGTATTTATTTTTTTTTCTGTTTTATTTATAAACTTGTTAGTTAGTTTGATCCAGTGCATACGAATTTGACTTTTTCTGTAGTTTAAAATCCAATCTCGACTTAGTTCTCTTGCAAATCGAAATGCAATCATGGACGTCGAATTTGTGGTGTTAGTTTTTGAAAACAAATTGCCAAAATGATTGATTGATTGTTGATGGGTGTAACTGATCTCAAATCTGGGGCTCTTCATCCCTTTGTTAATATGATGGTTCAGATCAAGAATAGCTACGCTGAAGTTGTGTTTCGATGAACTGTCCACACTTTTTCTTTCAATTTTTTTTCATTGTTATTTTCTTAGTGGATTGATAGACAAACCCAGTCTTCCCTGTCCGGGATGGGTAGAGGCACTCTTATGCGTCTATTGTTTAGTTTAAAATCTTAGGATGTTGGCAAGTGTCACTTGGTCATTTCATCTTGTGATCTGTAGTGCAACTTGCGTGAATTGAATTCTGCATATGCATATTTCCACTAATGGTGGAATCATACTATTCATCTCCTGCACTAGGCATTTAAAAATTGCGGGTCTACATGCTTCAATTAGTTTATTTAGTGTGTTTTGATGGCAGTTAATTATATTTCCAGAACAGTGCTTCTTGATTTCTAAAGCCATGCATGCTTAAGAAATGGTGTTGAAGAGGCAATATTATGGTTTCAATGGCTTCCGTGTTCCTTCATTTCCCAAGGGTCCCAGATCTTCTAGAGTAAGTACCGTACACTTGTAGGTTTTGTTAGCATTAAAATTACTTCTTGTTTGTGTTTACTAGACCTCACTTATTATATTCTGCTTCCAGGGGAGGGGTCTGCTGCAAAAGAATGTTAATCAGAATCAGATATGTGCAATTGAATTGCTTGCTTCTTTAGCAGGAAAGCTATTACAAGAGAGTGCAAGTTCTTCTGCTTCCAGTAATGCGTCTGAGGCAATTGAACAGCCTGCAGTTGGTAATGTTGTCATTAAAAAGGAACAAAGTGAAGATACTCCGTTAAAACCAGAGTGTTTTGACCTGGGAAGCAGTGAAGAAAGCGTATGTAATCCTGCTTTACCCTCACCAAACAGTGATAGAAAGTTTCTTCTGAAGGTATCACAAAACAATGCAAGTGATTCCATCCTGGGACACTCTTCAGTTATCTCAAATTCAGACATCTCAGATAAAATAAGTAAAGAGGTGAAGCCCATCGTTTGCACTAACAAGATTAAGTGTGAAGCTCTTCCTGTCAAAGTAGATGGAGGTCCTCCCAATCCTATAGAGTCTTGTGGCGGTAATGTAGACAGTGGATTTGGTGGTCAACAACAAGCTGATGCACTGGAAACTGGAGATTTGGCCACTGGCAAAACCTCCAATGCAAAGGATCCCGTCGAATTATATGTACAATTTCCTGCATTGAAGACTATAGATAAGAACACTAAATCTTCATTGTTCGGGGACCCTATTCAAGATATGTCCTTTAAGCTTAGGGCTGATTTTAAATTAGGTCATAGAGATAATGATGAAAACTTTTCTAGTTGTATTAAGCCTGTTAATAAATCAAAGGCTCTTAGGCCTCCATCTCGGATTGGGGACCGAAGAATCAGAAAGCTACTGACATCTAAATACTGGAAATTAGCTCCAAAGCTGAGGGATTATGAAAATCCCAGAGCTGGTAAGAAGTCTTGGTGGCTTTTGTTCTGGTAGTTATGTTCTAGAGATTTCAACAAATTATGTGTTTGGGATAATGAATTTGTATAGAAGCATTTTGAAATATAACATTTCTTGTTCATCAGCTTTAGATGGTGAAGTAAAACCTCTTTACCGCAAGAGGAAATATGGGCACAAGCGTGAAAGATATCACCAAGACAATCTTTATAAGAGGAGGAAGTTCTCCGATGATGGCCTAATTATTGCATCTGATGGGGGGCTCAGCAGTGAGAGTGTCTGTAACTCACCTGAAAAGGGCATGATTAGAGATAAAAATGGCCCATCTGCAATGTTTCATAGAGGTATTTTATTTACTTGTTACTACTCTGGTACCGTTCCTGCTGTTCTCTGCTTCTTAGGTTTTGCTTGATGGCTTAAATTGAAATATGCAGCAGATGGGTTATCGTCTTCGGTCATAGGTCATCAATCATCTATCCACTCCAAGGAATCTCATGGTAATAGAGCTCGCGTTAAGTTGATGTTCATTGACTCTTTATACTATGAATTGGTTGAGGATTCGGAGGCCTTATATGTGATTAATTGCTCTATACAGTGAAGTTCAGCATTAAGTCCTTCAGGATACCAGAACTTTACATTGAGGTCCCAGAGACGGCAACTGTTGGTTCCCTTAAGGTATAAAATGCAGTCTTATTCTTTTGGTAAATATAGACGGGACAACGTGTTATAGGTAGCTTCTCACCTGGATAGTCTCTTGTTTTTAATGATCTCTTTTCCATGTTTAGGTAATAAATATGATGGCCTTATTGCTACCAATGATGTACCGATTGCTGAATTCCTTTCTTATTCTGTTTGCTATTTTAATTTCTGTAGAGGACAGTTTTGGAAGCTGTGACTGCTATACTTGGTGGTGGTTTACGTGTTGGAGTGCTTTTTCATGGGAAGAAGGTTAGAGATGATAACAGAACCCTGTTGCAAACTGGTATAACTTCTGAAGAAAATCTTAATACTCTGGGTTTCTCATTGGAACCTAGCCCTATCCAAGCTTCTATAATGTGTAATGAAGATCCTCCTGCTTCACTAGCATGTCAAACTCCTCTACCGATATCAAGGTAATTCATAAGTCCCTCTCTCTGATAAGAAGAAAATCACAAAAGTCCACTTTTCACACTTGTTTTTTCTTTTTGGAATCGTGATATAATATTTTGCCGCCAGTGTGTGCTTTCAAGGTGAAGCCTTTAGAGTTCGGAGTCTTTATTGCCATTCCATTTTATTGGTGGTTATATTTCACTGATTGATTGCTTATCATACCGATCTTCCTATATTTAATTTTCGTTGCAGGTCTCCAGCCTCTCCTGCTCTAGATTTGGGAATTTCTGACGAATTAGCCGATCCTCCTCCGCTGACTGATTCAGGCAATAATATTGAGAGTAATCATGAATCATTTTCCTCTCACACTGACTTGCTGGCTGACAGAACACTGCCAGATTCTAGAGCTTTGGTTCCAGTACCGCATATGAGTGCTGAAGCACTTGCTGTGGTTCCGGTAAACCAGAAACCAAGGCGAACGGAAGTTGTACAGCGTCGAACTAGGAGACCATTCTCTGTGTCAGAAGTAGAAGCATTAGTGCGGGCTGTTGAGGAGCTTGGAACTGGAAGGTGTTGTGTCTTAGTGCTTGTACCATTATGTCTATTCTGACGCTGTACTTGGGAACTTATAAGATCTGCTAGTTTGCAGGTGGCGTGATGTTAAGTTGCGATCTTTTGAAAATGCTGACCATAGGACCTACGTGGACTTGAAGGTAAGACTTCTATCTTACAGAGATGGAGTTGTTGATTTGTGGATGCAAACCTGTATGGTCTTACCATCTTCCCATGGTTTAGACATCTCAAAAGTTTCCGTAAATGCCTTCTTGGGAACACTTTGCTACGTTGGCTAATATGCATAATTAATGTCTGTTCTAGTTTGTGTAATGGGTCAAATTAAAATCGATTACATGTTTGCCTCTCGGGTAAATAATTTTGTTTACTTTTTCATTGTTAAGGTTTTGTGCATCTGTGATCTTTCTGGTAAACCAATTACAACAAATTCATCTTTCTTCTTGTTGATTATAGTACTAGCAGTAATTCTAATCGAGGCATGAGAGAGTGCTTCCAAACTTCTGTTGATGGATGAGAATGTGGTGTTTGCAGGATAAATGGAAGACGTTGGTTCACACGGCTAAGATTGCCCCTCAACAGAGAAGGGGCGAGCCCGTCCCACAGGAGCTGTTGGACAGAGTCCTGGCTGCTCACGCCTACTGGTCTCAGTATCAAGCCAAGCAACATAGCAAGAACCAAGCTGCTATTCTTAAGATTGCAGATGGCCCTACTGTTTAGAAGTAGAGACGACGGCAGCCGCTTGTTACGGTGTACAAAATGAAGCTACGTTGACAGGAACAAGGAACAAGAAGAATTGTACAAATGATTCAAATTGGTGTAATATTCTCACACTTTCATGATTTATTGCCCCTTCTTTGACACGGAGTGGTTGGCATTTGTAAATGATTTGATGTAATAAAGGTCATTGTAACACATTTTACAGTGTTTTTTTTTTTTTGTAATTCATTGATTTAATTGATGTAATACAGACGCTGTCCAATTTGGAAAGAACAGAAGGATCTCAAACATCAAGCAATGTAATTTTATCTTTCTTTTGTTCTTTTGCGATGAGTTCATCTTCTCTATCGCGTTTATTGAACAAGCTTATTAAAAAATTTGGCGTTTTCTTACCAAGTTTCTCTGCGGCATGCACTTCATGGTTCCAATTTAAGTCAGGATCATCCAAACTAGTGAACGATGTGATTTTGCTGGTAGTGTCTTGTCTATTTTAAGGGGAATGTACATTCCTAAGGGAACCTCCCCTTTAATCGTGCCAAAATAAAACTCGTCATATAAGTTCGTTCTTAAATTTACGAGACATTACTTAATGGTTCACCAATCTCGGGATAATTTTCACGTACACCAAAATTGACACTGAAGCTTCGATTTAAAGCAAAGCTAGAAAAAGTTGACGCGGAGGTTTAATCGGTTTGTCAGAACAATTTCTCATATTATTATTATATGATGCATCTGGTTATTTACCTTTTTAACTTGAATAAGAACATCCCATTTTCATTCACAGATATCATAAAAAACAAAGCTATATTTATAGCATTTAAACATCTGGCGACCGTGAGCATTTAGGAGTTTTACTGGTAATACTTGGGCTCCCAGCACGTTACCACCATGTGGGAGTGGAACGGATTTATATTTTATACTGGCGGCATCACAGAGAGAAAACGTCGTTGCTTTCAAAGATGGCTAAACGATAGGTTTCGTACGATCCAAGTCTTTCTTATATTTTTATAACAACCACGCTTACCATCTTACGTGCTTGTTTTACAAGAAACATTATCACAGGACACGTGACAGTCACATGTTTACGTTCTAACAGGTCAACCAACCTGGCATAGTTTGCCGTTTTCTTGTATTTTCCTTTCCTATGCTAAAATTGTAATTCCTCGTTTTGTTTTATATTTGGTCTATGACAAGTTTGTCCAGTTTTAAGAGGACGAGACAGATTCTATCTCCAATTGCTTGAAAATCGGCGGTCTGGTAATGAACATAGTGACTTTGTATAAAGTGATGCTTGGCAGACGTCTGTGGCTGAAAAGTTTGTTGGGGCACCAAAGAAAGTAAGTACTGAGTGATAGAAATGAATGCTATCTTCTTTGATCTAATTGCGTCCATATTTTAAAATCTTAATTAGGCTGGGAAAAAACTTTCGAACCTCGATCATTGAGGAGCCAAATTGAGACAAAAGTAGTATTTGGTTGCTCCACTAGTAATTAGAACTTTCTTGAGTAAAAGAAGTGCTTTGAAACATCACTAGTCAAAAACCTAATTTGGGCTTTATAATCTCAAATATTATTGTCGGCCCTGAAAACAGAAAGGCTTGGGGGCTCGATAAACAGGCATCAGGGAAACATTACGACGGAGTAATGAGGTCGACACAACAAGATTTAGGAGGCCGAGTCAATTAGTAATTTTCAACACGAGTTAAATAAGTTTAAAGAAAATGATTTGTGGTTAGCAGGTGATAATTATCCGTGTTTTGTAGTTATTAACTAGAAATTAAAAAAATAAAAATAAGATAAAAGACAAATATGTTAATTATGATAGAAAGAAGTTACAAATATCAGAGGCATTTATATATTTATTGAAATTTGATGGTGAAAATCACAATTTTCTTTCTGCCACTTAATTTTTGAAATAATTTCTTTGTATATTTTGACATTACCATCTAGTATAAATTATTATTTATCTAATAAATAAGGATATAAGCGATCTATCATGAAACCATTTCATGTCATATATTTATTTTTCTCCTTGGGTAAGAAAAGAGGAGTTTTAAAACAGTAATAAAGAAAAGATAGTCCTAGTTGAAGCCCTAAATCATTTTGGCAATGTGCCTATAAAGTGTGCACTATATATTGATATGTGAGTATTCTAGCAAAAATTGGCACAAGCAACACCATACTTCATTGTGTTCTAGACCATACATATGTAGAAAAATATCATCAATAATTTAAAATTATGAACAACTTCATTCATATATCAAAATACCACGACCGATTGGAAGCAATTCCATGTGTAAGCAAAAGCCATACTCGGACTCAATACATGTATTATTAGCCAAATGTGTAAAAAAAATACTATCAGTCCACGTACACTTTAAAATAGGAATATTATTTTAGAGTACAAATCATGTCCTGTCTCAATGCAAACTATGCAAGTATTCTATTTATTAAATACCATGTTTATGTATTAAAAAAATACCATCATTCATTATAGATAAGCAAGACATAGACTTTTAAATATGAATATAATGAATGAATGAAAATAATACTATGTCACAAAACAAACTATTTCAGGACTTACAATGCATTTAATACTATAGTTATATACATAAATTACTATAATGAAATAACAATAACAATTTTAGTGCAAAATAAGAATATCATATCTGAGTACAAACCATACACTATATCAATACAAACTATACTAGTGCTCTATCTATTTAATATTGTATGTATCTACATAAAATACTATCATTCATTACATATAAGCTAGACTTACACTTTAAAATGGAAATAAAATGACGTTACAATGGAAACTATACCAAGATTCAAAATATTCAACACCACAACTATAAACAAAAGTTAGCATGACACATTTAAAGTAAGTAGCAATTTTAATGAAAATAACAACACCATCTCTAATGACAAATAATACCCTGTCTTAAAAAAATTGTACTAGTATTATATTTTTCCAATATAATACCTATGTATAGAAGATACTACCATTCATTACAAACAAGCAAGAGATACGCTTTTAAATTGGAATATATTGACTGAATGGCAAGATTATCATGTCTCAATACAAACAATTGTAGGAATTAATACAGTCAATACTAGAGCTATAAAAAATTACCATAACTAAATAATAATAATAATAAGTAACAAATTCATTGGAAAATGGGAATATTATCTCTAAGTGCAAATCATACTTCACTTTAATGCGAACTATACTAGTATTTTATAATATACCACATCTATATAAAAAAATAAACATAATTCATCACAGATAAGCAAGATATACACTTTAAATGGGAATATAATGATTGAATGGAAAGAATAACATACATCAATATAAACTATACGAGGACTCATTACATTTAATACCATAACTATGTATAAAAATTACCATAACATAATAAAAATAAGTATCAACTTTATTGAAAATGTTAATACCATAATTTGGTGGAAATAACACCAAACATCAATATGAAGGACACAGATTGGCAAACACCAATGCAATAAACTGTGTCTTTTAAAGGTTTTGTTAAACAAGGTTAATTACATTTCCATATGGTCAATTGTGATTTTGTTAGAAAATTTGAGTGGAAAAATGTAAAGGACAACGTTTGGTGAATGACCGTACTTTAAATTTTGTTATTAAAGGTTTTATTGAATATGGTTAATTACATAGTCTCGTGGTTAACTATATTGTTGTTAGAAAATTTAAAAATTTGAAGAACTCAAATTGGTATATGATTGTGCATCAAAATATGTTTATTAAAAACTTTGTTCAATATAATTAACTATATAGCCATATGATCAATCATTTCTTTTATAAAATTTTGAAGGGAAAATGGGAATGGAATGGATTGCTGCATAAACATGTACAAAATTATATGGCATTAAGATTTTATTAGACATTATTAATTATACTCTTATGTACAAAATCATGTCCATTATTTATGTTTTTGAACATGGTTGAGTATATGAAAATATGGTAACTTGTGTTCATGTTAGAAAATTTGAAGGAGTGATAATTAAACCTAAAAATTGTTAGTTTGTTGGTGATTATTTTATGCCTAGTCTTTTATACTGATACCATCAATATTTTTCTTAGAGCTTTATTAAATCTTGAAAATGAACATCCACTTTCAATGTGTAATATAGCTTTACAAAATTTGTTTGCCTATTCCCTTTGTCCTTATTTATCAACTACTATATTTGAGTTATTTAGTACGAAAGAATAAAAAACAAGTTAGTCATATAAAACATGAGAGCTAAATATAATGAAACCTATAGGTAATGGAAGAATTGCGTGTAATGCTTAGGTATTATTAGGCATAGATTATGTTTATGGAATATACTAAAAATATATCTGAGAAATTTGATGCCTGTAATAGTTATAATAAGTTGAAAAACATTTTTATGAATGTTGTGCCCGGTGTAAATAACATCGATGAATTTGAGAGATACTATGATGAAATGGTGATACGACCTATAGGAATAGTAAACTTTGATGTCAATATGAGTAAGACAAGGATTGTTATATAGAAACAAGTTTGATTCAATAACACAAACACAAAAACTCAAAGAATGATATAAATCACCACACTCATAAAGAAGATAGCATTGAGAGTGATAAGATTCTAGTGTTAGATCACCACTAATAAGATAGATAAGAATACATATTTTTAGAGAACCTATAACAAGAGTTATGATTGGCCTAGGTTTAAGGTCAATATTAATTTTACTACAAGTACATGATATAGCTATAGCTAGAATAGGCAAGTACAGGTCGATCCCACAAAGGCTATAAATACTAGTAATTACCTTTTTTCTATTATCTAGCCTAAGAATTGGATTTTTAGATATTAATTAAAATTAATGCTAAACAAATAAACTAAATTAAGATTAAACGATTATGAACTCAAGGCAAGTAGAATATGAAGAAAAATTAATATCAAATAGTAATGTCTAGGTGATAAATTCCCATAAGAATCTTTGAATTATTAACTTTTTATAATGCAATCATAGTATTGATTATTGGACTGTAAAAATTCATATCTTATGTTAATATCTCTGTCGAGACTCTAATATATCAGTTGATTAACAGAACTCTTTCTAGTTAAAACCCTTAGGATTGCTTTATCAATTTATGAATTATGCTATCAGGTTTGGCCCTAATATAGAGGATTTATGTCAACCTATCTCTAGGTTTGCATACGACTCCTTCCAATTATGATAGATTTATTCATATAAGAGGATTTCTTAATCTCAATTATATTAAATCAAAACATGCATTAATATTCTGGATATATTAAAAAAAGAATAAAATGCATAATTGAATCGCAATAAATTAATCAATATAATTGCATTGAATAAAAGATTAAAACATATTGTTATCCTAAACTAAGGTTCATCACACCTAGACACTAAACAAGTTTAGTTACTCATAGAAAATGAAATCAAAGATAAATATTTGGAAAAACTAATAGAAAACAAAGAAATCATAATTCTAAATCTCCCTTTCTTTTCTATTGAATCTTCTTGCAAGTATGGATTTGACGTTGTAATTTACTAGATCTTTTGATGTATTCTTCACGTTTTCATTGTCCTTTGATCAAAATCATAGCCTCTCTAGGTGTCTTACGTCTCAATACTACTTAATAATTTGGCTCTCTTTTTTTGCCTTTGTTCACTTCCTTTTATAGTGAAAACCAAGGTTTTTGGGACATTCATGGTTGCTTACACGTTTATGTAGCTCTAAAAATACCTAAAATTATGACTTTACACATTCATTGAGACTTACATAGGCACATACATGGTTTTGTAAGTTTAGGCTACTTCAAATCTTCATTTTATGCCACAATTTTATTAGAATTCTTTTTCTTCTTATCTATAAAGGCAGTTATCAGCTATAAATGCACTTGAAGTAAATTAAGTACCAAATATACAATAAAACTATAAAATGTCGGGCAAAATATGTTAAATGTGGATGTATAATTCTTGTTAAATATGCATTTATCAAACATCACAACACTTAAGATTTTGCTTGTACTCAAGCAAATTATAATTTAAAATATCAACTTGATAACATAATTCATAAATTATCAATTTATGAATTTTGCTATCAGATTTGGCCTTAATCTAGAGGATTTATGTCAATCTATTTCTAGGTTTGCATGCCACTCTTTCCAATTATGGTAGATCTATTCATATAAGAGGATTTCTCAATTTTAATCATATTAAATCAAAATATGCACTAATATTCTGGATATATTAGAAAAAGAATAAAATGCATAATTGAATCGTAATAAATTAATAAATATAATTGCATTGAATAAAAGATTAAAACATATTGATATCCCAAACTAGGGTTGCTCACACCCAGACACTAAATAAGTTTAGTTACTAATAGAAAACGAAATCAAAGATTAACATGTGGAAAAACTAATAGAAAAAAAAGAAATCATAATTCTAAATCTCCCTTTCTTTTCTATTGTATCTTTTTACAAGTATGGATTTGATGTTGTAATCTACTGGATCTCTTGACGCATTCTTTATGTTTTCATCGTCCTTTGATCAAAATCATAGCCTTTCTAGGTGTCTTACGTCTCAAAACTACTTAATAATTTGGCTATCTTTTTTTGCCTTTGTTCACATCCTTTTATAGTGAAAACCAGTGTTTTGGGACATTCATGGTTGCTTACACATTCGTGTAGCTCCAAAAATACCTAAAATTATGACTTTACATGTTCATTGATACTTACACAGGCACATATATGGTTGTGTAAGTTTAGGCTACTTCAAATCTTCATTTTATGCCACAGTTTTATTAGAATTCTTCTCCTTTTTAACTATAAAGGCAGTTATCTGCTATAAATGCACTCGGAGCAAATTCAGTACCAAATATACAACAAAGCTATAAAATGTCAAGTAAAATATGTTAAATGTGGGTGTATAATTATAGAAAAATATGCATTTATCAAACATCCCAACACTTAAGATTTTGGTTGTACTCAAGCAAATTATAATCTAAATTATCAACTTTACAACTTCCATTTTAATTAATCTCTACCTATCAATACATACTCTAAATCATCATGTCATAGTAATTAAATTAACATGCAAGTAGAATCAAGTTATCGTAAAACTAACTTCCTAAGTCAATATTAATAATAATCACGTCAATAATCTTATTGGAATCAAAGGCATAAATCTTTATACCCTCACCAAAGTTTTAGGGTGAAAAATATCAACTCTTAATTCATTGCATAGTAGAACTCTTACCATAGGCTTTCCATATTATCACATCTCCACCACTTATAAGTAAATTAGAAATAAAAATCAAAAGATCTTTATAAATTATAATGGGGCTTAGTGATAAGTGTAAATTGCATCATGTATTAGGGCATAGTTTGATATGTGTTTAGCCGTTAATTCAATCACTTGGTATATGTTTAGGTTAAAATTGTGTTACTTTGTGATTTATTCATGCTTTAAGTGTTTTATGGGTTAGTACAAGTCTTTGAGCTTAAATATTATGTTTTTGAGGTACTTTAATGTGTTTGCTAGTGTTTCAGGGTCAATATCGAAGAGCGGAGGAGTTTCGAAGGGAATCTGAGCCACAAAACTATCTCACTATCATAGTAGGTAGGCCACGATCGTGACAGAAGTTCAGGGAATGGCCCACGATCATGGCCTGCATGCCACGATCGTGACAGAAGGCTTAGATGTGAGCCACAATTGTGGCCTGTGTCGGGTAGACATACAGATGCTCTCAAACTTTATATTTTGAGGGATTTTTTTGGATCTTTCGGACTCTGAAAAACCCTAAGGTTACCCAAAACATAAAAGAGTATAAAAAGAACATAAAGAGGTAGAAAAAAGGGAGCTCTTGTGTAGCCACTGTTGAAAAAAGAGAAAGAGGAAGAGGAAGAGAAGAGGAAGAGGAAGAGAAGCAGAAGAGGAAGCGATCTCGACATGCTTCTTAGATCAAAAGGTTTTCTGATGCTACTTGTTGGCCCCAGAAATATTTTCGTTTAATTAAGCATGTTGTTTATGGAATAAGCATGGAATTTAAATTTTCGCTTTAGAGTGAATGGAGTTGTTAAGCATGATTTAAATAAATTATGAGGTCATGATAGATTTATTATTAGAGTTTATTTATTTATTTTAATGTTAGTAGGATTTTATTTCACTAGTTAGTGAAATTAATGCATTAAGAATGAATTTAGGGCATTTTTGGCATGTCACTTAAGATTAAAAGGCATAAAGCATTAAAGGAAGGGTAGGAATGACTTTTAGCACTCATTAAGGGTAAAATTGGAAGAGGAAAAGTGTTGTCTTGG
>JAOQMS010000180.1:16070417-16092597 GCA_027563885.1 Erythroxylum longipes | reverse complement strand
TCTCATGTCATACCTTGAAAGATGCTATGACATTTTGCATAATCGAAAAAGAGGAAAAAGCATAAGATGCATGAAAGTATGAACATGTGATGAAATGAATTGAGCATAAGAATTGGCTTGTGTTTGGGCAAGATAGAAACCATTTCATTTGTTACTTGCACATTGACCTTAAGCCTTCTCCCGGCTGCTTGCTTATGGCATATGAGATCCTAAGAAACAAACTCATTTTGTTTATGGTGTAAACTTCGATTTCTCCATTTCGACCCGTGGGACTCTCAAGCCATTTGTTTGTGCATTCCATTTGATTTGTCAAGTATGATACGCATTTGAGTGATTATGTTTTATGGTTAATTATATATGTTATTTGTTATGTGATAACTTCCTTAACTATGAGTTTGAGCTAGAAAGGTTGATGATTGAATTGCTAGATAAAATGAGATATAGATCTATGTGTGTGTGTGTGTGTGTGTCTGTGTGTGTGTGTGTGTGTGTGTGTGTCTGTGTGTGTGTGTCTGTGTGTGTGTGTGTCTGTGTCTGTGTCTGTGTCTGTGTGTGTGTGTGTGTGTGTGCTTGATTTTGTATGGCTTGTTACCAATGGCCATAAACGCATTAACCACTGAGCTGTGTAGCTCAACCCATTATTTTCACTTCTCAGGTGCAGAACAAGAAGGTTAGCGATCCTTACAAGGCATTTGGGTAAACTCCAAGATAGTTCTTTTGTAACTAAATTAGTTCGACTATTTTTGGGTAGCTTTATAAGCATATCAAAAATGAGCATCCATTTGTATTTTGTATTAAGTTATTGATGTAGTTGTTGATATATAACTAAAGCTATGTTCAAACTCTATTCTGATTTAGTAATGAGATTAAAATTTGAAGAAGTTTCTATCGTACACGTACATATCTATCTTTTTGGTTGAGATTTTTAATTGTTGATAGTGATGGAATTTGGGTTATGTTGAAAGGTTGTATATACATTTAGTGTTGGATGGTTTGGGTTAATTTGAAGGTTTCGTCGCGGCGAAGCCAAACCTTGGCCTCGGGGTACCTTTCCTAAGAGGTGCTCTCGCTTGATTCTGTGACTTCGCCACGGCGAACTCTTCCTGAGAGATCTTTTTGCCTAATCTTCAAAGTCTGCCACGGAAAAGCCAAAAGTTGGCCGTGACGAACTTTTTTAAAAAGGTCTTCTGCTTGACCTTCAAAGTTTGCCGCGGTGAAGCCAGCAGTTGGTCGCAACGAACTTTTTCTAAGGCGTCTTGATACATGATCCTTACCTGATCCTCTCGTAAAGTAGCTTTGTATTAAGTACCGAGACCCAGGCGCCAACAATAAAAATGCACTAGATTTATTGAGAAATGATGTTTGGAATCACTTCAACTAGGCTAAATCAATGGGCGAAGTAGAAAAGGTCAAATGTAAATATTGTCACAAGATGTTGGATGGGAGTTCAAAAAGTAGAGCTTCTCATTTAAAGAGACCTATGAGTTCGTGTAATAGAAAGAAGATTGTATCAAAAGGTTAAATATTTTTGCCGTTAACCTAATGAGAGGGAAGAATGGCATGACTTATAAAGCTTATGGCAGCAATAAATCAAGGTTTTTTATAGCTAGTATGGTTATTTATAATGAATATTCACTCTTTATAGTTGATAGTAAAAGACTTAGGATGTTGCTCACCTCACTCCAACTAAGCTTTAAGATCCCAACTCAGAATAACTTAAAGAAAGACATTTTAAAGATATATGAGGATCAGAAAAAGAAATTTAAAAAAATTGTCGAGTATTAAAGGACAGGTTGCCATCTTAATAAACATATGGACAATCGATGACAAAAAAAGTATTATATAGCTATGACGACGCACTATATTGACAACAACTAAACTCCATACAATAAAATACCAAGGTAAATTATATTCTTTAATGTTGTTATAGTTTACTTTTTGATTATGTTATAATTGATATTTGTTCATATTTTTAAATGGTAGGTTCATTTATATGTCAGTACGGCATACAAGCTAAAGGTTAGTGACCATATTAATCGAGTGTTTAATGGATTGGAGTATAGACACCAAGTGATCTACCATAACAGTCAACAATTGTAGCACGAATGATATGATGGTTAGAAAGGTAAAGAACAAATTATTAAAAAGGTGAAGAACAAGTTACAAGTTAGGAGCTTGTTAATTGATGGGAGGCTATTACATATGTCTTGTTTTGCATATATTCTAAATTTGATTTTGAAGGATGAGTTAGAGATGATAAAAGCAACATTAGAGTCGATACAACATAGTGTAGTTGTAACACCCCACTACCATAGAGTATGTACCAGAACATCCAGAGGACATTCAAGTACATATCCTATGATAATGACATGTTAAAGCAGTCATATTCTCTTATATGGCATCATAAAGAATAACACAATACTTTTTTAAAAAAAACTACTACTCTTCATTTCATTGCAAACATGATTTACATTGAAGTCATTAAAACAAATATTTACGTTACCAAAACATTTGAAAGTTTACAAGCTTTTATACAAAATTTCTACATGATTTAAAAAAAACTACATAAAACAGTCTACTATTCCTCAGACGTCAGCTGACAAACCTTTGAGCTATTTCTTAATCCAAAATTGTTCTTTTAGAGTAACTTAGGAACTAAGTCTCCTCTCTCGTACCTGAAAAGTCACATTGCAATTTTGATGAGTTTTGCGAACTTAGTGAGCTAGCCATCATCGATGATCTTACTCATGGCAAATACACGAATATCTCATATCCAATCATATTCACAACATTTCTCATCTCAATAAGACATAATGAATGTCACATATCGCATATACTCTTTCAAATCATGTATATCCCAATCAAACACATTATCAACAAATACTCAAACATGACATATCACTTTATCACCACAGCTTCAAAAATGGATTTATAATCATATATCTCATAATCATAAATATAAAAATGCAGATGCATATGAGACTCCACATTCATTATTATTTGTTATGACCAAGCACCTTTCAGATACAGATACAAATACTATCCCATATAAGGCTCATTTAGATACAGAAATCAAAAAGCCAGGCTCTACGTGTAGATTACATATTTATGAGCTTAAAGCTCTTTCAGACCGGCTACTCCGGTCATAACACCTTTACCTAATCATGCATTTAATATAATGCATCAAATCACAGAATATGCCATGAATAACATTTACTTATGATGCACAGACAGAATCTCATGTTCATCGGACCTAAGTATGACATTCAACAATTATGTTGAGTATTCAGATATCTTTCAGAATTTAGAAGCAAACAGAACAATTCCAATACATTCCCAAATATCAAACTCCTCGGACCATTTAAGTCCAGAATTATCATAATTAAGTAAGTAACAGTTCAATATAAGGGAATTAAATAGAGATAAATCAATCCTTGTGAGAACATCTAGGTTACTCACAGTACGCTCCAGTATATGCTATTACCTGGATGGACTAGCAATGTCTTGATGATGGCATTCGATTTGAGGATCTATACATCATAGAATACACATATAATTCACATTACAAAGTCGATCAATCAAATACATATTCACTTATGCACATACATATATGTGTCATGTTCAATGCATGCTCAATTAACCTTTCCCGAGTATGTACCCTTATTCAAATTTCTTAACCAATCAACTTCATACTTTGTACACTTATCCTTCAACATTTCCATGATCCAAAAGCTTCTTATAATACACATACATAATTGGCACTTTAAATCTAAAATTTTAACAAGCTAAATCTATACATTCACCAAAATTTATCCAACAACATATAATCATACATTCAGCCAATTCTCATTCATAAATACCCTATGTTCTTCAATACTCATTCATACATACCTTATACACATTATTCATGTCCTAAAGATCATGTTTGCATTAAAATAACTCATTTATTCCTTTAACAAATCAGAATTTCCATATTTGAACTCAACACATCAAAACAGTCCATTCTTTAGATTATCACATCAGTTAACTACATAAACTTATCAAGATCTTAAACAATTAATAAAGAAACAATCTATGCTCATTCCTAACCTTAATAAAGTCCAGATATACCAATTTAGAGTGACATTTCCCAGCTGTTTCAACGTGTTCACAAGGCCGAAATTAAAATTCCAGAATTTTTCATCAACATCTTAATGTGTGTAACTTTTCTACCTTCAATACCTCAAGAATTTAACAAGCTTAAAGACATCACTAACATCTGTAATTTTACATATTTCATGTACCTTAAGGTTAATTCATTTTAGGTTAATTAAACTTCCAAATTGGTTACACTGAGGCTTACAAAATTCTGCTCACTTATGTCATTAACATTCATTCTTTTACAACACACCTATAGCTCAAAATTTTCAAATTTGAAAACAACTTAATAACACCTATCTTTAGCATGAATTCCTTATAAATTATACTTCATTTTCCAACTTAAATCATCCATATAATAGTCCAAAAACTACCATTTTTGTATATGTAAAAACAGACCTGAAAAGTATTCATTCAATAGTTTTCCAGATTTTATCATCTTTATACCAAATTCCAAGACATCTACTTATTAGTCCATCAATTATACCCTAACTAGACCTTAATTATACTCTAATTCCTCATAAATATCATTTCTAATTCTATTTCAAAATTATTCAATTGATCGCTCACAAATCATTGTCTTTCATGCATCAAAAATCAAACCAGAAACTATCTTACATTATCATGCATATAGTCCAAGTTATTTCTCAATTCAAGAACACTTAATTAACATCTTTTTTTAGCATAAATTCACCTTAATTATACTTCAAATCCAGACCTAATTCATCCATGAATCAATCTATATCCCATGGTATTCATACACCAAGAAGAAAACTTCCTCCAAGTTCAATCAACATATTTCCAGCACATATCACCACCAGCATTACCTGCACTTCATTCCAATTCAAGCATGATTCACATACTATTTAACATATCAATAAACTCATATTGCTACTTATCTATTAGGCTTTCAATTTAGCTCAAAACTCCAGATCATAGTAGCTATCCATGCAAGCAAGATTCATCACAAACTCAAGGTGAAGATGAGCTAGTTTCGGTAAAAACACAAGACAACAAATAGCTGGTTTCTTGGCTGTTTTGTGGGAGGTTAAGGTGTGAATTTCGTGTACCAATTTAGCTAGAGTAAATAATAGAGTACAAATAAAAGTTTAAAGCAATTCTGGTGGAGAAGTGATGGAAACAGTAGCAACATTGCTGCTGGAATTTGCCTCATCAACATGTTAGGTGTCACCAATTTTCAAAGACATATGTCTTAAGGCATGGAATCTATTTGCCCATTTCATATGCTGCCATTAATCCACACATAAAGTTGTCATATGTCACCAATTAATCAGTCCATATGTCCCATTATAATTATTCCACATGTCACATAATAATTGGTCTATTTTTCACTCATTTAACTATGCCAAATGTCCCTCAACTATAGGCTTAATCATCCTAATTTTTAATGTATCAATTTATCTAGCCACTTGGCATTTTTTCTAGTCCAAATGTGCATATTAATTCATCAATCTCCCATTTAATAATAATTAATTCCAATTTACTCATTGCAATTCAATCAAACCAAAATTCAAGACATAACAATTCACAATTCACATCACAGTCATTTTAAATCTTTCATACCCCAGGATATGTCAATTGAGTGCATATGCTAACTTTGTAATATGTACAAATTATAATTCGTGTATGATTACGATATGCATGCATATGCAATGCTCCTAATGCTAATATTCATTCATAATGATTTAGGGTTCTAACCCTAAGCATGTTCTAAAAACCGGATATTACAGTAGTATATCGGAGTGCAACACTTAAAAGAGTTAAAAATTTTGAAGAAACTTCACGAAAACTATAGATTTTATAAATGAAAAAGTTACTATTAGATTGTCCTTAGATTGTCTTCCTAGATGGAATTCATCCTTCAAGATTTTAGAGTCAGTAATCTAATATGTTGAGGTGTTTAATAGGTTGAGACAAAGAGTTTCTCAGTATACTTTTCTACCTACAAAAGAGTAAAGTAAGTTAACTAAAGAACTTTGTACGAAGTTTAAAATAGTTTATACTACTACTGAATAATTCTAAGGAACAAAATATCCAACTTTGCACAGCAATATTTGCAAGATCAAAAACGCTTTATCTGATTTGATATTTGATTCAAAAGAGGTGACCTGGGTTATGGAAGAGCATATGACAAAAAAGCTCAATTCTTACTAGTATATGGTTGGACATATTGTGGTAGTGATTTTTTTTGTTAGACTCGAGATACAAGCTGGAGGGGGTTTATCTTTATTATGACATATTATATAGTCATCAAGCTCACAAGCATGTTGATGTAATTAAACAATTCTGATATGATTTGTTTAATGATTATCAGCTAATATAGGACAAAAATTAGGATTGTAATAGTTCAGTTCTATCTTCGAGTTCGACTTTAGGTTCAAGTTCAATTTCTGATTCAACTTCTTCTAAGACTAATGTGAAACCCTCATTTGAAACATTCTTAAATGAAAAAAGGGCTAGGACTCACTTTTCATAGTATGATTTAGTTAGAAAAATATTTGATGGTAGATTGTACGACCAAAGTTGAAGTTGTGGAGTTTAATGTATTGTTACAGTGGAAGAAAAAAGACCTAATCTATCTTACTCACAAGTATACAAGATAGTTGTAGTTGATTACCCAGGATCATCTTCCATAAAGGTGAAATCGGTTAACCTAAATTATTCTTGAACTAAAAATAAAAACAAATGTAATCCTAAACACTCTATCCCGAATTGTTAAGTGAAAGCTTTAAATAAAATCACAAAATTATAATGAGAAGTAAAATGATTCAACCAGAAACAAAGACAAATAGATTAATCTAAATGGAAGACTCTTGAGAATTAATTTCACTAATTTAATCTCCTATGCATGATTAAGGGAAATGATTGGTTAATTGTCTTACTAAAATTAACAGTCAGATTCTAAGATCAACTCAAATATTAAACCAAATCTAGCTTTCACATTCGAAAAGTTATTGTCCAAATTATTTATGGAAAACCACCCATTACTAATTACCACATAAGTTACTATATTTCTATTTCATAACCTAAGCGTTTGCAGTTTCTAGTTCCATATTAAACTTCTCCTCTTAATCCTTCATTTAATACCAAAATGATGCAAAGTTTGATCATGCTATTACATCCATTCAGGTTAGAAACTATAGCAAACATAAGACAACAATGACTAAAATAGCTATATTAATCCTCAAGAAAAAGAGATCAGTCCATCATAGCATAAACACAGTTCATCATCTCCATACACTTCAATCCCATGTTACTGTCAATAGAAGTATTAAAGCAATAAAACAGTGAATACTAAATGAACTATGAAAAGAAAACAAATAATAATTTGTTAAGCTAAAAAGTAATAAGTTCGGCAAAATAAATAAGAAACTAAGCAACAAATGAAAAATAGAATGAGCAAACAGGGATTGAATGAGGGAGTGTGGTTGGTCTCCTGCCCATCTCAAGCTTCCTGTATTAGCTCTCGCCTTCTGCTTCAACTTGTTCTCACCCAACTGAATGGTTACTCAAGTTTAATAGATTCAGCTCCAACTCTCGCTTTTGGCCTCTGTCCCTAGCTTCCACCTCTCTGCTGTGTTGCTCTCTTCTTTACCTACTCGCTCTATTTCTCTTCTTCATTTCTCTCTTGTTCCTCTCTATCTCTCTATGCCTCCCGAATATGTCTCTAGTGTTAAATGAAAAGTGAATGAAAGATGTCGCCCTCTTATCCTTTCTATTTGTAGCCTCATCTAGGTTTATGTTTTCGAGCCCCTTCAGCTTACAGCTGCCACATAATAAAACAAACGGATTAAAGGAGTGCATGAGAATTTGCATTAGGGGTGACTATGTTTGTCACCCCCATGCGTAAACTTGCATGGTGACAACTAAAGACACATTTTGTCACCACCGTGCAAGTGGTGACTAAGCAAGTGGTGACTAATTAGTCACGACTTTATGCACGGTGGTGACATTTTAGTCACCACCTTATGCACGGTATCGTGCAGATGGTGACACTTTAGTCACCATCCTTATTGTTTTTTTTCATGCAAAGTGACATGAACTTTAATTTTTCATGCAAAATTCACAAATTAATTCAATCAACATGCATGCAATATTTACACCATTTTCATTCAATTTTTCTCTTATTTGGATCAACTCACAAGAATTTGTAACCAAAATTAAGATATGAAGGCAATTAAAAGCAATAGAAACTAGACATAACATGGACAAAATATAGAGATGAATTTTTTATCATATAAGTAATGGCACAGGACCTCTTAGTAATTCCAACATCAATTAATTGTTGCTTCGGAGTTTACTTTTAGTACTAGTTGTTAGATTATTAATTCTCATTATGCTCGACTTCATCCTAGTAATGTTGAAGGCCTTAAATGTGCCTTAAGTTGATTAGATGATAAAGATATGAAGGGTAAACTCTAATATTTATAATATATCAATTTTCTATTTTATGATATTATCTTATCTTATATTGTCTTTTTAATTTTTATATTAATATAGATACTGATGCGAAGGAGACTAGTCAGTCAACTAAAAAATATTTTAAAAAATATTTGATGAGAGGTATATTTAATTAATTATTATCATATGTTTAACATTCATTTAATGTAATTATTACATTATCATGTATAATTTATATAATAATGTTTCTACATGCAGATAAAGTAGTGCAAATTATTAGCAATCTAGCTTATAATGATTAGTCATTTTCTTTCCTCTACTACAGGTTTGTTATCTTTGATCTTTGTTTCTAGAATTACTTATTTTTCATGTGATTGGTTTGTTTTTTATAATTAATGATATAACCATTTATTTATGTGTTTTTAAGCAGGTTTTAGGCTATTGTCTCAGCGTGTTTATTCTACTCAACTTCAACATCTACTCTCCAATTGCCACTCTCCAACATTAATTGATAATTTCATTTTTACTTTTTGTAATTTGTATCGTTAAAAAATTTAGATAATATTAGCTTGATGATAATCTTTTGTTTTGATAATAAAATGATATTCATAGTATTACTATTTTAGTTGTAATTAAACGAATGTACTCGTTGTCACATATAAACTTTTAGTTGACTTTCTTCAAAAAAAGATTAGTTTGAATTTATTCATTTCAAAATTTTATATATACATTTAATACATATATTTTAACAATACTCATTTTCATTAAATAATTGTATTAATTAAATAAGTGCTACATTTTCATATATAATATTTTGGTTTATTCTCTTTGAAAATAAATTTAGTTTGAACTTATTCTTTTCCAAATTTTGTATATACATTTTTAAAAAATAAAATATTTAAAAAATCTAGTCAGGCCAAAACCTGATCGGGTTTTAGGCTCCTTTCTAGCCTAATCAAGCCTTAGCCCAAGTCCGAGCTCGAAATGCATTGTTTAGGCCAAAATAGTCAAGTAGGTCTCGAGTCCGACCTGACCAGCTAATAACTCTAGAAAATAGGTTTGATGAATTAGAATATAAAGGATTCTTAAATCTATAATAACATAAAGAACAAGATTTGTTACCTACCCAAACAAACTCTAACTTTATCTTTACCTATTATTATTACCTCTTGATAAATGATTTAGATGTGAAATTGATCCATGTACTTAAATATTACAAACCTGCATTAAGAGGGAATATTATATGTAAGAGAGACAATCCATTGATGAAAAAAAAAAAGAGGTCAACAAGTACGCAATTAAGCTCCGTGATGCAAGTACAATCTATCATTTCTCTAACAGTGCTTGAGTTAGTCCTATTCACGATGTTCATAAGAAAGGAGAAATGATTGTTGCTAATGATGATAATAAGTAGATTCCTAATAGGAAAATTAGAAGTTAGATAATTGGTATTGATTGTAGGAACTTAAATGAAGCCATTAAAAATTTTTCATTTATTGAAAAAAATTAGAAAGACTAATTGGACATGATTACTATTGTTTCCTAGATGATTAGTTTGGATATAATCAAATTATTATTGCTTTAAGGATCAAGAAAACACTACTTTTATATGCCCTTATGATACTTTTGTTTTTCATCATATATCTTTTGTTCTATGTAATGCTCAAATTAGTTTCCAAAAGTGTATAATCACTATTTTTCAAGACAAGGTGGAGGAATTTATAGAAGTATTTGCGATAATTTTTATTTAATTAGTAATTTGATAAGTATTTGCATAACCTTATTCTTTTTTTGCAACATTTTGAAAATTAATAAAATTGTCATTTTATATCAAGGGAAGGGATAGTATTAGTTCATAAGATTGCTCGTGAGGATTCAAGTTAATAAAGCTAAAATAGAGGCAATTCAAACGAGTTGACTTTGAAGATAAGCTTAAATTATTGGTTTAAGTTGATTTAATTTGATAAAAGAAAAGAACAATTACTAATTTTATTGAATGATTAAATCAGTCAAACTCATCTCCCAATACATTTTGAAATGGAAATGGACTTCAGCCAGTCGTCCCCTTTGTCGTCCATCATAAAAGTAAAATGAATTACCAAGCGCCTTGCTACAAGAAATTGAACATTTTTTCAGAAAAAAAAATTAAATACTCTCTTTAGTGTTCATTTTATAACATAACATGATCAAAAATATTTTAGTGTTAAATGAAGTATTATAAATCAAATAACCTTAATATTTATTTAACCGGAATTATGCTTAGTTACATTATAAATTTCGATGATCATCTCGTATGATTGATGAAAGAAATTGGTAAACCATAATATTCGAATGATGAGATTTACCTTTCCCTTATCATAGACCACTGGGGTTAGTGGCTGGTCAGATGTTAGATGTTGTTTACTTAAAGATTTTGTAAGCTTAAAAGCATAAGCCTAGCACAGATCCATTGTCGTCTAGTCCGGTTTAGGATACCTGGCTTTCACCCAGGCGACCCGGGTTCAAATCCCGGCAATGGAAGGTTGTTTTTAAATGACACAAATATATGTGCTTCGGCTTTAGTACCAGCGAGAACATTGGTCCATGCCGATCTTAATAATAAGATCTTGAAATTTTGAGGGATTAATTTTAAAATATAAAATTATCCTTATCGTCTCAAATCTTTATTTAACCCACCGTCCTCTACTTCTTCCTCTTGTAATTTCAGTAAATTTCCAGTCTTTTACTTCACTTATCGTCATCACTTGCTAGAAAGTCACCGTCACCATTGCATCTCCCCTCTCCACAAGTCTGCTCATCTTCTTCTCTCTGCTTGAGAGATTATTTTATAATTTTATAAAATTTTTGTACTATTATTTGGTAATTTTAATATTTGTTTTGGTGGCCAACTAAAGTATTCGGCGTGCTAATAAAAATAAACATTACATTTGCTTGCAAAATTAATGCTTCACATGAACAAAGTTTTTGTGCTGTTGTCGTAAAAGGAGAAGATAAAGAAAATTAATGGTATTTCTCACATGATAATCTTACAATATTGTGTTCCTACGTATCAGTAAACAACGAAAAGGAATATGCATCATCGCAAACTTTTCTGTGTTAATATCCATGTACAGATTTTGTATGCAGAGGGAATTGTCACCGAATTTGAGTACGTCCTAATGACCACAAACCTGTGTCTTTGACCGGTGCCTGAAAGCAGCCTTAGTTAGTACTTGAAGATGCATTTAATCAAATCTGTGAGTTTAGACTGGCATACTACTTACTGGTGTTTTTACAGATGGGAAGACATTCCAAAAGCGCAATGTCTCATCTCCTGCTCCAGTCACTATTGTCTGTATGAACACAAAGTGATTGGAATATTCAAACTTTACTTATACAGTATTCAAAAACAAGGAAAGGAAGAAGTTCAATATGAATCATCATCATCATCATCTACGTCCACAGGCCGTGGAGATTCCAGTACCTGACCATCAGGTGACATGGCAAGATAAAGTACCCGCAAACTATGGCCAGTTAGAGTTGCGACCTACAAGAAGTCAAAAACATAGGTATTAGCCTCATAAACGCGAGGTGTTCTCACTATAAGAAGAATTCGCATCCATACCTTTGCAAGTGATGGATATTTCCACACCATGATTTGATTTTGGGAGTACCCATGAGTGCTGACCAGCTCATTGACATTCTTACTCCAGGCTAGGTTGCACACCTAAGTTGGAGAATTATGGTGTTACCAAAAGCTCTTTCTTTGGTCAAGATGATCTTATCTAAAAGTTAGCATTTTTTACGTTGAACTATTGCTTTCCAGTTGTTTTTTGACATTTCCCCAATAAAATCTATGGCAAACCTACAGTAAAAGTTGAAGAAGGAAACAGAAGAAAGTGCTTCGACAGAAACCTGGCTCCCAGTGTCGACGTGGTTTAACTGATGACCATTTGTGGTGTTCCAAAAACGAATGCACCGATCAGCCGTTCCACCTCCAGACGCAAGAAGGCCACTCTGATGGGGTGACCAAGCAATGGCCTTTACAGCAGCTGTATGCTCGGTCAATTTCAGCACTGGATGCTGAGAATGCTGGCTCCAGACCAGCAGCTGATAACCAACAATCAATTGAATGCCCTTTAATTTTATTGTTTGGACAAAAAGCTCAGTGAGTTGACCACGGCACAAAAACTAAAACCGAATAAAATTGAATAATATTATATGCCTTTGTGCCATGGTTGAACGTTCTGAAAAGAAGTAAAGCATGAAAAAGAACTAGCATTACCTGATTATCATTTCCACCTGAAGCAAGTTCTCTATCGTCCTGAGACCATTTTAAGCCACATACCTGCAGCATTGAATCATGATGAAATGTTACTTTCTTTTATGGGTTTTGTACCGTACCCAGTATGACGACTAGAAGTAGAAAGGGATTCTTGAGCCAACAAATTCCACTTTCCCCTAAGAATTTACCTCCGATTTATGACCAACATGCTTACATACAAAGTCGCTTGAAACACGAAGATCATGCTGAAGAATGTTACGGTCCCTGCTCCCTGATGCCAGTATACGGGAATTCCATGCCAGGACACCTGTTCTTGTTTGATGTCCTCCCAAGGTCCGTACTTTCTTACACTGAGTTCCATCCCATACCTGTAAAAGGAAACCATATGTATAGTTATGCAGCGGATGCATATATTAGAAACTCGAGATTGGATAAGTGTACATGTTTCTCTGCATGTTGGAGAGTTGAAGATACCTGAACGTGACCAAGATGTGTACCTATTGAGATGTATGAACCCTCTCGAGTCCATTGCACAGAACAGACGCTATCACTAGGTCCCAAGTCACACAACTTGGTCACCTGAGGAACAGATCATAGAACGGCAAACATGTCAGTTACCTTCTTGTAAGTTGCAAATGGAGCAATGGGGACTGAAATCCAATTTCCTAACGAACTTGGCAATGATTGCTAACTTACTTTGCTATTTGATGCAGACCACAAATAAACGCAAGTTCCCAAACCAACAGCCAATACGTTCTGCGATGACCAATCCACAAGATTCAAATAGAAATCGTCTTGCAGTGATGGGGCGTCTAAGACCTGGACCAAACTAACGTTTGAATAACAACAACTACACTTCTCACCAAACATTCTTGCCCAAAACAAAATTAGATCAATAATAGACAACTAACCTTATGGGGAGTCTTGGGAACTTTTCTTGGTGGCTTCGGAGGTGTCACTGACTCGCTAGAAATCCCGGCATCCTGCCCCAGGATGGAAGGAGAATACGGAGAATTAGGCCCCGAGAAATCAGTCTTGAACCGCAACATGTTCTTGCTGGGACTATTCATAGGAGACCCAAATTGACCACCTGCAGGAGACGAAAAAGAAGCAAAATCAGACCCAAAAAGCTCACATTTCAACAACCTGGAATAGGCCTCATTGCCTCCTTCTTTAACTGGAGACTCCTTCTCAAGTAGCCCAAAAGTGTGCAGCCTTGAAGAAGATCTACAGGGAATGAATCTATCACTGCAAGTCGATGACTTTGAGGGCGACGAGAGGCTCGATATTGCCCTAGGTGACTGTATGTTTGATCGAGCTCGACAAGAACCCGAAAACGTCTCGAGCCATAGAGAAGCCTCAGACATGGAGGATGGGAGGTTTAGGCCACTTTTTCTTCTTGGTGGAGAATCCATTTTCCTGAGTTGATTTTTCTTGTGATGGGTTGTGATGAAGATTGAGAGGCCTCTCTGTGAAATGGAAGAGAGGGGTTGTCAGCGGAGGTTAGCAGAAAGGTTTTTTTTTTTTTTTCCTTCTGTATTGGGGAAGAATTGCAACGGTCGAATTGTGGTGTGTTATATATATCACATATGGAGTGGGACTTGGAATGTGCGATGCTCAACGGTCAATTACTGAGGAAACAAGCAACTGGATGCTTGGTTTGGTTCTGTTTGCTCAAAGTAGCCGTTAGTTTCCAAAATCAATGTATGTCGGACGCTGTTGTTTCCTTTTCTTTCCATTTTCTTTTGTAATTCTTCATTTTTTTCTTTATTTTAGCGCTCTAAAAGTTGGGCGGTGGTTACATCGCAGATTTTGATTACCACAATTATTCTTGGAACTCGTGATGATTGATCTTATCATTAGTTTCATCTCTCTCCTTAGGTTCTCTTTTCAGGCGGTGGCCGTGCACTGAAGAGTTTTGGGAGTAGGGGCAAAAATATGCTCCCGTTAAATATCCGATGAACAAAGCTGAATAGTCAAGTCAGTCCAGTGAATATCGTAAACAACTAACTAAAACCTTCCTGCTTCACTTACAATTGATTGAAATATATAATACATCTGCTCGTTCCTGTTGGAGAGTCGTCTATTTAAATAGGAACTCCTCCAATAAATAACCAATGGAAAAAGGCATAGAGAACCAGCAATGCCGCTGTCATAATAAAATTACAATGTGTAACGAAACTTGTATTCCCGCAGCCAATCTTCTCCCTTCTCGTAATAATCCATTCTACTAAATGTCTGATGAGGAAATTGAAACGTAGCAGCATAGTTAGAAGCACCACGCCATGCATCATATACTGGATCCAATGCTCTGACGACTTTTATAGGTGACCCACATGGCCGAATCATTCGGACTCCTGCTTCCAAGCGCTCAGCCATACCCGGGTAAAGGCAGCTTCCACCAGTCAATAAGATGGAACTCGTCAATCTCTCCACCAAGGTGTCGTCATTGAATGGGAGCCTCCTTATTGAGACTCCAGCCATCTCATCTAGTCCAGCCTGATCAATCCCAACTAAGTTGGGATGGAATAGAATTTCAGGGCATCGAAACCTTTCCACACCTAGCAGAATTTGGAAATCTTCCTTGGTTAGAGGACGAATCTGCGGTAACTCTGAAGCAGGCTGTGATGATCCTACTTCTTGCTTTGGAACAAATGCTGGGTCAATCTCCTGCAACAGCAAACTTAGTGAACTAAGTGCCTAGAAAAGTAATGTCAGTAATATGAATGGATATTAACACAAATGAATACATAAGCTCACCTGAAGCCTAGAAACAATGCGGGCAAGCTCTGCTTCATCCTCGTCAAGTCCCTCATCATCATCATCATTATCCTTGCTCATTAGTTTGTATAGTTGCCAATCTTCATCTTTGGCCCCAAAAGTGTCCTCACCTTTACCTCGATCAAAGGCTGCTGTTGTTAGGAGGCGCATCCGTTCCCGTTGGGCAGTATTCAATCTCTCACCGCGGCCAACACCAACAGACACACCATTTCCATTTGAATGGTTGCCATTTATCTTGAGTCGTTTTCTCTGCTCAACTTTCTCAGACATCTCTTTGTATTTAACATGCATCTGTTCCAAATAAAGCCCCGGGTTCTCTCTGCATTACAGAGAATGGGAACACTAAGAACAGAGACAACCACCAGTAACAAACTAAATGGTTTCTAAATGCTCATCTGTTGGTAAATACATTCTAAAGAATTCAACTGCTACTCAACTTATCATTCTCCATACAACTATGCTTTATTTAAGAGCTTAAAAACAATGAGAGATGAACATTGTCATCTCACTTTTACAAAACCTAAATACTTCTCAACCAGTCATATCAAATAAACTGAAAGAAGCATCTGCAAGTAGGCACATACAGCCGTTTTGCTTCATCTAGTTGATTTTTCCGTTCTCGTTCTAATTCTTCTTCATAACGTTTCTGTTTAGCTCTCTGTCGACCATCAGATGTGGTTTTAAGAAATAGCTGTCTTCTCTTTTCCTTCAACTGACACAGAAGTACCGCTCAGAGTTAATATAGCATATTTGTAGGGAGGAGAATATCATAACAGCACTAAACTGCTTTTGAGTTGATCAAAAGTAATGCAATGAAACAAGGGGTATAGTATTATGACCAGAAATTTAACAACATTCCGGGAAGAGATAGAATACAACCCAAACAAGCAAATCCAGAATTGATCAAATTGATAAGAAAACCTACCTGCTCTGGGGTCAGCATGTTATCAGGAATATTAACAAGAGGATACTTTTCATTTGTAGAAGAATCAGTCTTCTCTTCAACTTCAAATTGTTCACTTTTAGGTTCACCTTTTGCTTTTCGTAAAGACTGCATTACTTTTGTCACAGAGGATTCTATTTCCTGCCTGGAGACATAACCAGTCTCCTTCAGAAAAGAAGGGATTTCATCCTCTGTCACTTGATCAAGCTGCTGCAAAAGGAATTCCAAACCACGCAACTCATTCTCCAGTTCATTTATCCTAGATGATCTCTTTGCCTCTGCCATTTCTCGCAGTCGTTGACCCTGTCTCTCCTTTATGGCTGCCTTCCTAGCAATCTCTTCTTCAGAAGGAGGCTCCTCAACTGGTGGTGGAGTCCAATCAAGTTGCCAACACCTGGTTTTTTCTTCAGCTTCCTTAGTTCCTTTCTGTTGCATAATTTTAATAGTCAATGTAAGTTTTGAAGATAAGAGGGAAAGCACATCCAAGCTGGTTACCTGAAACAATCGAGCTTCTGAAGCGTAATTTGGTGCAATGTAGCAATGTTCCATCTTTAAGTCTTCAACCTTCTCCCATGTTAACCGATTACTGCAGGAACACATCAAACATAAAACAGAAAATTTTTTAAATTGAAGTACTGGAGTTGCACCAGAACCCATCTAGATATATATACTCACAGGTGGTGAGGATATTTGAGTGAAAGAAGTTGCTTCAAATAATCAGTGACATGGAATCCTCCAATATTAGTTCGGCAGCATCCTTTATAAATAGGCTCTCCATCAATAAACTGATGACAAAAAGTACCATAATTAATAGCTAATAATTGATCTTGGCTAAATTGTCAAATTCAGTTCGAAAGATGGTGAAACAACACTATTAGGATGACAAAAGTACCAGAAGAAAATTGCAGGAGGTCCAAAAGGACATATAATGCAAATAGCCCCAAAAACATGCAAATATAACTAAAAATGATATTAATTCTGTTTTAATTCACATTTCAACAGGTGGAGCAACAATGATATCAACTAAATGGCGTATATTACATAAATGACACATAACAATGGTAGAGAGAGGGAGAGATTTAATGCCCGTCATTTCACATAATAACAAACTTCCAATCTACACAATTTCTGGCAAATTTATGAAGTTGAACTAAGCAGAACCTGGGTAGGACAACATACTGGAATAACATGAGTTGTAGTGAATCCTGGGCAAACAGCAAGCCCATCTTTACCACAGACCCCGTGTTGTTGATTGTACTTATAGCTGAATGCAGCATCGACACCAAATGCTGTCATAATTGTTAAAAGAATAGATTAATTTGGTAAACCATCCGTAAGTACCGTAGGAGCAAAATATTGTGAGCTTCCAGGAAGCCTTAAATCCTCTCATAATGAAGGAGGAAAGTTTACCGACAGATGGAACCCCATAGGTTTCAAAAAGAAGCTCTGCCATTTTACTGCGGGAATGAACTGGGTTGCATACACATTCTGTCATCAGTATAGGATGATCAATCTGTCCTGGCCTCAAGTAATAAGAAGATCAACAAAAAAAAGCTCATGACCACGTCACATAATATTTTCATGTAAATGACAATGTATTAACAAATTCCAAAAATATTTCCATGCACACTACAAGAAAGCTACAATACAACATTAAACTAAATAAGATCCAAAATACCAGGGCCAAAGGCAATTTGATGCAAGGTAGCGTCAAACCTAGAGAGCATCTTCCAGAATAATGTGAAATGCAGCTTTAAATTATTTAATACACAACAAGCATCTAGAATATCTGTGTATTTTATTAGTATTTTCATAATTTAAACAAATTCTACATGTTACCTGTGAACCATTTGCTCCTAGTCGATCAAATGCAAAGTCAAGGACCTATCAATTGAAAGAATCCGTTAGAGGAAGCACTCTTCTCAACAGACTTCAAAAAATAAACCAGCAGTTCTAGTCTATCTCTCCTATATAGCCTCAACTCTTAAGTAATCTCTACCACGATTGCCATAAGGTTAAAAAAGCAAAATGTAAAAGATCACATCCATATTTATATTAAAAGGCTTACATATTCCATTATCTCAAATTGGTAAACAACATTGCTATCAAAAGCAGAACGAGGCCCTGAGCGAGTGCAGTCAAAGTACTTCAACAACGCAGGGTCATGATCACCAACTATGGTCACAGTTTCACCTAAACCAACGAAAAACTCAACGAATCACGTATCAGATAAAACAGCTAAGTGAAATCGCGTAATTGTAAATCACTATAAATGGCAATCTCTAACATTGATCACTTTTATAAACATAAGATGAACAACGCCAAGATTTAGGACTGACAAAATAAACCGGGTCTAAAGTAGAACATCTATCATTGACATAGAAAAAGGTCAGAGAAAGAAGTATGAAATCAGTTACATTAGTTCCTCCATTTTTCATAGCAGCCAAACAGACACCAGAAAATAATTATAAAAAAAGAACTGCAGGGGGAATAACAACGAAAGTTAGCATACCGGTGGCTTTGTGCCGTGGCCTCTGGACAATGTTACGGAAAATAACCCTCGGATCGGTCTCTCCAGCCCATCTAAAAAATCAGAGAAAGAAACAAGAATTACGAGCAGAGAACAAAACCACGCGTATTGATCAAGAAGTTAAAGGCAAAGTTAGGGTTTGTTAGGCGAAGGTTGATATACCCGACACGGAAATACGAGGCGCCATTGTCGATGACGATGGGAGTAGATGAAGGGAAGAAATTGTAGTCTGTTTGTCTATGAATCTGCGATATGAACGGCATAGTCTCCTCCAGTCTTACGAGAGAGGAGTCTGGCTACTGGCTAGTGGCTAGTGGCTAGCGCGAGAAGTGAGAAAGGGACGCCAACACTTACAGGGAAGGAAACCACCTCTCGTTTAAGTTAAAGACCAGAATAAACCGAACCGGGCGATCTAAGGCCAACAGTAACACAACACGTGAAGTTTATTCGGAAACCGCAAAATGAAATTCTTGTTCATGTTGGTGATTCAGAGCCCATAGGCTTAGGATTCTGATGTCGGGAAAAATAAGATTCAAGACAAGTCCTAAAGCCCACTTGCCCAATTGATTGGTAAAATGGTAATAAAGTCAATCACTTACACGTGCACGTTCCTCCACCACAACCACACTACAAAAAACGCAACACGTGGTCCTCATTCAAGCCCAGGCCGCTGGCTCCGAACCCGAACTTTCTGGCCCCCGCTTCGTAGTCATACTAGTACAGTACAGATAAGGAAAATGCTTGCCAAACCACGAACGCATAAAATAATGTCATTAAGAGCCTGCCCAATTGTACTTCTGTTCCTTCCACCACACGGTTGGATAAGTCAAAGAGCACCTTCCCGAACAAGCTTGTAATTGGAATTTTATTTTATTTATATGTGTATGCATGCTTCGCGGAAACACAAACTTTCTCAGATTAAAATTATGAAAATGGAAGTGAATGAAGGATGGAGAACGCCCAGACACGGCGAGTCTAAGATCCCGGCAGTGTTATTATGTCCGCCGGCACCAAAGAAGAAACCGGTTTATATCAAGAGGAGGGATCCTCCCAAAGAAGGCTACTTTCATCCCCCTGATCTTGAAGCTCTGTTCGCAGTTGCGCCAAAAAGGGAAGCTTATGCTTGAGGCTTGATTAGGGAGAAATCCTTATATGCTAGAATTTTAACTCTTTGCTTTTGGGGTTGAGCTCCTGGTTGCACTTCTAAGCATTTACCACCAAGTTTAGGATTACTTCGGCTCTGGAAACTCTTTTTTTGTTTATTCCTTTTTCTAGGTGATGGGTAATATTGGCAGGAGCTGTTTAGATTAAGACTTCTGGTAATATATATATTCTGATAATTGGTGTTCACGGAGAAAGTTACATTCCTTGACGAAAGCATCGTTTGTTAATTTAATATTCGCGCAACAATGCGGTGAATCGTGACTATTGTGGGTTTCACTATTTGCGGCCTTGCAACGCCAGCGGTGAAGGTTTCACACCTGCCACGTTCATAGTGTTGGTGGATCATTTCGCCTTCAAACTATTGGGGGACTAGCCGTCAGGTTTTCTTCCGTGCCAAGGAGGCATATAACCATATTGGGTAGTGGCAATTAAGTAACACTAGGCTACTATTAAGATGGGCCTCTATTAGATTAAAATCTCCGAAGCAACAAGTATAGTTTAGATAACCAAGATGAGGATCCTAGCCGAAGCGGAGAAAGGTATTTGCAACCAATGACAACTCATTAGTTCGTTTGCAGTTGTAACAGACAAAGTATAACGTGACTAGACTGGAGCTTGATGTTTATGGTTCATTTGGTTCTAGTTTTGATGCAAGGGAATGAGAAAGGTGCTAGAATTTTAACTTCAATGTAGATTTAAATAAGGACTGACCTTTGTGCGGAAGTGTTAGAATCAATTTACTGTTTATTAGTCTTCGATTTACGGTTGGCTACTAGAGTCACCGATTAATTCACGTCTCAAATTCTAAACTTTTGATTATTGCTTTACGTGAGAGAGAATGGAAGAGAAAAACTTGTATTTTCTCTGTTTTGTAATTCATCCGTTGAATGATCCGTTTTGCTGTGAAGACTAATGTATTGTGTACTGTGTGTTTTGTATTATATTATTAGTTGTAGCTGAGTAGTCTAGATACGTTATACGTTAGCTAAGTTACCTTTGATTTTTTTGTTTTACTTTCGGCTTTTGTATATAAACAATGTACTGTGCATTTTGCACTTTTTATTAATAATAGACAGAGATTTATTTCTTCTCTCTCTAACTTTACCTTTCATCGACGACACTCTCTATTTTTACCCAAACTTCAGATGGTATCAGAGCAACAGTTATCGCACGCTCATTATCGTCGATATTCCTTGGAAGAAGCTTGATTTACTCGATTGGCTAGTAGTTGAAGCAGATCTACGACGTTCTTCATTAATTTGAAGTGAGTTTCTTCTATTGCATATGGCGAGTATTAGTGACACTACCGACGGTTCTTCCAGATCTACGGCGACGGTTGTAGGAGCGATTGATCCTCTTCTATTATCTAGTGGAGATCATCTTGGTATGTCTCTCACTGCTGTTCAATTTAATGGCATGGGATTTTTAGGTTGGAGTCGTACCGTGAAAATGGCTTTGGGTGCCAAAATGAAATTAGGTTTTATAGACGGTTCATGTGTTAAACCTGTTGCTGTCACTGATTATCACAAGTGGATCAGATGTGACTATATGGTTGCATGTTGGATTTTAAACTCTATGATTCCTGATTCTTTTTTATATGCTCAATCTGCTGAACAATTGTGGAAGGAGATTAATGAAAGGAGATTAATGAAAGGTTTGGTCAGAGTAATGGACCTCTAACTTACCAGATTGAGCGTACATTGAGTCAAACTACTCAGGGCAACATGTCTGTTGCATCTTACTTTAGCAAGCTTAAAAGGTGTTGGGATGAATTGCATAGCTTGGTTGGTATACCAATTTGTACCTGTGGCATAATGAATGAGAAATTCATTGAGATGGATAATAGATCTAAGCTCATGCAATTTTTAATGAAACTTAATGATGAGTTTGAAGGAGTGAGGAATCAAGTGTTGTCAATGGATCCTCTTCCATCGGTTAA
>JAOQMS010000180.1:16050169-16060411 GCA_027563885.1 Erythroxylum longipes | reverse complement strand
GTTTTTATAACCAAATTACTTATATATTATTTTGGAATTCATACATTAGGATTAATAAAATGAATAAGTGATTAATTCATTTTTAAGATTAATATAAATACATATATGCATAATGTATATATTATGTAAATATAAAAAATAAAATAAAAAGATTAAATTGACTTGTTTACAGGGAATAATTATGACAACATTATTATTACTATATATTTTAAATAAATATAAATTAGTTTGTATTTTATATCTTTTATTTTATATAAATATTTTGTATAATTTTACAAAATACTATAAATGATTATGTTATAATTTATAATTTATGAATTTTAAAAAATACAAATTCAATTTTTAAAATTGCCTTCAAAAATTTTAAAAATATAGTAAACGTCAGGGCCGATTTAGGCCCGAGGGGCAGCCCGTGGCCCGGGCGGGCCAGGCCACGAGCCTGACCACGGGTCGTGGTGTCTTGGCCCGCCACAGCCCACGGGCCATTTTCTGCCCACACAGGCCGAGCCATGGCCCGGGTCGTGGGCTAGGCCCGCCTACTATTTTTTTCAATGAGCCAAGTCAGGTCGTCGTCAGCTCAGGCCCAGCTCGGCCGGTTGACATGCCTAACTATAACTATGGTCACTACTATTTGTAATTTAGTGACAATTTTTTGTGACTAACTAATTTTGTCATCACAAATATGAGTTTTTTTAGTGACAAGACAATTGATTGACAATATTGTTTAAATTATTGGTGATGATTTACATTTTTGTCACTAATACAATGGTAATTGTGACAATTTAGTTTCTTTCACAATTAAATTGTTACTATTAAGATATTAATAGTGTTAAAATTTATTTTATCACTATGTTTTGTCATTAGAAGCCTATGAAATTTGGCACCAAAATAAAATTTATTTTATCACTAAGTTTTGTCACTAAAAGCCTATGAAATTTGGCGCCAAAATAATTTTAGTTGGAATTAATTGTAATTGTGGCAAGACTTATGTTGGTAACTTAATCAACTTTTTGTTACAAAAGTTAATGTAAATATAAACGTAACAAATTAATTATAAATATTTGTTTTTATATATTTTTGAAATATGACTAGACATTTTGGAACTATCTTATTAGAAATGTAAATTTCTATTTTTTCTCTTAATAAAATTTAAAATTTTTGAAAATATAAGAACTTGCTATAAATATGAAAATATTTGGCATCTGACACCCTTATAATCAACTTCTATGTCATGTCAAATTATTAACACTAATAATAATAATTTATGATAATAATTTATTCATTTAAAGCCCGATGACACTACAAATCCTCTATCCAATATGAAGATGACTCTTAGATAGTCTCTAAAATGCTCAAAACTATATCGTTTTGAGTATTGAGCAGGGTTAGATAAAGGAATATTGGACAGAGAATCCAAACTCCAATCACACATTTGCATTCGAATGACACTAATTTTAATCATATTTGTACATACTAGAAAGCTCTAAAAGACAAACTCAACTTATTTCGAATAGACAACTATACTTAATAGGGATGACATCTTAGCCCATATTTAGTTTAATCCGATTCGAAATCAATAAACTTAATTCAAATTGATTGAGCTTAAAGTTGAGTTTGGAAATTGCAATTTTGGGCTATGGGCTATTCTACCAAGTATAAATTGGAATCCAAAATTTTTAAATTAAAACCACCTAATTTTGAATAAAACAAGTCATTTTTAAAATTTTAAAGTAAAAAATAATTAAACTCTATTAGTCAAAACATAATCATGAAATCCAATCAAATTCAGATTTAGACCCAAGCAAAATTTTTAAGAATCGGATCCACTTTGAACTTTACCGACATTTGTTGTCATCCAATTAGTTTAATTTTAACATTTGAACTAAGTAATAGCGTCTCGAGAGATCCATGAGACCAACCATAAATGGGGCACACAAAAATGTTATTGACACAAAATAACCCAATTAACCTAGGTAGTTACCAACGCATATGTAGGTATCATATCAATACGAGAGAGATGGGAAAATGAATGGTTTGTGGGGCTTAGCATTGTTGCTTTTAGTCGTTGCCATTATTGCAAGAGTCCCAACCCAAGTAGAAGCTACTGGTGGTGGTGCAGTTAAATGCGAAAACATTAAAATGTCATTAGAGCCTTGCGGAGCTTTCTTGGTTGATGGTGCCTCAAAGTCTTCCACAAAATGTTGCACAGCTATCAAAGATTTAAGAATATATACAAGCATCAAGGATACAGAGAAGTTGGTCTGCAAATGTTTAACTGGGACTACAAAGGACCTGAAAGTAAGTGTTAATAAAGCAAAAAATACCACCTCTCACCTATGAAACAACCCCATCATTTTTTCCTATTTGATTACCACATATTTTCCTTCGCTTTTCTTGCACTTTCTTGGTATCTAAAACGTCTCTCAACTTAATTCTCATTTCTTCCAATGGCTCGTATGAAACAAACAGCAAGAAAATCCTTCGGTGGCAAGGCTGCAAGGAAGCAGTTTGACACTAAGGCTGCGAGGAAGTCGGCTCCGTCCACCGAGGTATGAAAAAGCCCCACAAATTCAAACCAGGAACTTTGTCCCTAAGTGAGATCAGGAAGTACCAAAAGAGCACGGAGCTATTGATCAAGAAGCTTCCATTCTAGAGACTGGTTAAGGAAATTACCCAAGACTTCAAGACTCATTTGATATTCTAGAGCAGCGCCGTCGCGACTCTTCAGTAGGCAGTTGAGGTGTACCTTGTTAGGTTGTTTGAGGACACCAATTTGTGTGCAATTCATGCCAAGAGAGTTACTATAATATCTAAGGGTATTCAGCTTGCTCGTAAGATAAGAGGTGAAAGGACTTAATTCTTAGGTTGTTTTTGGGGTTTCAATCTCTGCCCTATACCTCTTCCTTTCGGATATTTACTTTGTATCTCAACTTTTTAAAAGTTTTTTAGGTTAGTACATGTTGTTAAGAGGTTTTAGCGTGAAAATCAATGGAAATGTAGTGGTTTGTAGTGCATTTGGTAACACACCTTATGTGTTTGTCAAAAGTCCTCTCGTACAAGTGCATCTTTTCAAGTTTCAATCTCTCGTGAACCATTCTTCTAAAACCTAAATCTGGCATAATTTGAATAGTTTATGATGACCAATCTCTATTCTCTAGCATCCTTACAATTAATAATATCATGATTAAAATTAAAATTAAAAATTTAAATTTAATAATATTATTTGTGACAAACACGAACACATTAGTGATAAATTAATTGTAACATATATTTTTTATTTAGTGATAACATTATTGTAACATTTAACTTTTATACTTGTGACAAAATTTGTTAGACAATATAGCTACTAATGCAAATTTCTTTCACATCTAATGTAATTTGGTTGATGAATTGATAGTTTTATTTGTGATAATGATAAATACATTAGTGACAATACTTTTTGTAAGTACCAATTTTCATTTTTATGACGAAACAATGTTGACATTTTTTATTAAAATATTAGTGACCAAGAAGCAATGGACGTTGATAAAAAATTATTAGTGACAAATATTTAGTCATTATTTATAATTACTTTAGTGGCGATACTGTTGTAACAATAAAATGACGTACAGTTACGACTATATTCGTCACTACTTTATATTATTTTTATCGACAAACTTGTCATAAATATATAAAGTTGCTGTAATCATATATTATTGTCACACATTCCATAGGTTTTAGTGTCGGTATTTTTATCACAATATAATTAAGTTTTGTTACGACTTAATTCGTCACTACTTTATATTATTTGTGACAATAAACTTGTCATAAATATGTAAAGTTATTGTGATTATATAGTATTGTCACAAATTTCACAAGTTTTAGTTATAGTATTTGTGTCACAAATTTGTTGCATAATTATGATAATTTCTTAAATTAGTCACTATTTCATTAGTGATAGAGGTATTTATGACGGGAGGTGACAAGTTCAAAGATTAGACACTATTAATAATAGTGACTAATATTACTGCTTTTAGTGACAATTTTTACTTTCACTAAAAATACAATTTCTTGTAGTGTTATGTAACTACGATAGTTAAAATAAGTTAATTTTAAAAATGATTCGAAAGATACGACAAGAATAGATGAAGCTTCAAAATAACATACGAATTATAAACCTTGTTTTATTATACCTTATAAATTAATTATTTTATAAAATTTTTGCTATCTTGACTTTTAAAAAATTAAATAAAAAATTTGTAATTATTTTGTTACACGTAAGATTAAATTTCGCCCGGTTTCTCATCGTAAGTTTCTGATCCAGCGGAGAGGATTCTCCTTTTTTTCCAGAGGGCATTAGATACCATCTTCGGTGGGTTTCTTAAAGTTCCTCTATATTCACCACTTGTGAGGCTAACAATAATCTTTTAGTCACTTCACTAAGGATTGATGTGATTGATCCGCTTTCTGTTCGAGATCTCTCGTATCTTTTGTCAAGTAATACATATGAAAAAGAATGTAGCGTGTAACACTAGCCATTTGGTGCCAGCACATTTCTTATTGTATGTTATTTCCACCAGTAGACTTTGTTACACAATGATATGCTAAGGATATTTTACAATATCTTTGTCTTGTAACTAAGAAAAAATTTAATCTCCTCATAAATATCTACTTACATTGAAACATTTATCTAATTTAGATTTAGAGAAAGGTAAGTCCTATAGTAAATTGTAGGAATTATTTTATTTTATTTCTTCTAACTGAAAAATATCGTAAGATGACTTGTTATCAATTTTGTAAATTTACAATAAATTTATCTAAAATGTAAAGGTTTATATAATTAGTCTTATGGAGTCATTTGACTTTCAAATTAGGGAAAACAAATTAAAATTTTTTATTTTTATTTATCTTTATTTTAATATCTAATTTTTAAATATTTTTCGAGTGATTTAAATTTTAAAATTAAATAACCGAAAATTAACATTTTTAAGTTGCACGCTTCAGGATAATTCGAATATCCCCAATTTGAATTTGCTCAACCATGCCATACTACCAAATCAGTAACTTCTTGGGCACAACAACCCATGCAATAGAGATCCGCTAATTCACTAATTACAAACTGACGGAGAAGATGGATAAGTGATCTGTTCCCACTATCTACTTCCTCTATGTTCCCGTTAGTGACAAGGTCACAAGACATTTTCTTAGATCGAATGAGTTACTGCCATCTTATCATCGCACTAGATGCAGCAAAGCGACATAGAAAGTTTCTAGGGAGTATAAAAAAGAATCTGCAATCATAGCCTGTCTTTGCTTCGCATGGCGTCATCACAAGGGCTTGTGATCAAGCAGCCGATCTAATCACGCATTTATTTTACGTTAACTCAATGCCCATTCTATTTCTGATCATCACTTTTATAAACCTTCATCGATCATCAATGCAGTGTTTGACACTTGACATAACTATGAACGTCCTGCTCACTATTGAGAGGTGGAAGAGAGAGACTTTGAGTTTGCAATCAAGTACTCTGATCAGCTAAGAGACCTTATAAATGGTAAGTTTACAAATGGGGTTCTCCTTCCCTGATGAACAAG
The DNA here is from genome assembly GCA_027563885.1 of Erythroxylum longipes. NCBI lineage: Eukaryota > Viridiplantae > Streptophyta > Magnoliopsida > Malpighiales > Erythroxylaceae > Erythroxylum > Erythroxylum longipes. Next base: position 16,054,837 of record JAOQMS010000180.1, on the reverse strand, counting down.
AACCCCGCAGTTGGTGTCGAAATGAGTCAGCTTCCTGAAAGAAAAAACGCCAACCCTTTTTCTCATCTCAAGATGAACAAGAGATGCTGGATGATTTACTTGGTATGAGTAGCACGTGACTTTCAAAAAATTCTTTGTTGTTTTTAATCTCATTCTGATACGTAATTCGATATATAATCTTGGATTTGAAGGAAAATTGGAATAATCAAATTAGCATACATCAAGATTCACATTTGTCTCTCAGACTAAGACTAACATCCTCTAAGGTGATTTTTTATAGCAAAATTAGAAGTGAATAATGATGCAGTTTACCATTTTAACATGCATTATGCATACTTGAAGGGAAAGAGGAGCGATAACTTGTGCAAATCTAAAGGGAACTGAAAGGAGGGTGTGAACACTTGGGTTTCCATTGGAGTAAGCAGCTACGCTACAGATTCAAATGCAACATAGCGTCTATCTCATATTTGTGTACTGTGTTGTCCATTCTTTTACTCATCAGCGAGATTTCTGGGCTGCATATCGGTTATGACTTATCTTTTCAAAACACAAATCATGGGCTGCTCCTGCTGCACCTAGTCAAAACTCTTTTGTTTTTATGGTGTAATACATGCAATGTTCTTATGGAGCGTTGTCTTTTTCGGTTAAATAACTTAATTTAGCTATCCCATTTGCCTTCTAAATTTATTGCTCTAATGTCGGTATGTGCGAGCTCTATAATGGCTTTTCTTTTTTTTTTGGGTAAAAGGGAGCGATCAAAGAATGCTAGGTGCAAACAGAGACGGCCCTAGGCCGAGCAACACCCATTAGATCCTCCTGAAGAAAATAGTGGAGTTGTCTAGGAGGATTATCAAGGTGAGTAATATTAAAATTGCCTCTGTAAGCCCAAGAAGCCAAGTAGTCAGTGCACATATTTGCTTCACGATAAGTATGCACAACAAGACACTGTCAAGGTCGGCTAAGTAGTTCCTTACAAGCATAAATAATTTGATAGAATTAATCTGTAGGTCAAAGGTCATCATTTACTTTGTTAACGGTTAAAAGAGAGTCTGATTCAATAAACACATTTCAGAAGCCTCGATCCCAAGTCAGAAGCAGTCCTTAATAAATTTTGAATAATTCAGCTCTTGTAATGTCCCCCCAACCGAGTCTCCTTACAAACCCGAACAACCATCTTCTTTCAACGTTCCTTGCAAGGCCTTCAATCACTGTGTCTCTCGAATTTGTGAGTGTTGATGCATTCAAATTAATTTTGATGCAACTAGTGGGTGGTGGACTCCAAGCAATGAGCATATCCTACTTCATCATTAAGGCCTTTTGCATCGTGCTATATCTGTGAAAATTCTGCACATTTGCACAAATGATATTAGTAGCATGGGGGGGCCAGACAAAGTCTGGATCAAAAACAATACAATTATGCCAACGCCATATATATCAATAGGTATAACAAAAGAGGTCAGTCCAGGGGATATTATTAGCAACAATAAAAGAAAAATTGCAAAAATTAACACGAATTCAATCAACAAGAGATAAAGAATTGAAAATATCTAACCGACAACCGTGGAGCCAAGAGGACTAGATGACTAGCGACTCTTGACAACCTCGAAGTAAATGTAAAATTGATTCACAAGGGTCATCACATCTTGGACAATTGGCTATAGTAATGATATGGCGTCGAACACAAGCTTGGCGTGTTAACAATCGGTTATGAACTACCAGCCACAAGAAAAACTTGATGTGAGGAGGCAAGTTCTTCTTTCACACTAAATTCCAATTGAAAGTCGCTAGTGATGTCCCAAGCAGAAGATTATAAACTGAACTCATCGAGAACAGACCAGAGGGAGAAGCAGACCAAATAGTTGTGTCCTTTTCTACACGAATAGGCATGAAAAGAGAAAGAAGATTTTGGGTTTCCTCGGGGAAGGAGTGTACAATATCCCTAAAATCGGCTTCATTGTCTAAGAAATCAGAGACCTTCGCATCTTGCAAAGTGGGCAGGGAATTTGGATCAATTAACAAGGCCAACTCGGAGTTATCAAGCCATTTATCAAACCAAAAAGATGTTTGATCACCACACCCAACCAATCTTGAACAACCCTGATTGACAATATTCTTACTAGCACAAATGCTCCTCTAAGTATAAGGAGCACCAGGTTTAATTTTCGACTGCAAAAAGGTGGAGCTTTGAAAATATTTAGCCTTTAAAACACGAGCCCATTAACTACTATCATTGGTCTCAAGTTTCTAACCAAGTTTAGCCAACAAAGCCAAATTCATATCTGCAGTTTTCCGAAAACCCAAGCCACGTTCCTTATGTGGACGACACACCATATCCCTCTTAAGAAGTGGAACTTTCTGTTTGTTAGTCGTTGAACCCCAGAGAAATTTCCTATTGAGAGAGTCAATTTATTTGGATATAGCGATGGGAAGTCTCGTGGTTTGCATAGTATACATAGCTATAGTACTACTGACAGATTGCACAAGAGTGGCTCGACCAGCAAGCAAGAGTTGATCAGCCTTCCAAGCAGTCAATTTCTTCTTGATCTTTGTTAGGATGTGGTCATAGGTTCGTTGAGAAACACACTGCGTATGAAGGGGAACACCAAGATACAATCCAAGATCAACACATAGAGCAATGCCTGTACATCGTTGAATACCGTTTACTATTGTCTTGGCAGTGTTCGGGGAAACATAAAATCTAGACTTAGCGGCATTAACCTTTTCACCTGAAAAGGCACAAAATTTATCTAAACAACCAATCATGGTTTTGCTTTGTTTAATTGAAGCTTCGCCCATCAAAATTAAATCATCTGCAAACATCGCATGAGAAATAACAGGCTCACCCTTAACAGTGTGATAGGCTTCCAGTTACCCACTGTTACCTCTTGTTCAATCAAGCAAGAAAGCTTATTCAGACATAAAACAAAAAGATAAGGAGACAAAGGGTCTCCTTGACGAAGACCTCTAAATAGTTTAAAGTAATTAGTGACTTCCCCATTCTAAAGAAAATTCATCGTTGTAGAAGTGATACAGAACATGATAAGAGACATAATGGTAGAAGGAAATCCTGCATCTTGAAGAAACCATCTTAAAAACTCCCAATCAATACGATCATAACCCTTTTCCAAATCAATTTTTATCATCAAGCCACCACTTTTCCCTTTCTTTTGAGAGAAAGAGTGAGTAGTCTCTTGAACAAAAATAATATTATCTAAAGTACATCTGGCCAGAATAAAACTACTCTAAGTAAGCGCTATAAACTGTTGGAACCAAGGCCAAAGGCGATTCACAATGATCTTGGACATGATCTTTATCGAAACATTACAAAGAGAAATTGGATGAAGCTGAGCAGTCGTTTCCGGATGATCAATTTTAGGGTGTGTTAGAGTATCATCAAAATCCCTCTTGTAAAGGCATCTTGGACAAAGGAAACCAAAGAATTTCCCACAATGGGCCAATTAGCTTGACAGAAGCCCGCCTAAAAACCATCCAGACCAAAAGATTTGAAGGGGGTCATCTGTTTCAAAGTTGCATGGACCTCATCAGCTTGGAGAATACAAACAATTTCCAAAATGAAATGCTCCTCGATTGGCTGTGAACACCTTGGACGAACCTGTCAAAAATCTAACTGCAAAGGTTCAGCCAAATATACTTGATAAAAATGATGAAGAATAGTCTCTCGGACTTTTATTTCGCCCCAAATCCAATTACTAGTCCCATCTTTAATCATATGAATCTGATTCTTGTTCCTTCATACTAAGGTAGTGGTATGGAAGAAACTTGTGTTACGATCACCAAGTTGAACCCAATTCTCTCTTGATTTTTGAAACCACAACAATTCCTTTTGATTAAGGACCTCATTATACTTAGCACTCAACTTTATTTCCAAGGCAAAAAGAAACAGATTGGGAGTACATTCTAACGCTCTCTAAGTGCCATCGAGGCGAGCTAACAGAACACGTTTCCTTTTAAAAATATTCCTAAATGTTTGTGAATTCCAATGCTGAAGAGTAAGCTGGACATTATGAAGATTGGAGTGCAACCCAATATCATTATTCCAACTAGCAAGGAGGACTTGAGAAAAAGAAGATGGGCTTGCCATGCAGCTTTAAAACGAAAGGGCCTGGCAGAACGATTAGCAGCAAACCTTTTCTCAAACGAAACTAAAACTGGGCAATGATCATTATGAGCATAAGGTAAATTAAGCACAAAAGCCTTAGGAAAAGAATTCCTCCATTCCACACTACATAAGGCACGGTCTAATTTCTTTCGAATAAGTCCAGATACAAATTGCCTATTAGACCAAGTAAAATAACAACCTTGGGCATCAAGATCGATAAGTTTTCGAATAGCAACAACCTTACGAAAATTCTCAAGACGCCGTAAAGGTTCTAGATTACCACCCTGTTTTTCCACACTCGACAAAATCTGATTAAAATCTCCAAGAATAATCCAAGAGAGTCCATCAAAATCTGAAAACTCTTGCAAATAATCCCAAAAGAACTACCGAGTAACTGCCGCAGGACTCGTATATACTGCCATGAGTCCCCATGTAACTTTTTCAGGTGACGTAATAAGTGTAACATCCCATTACCATAGGGTATATACCTAAGCTTTTAGGCACATAACCTACGATACTGGTATGTTAGAGCAATAACGAAACTAACT
>JAOQMS010000180.1:16014597-16050069 GCA_027563885.1 Erythroxylum longipes | reverse complement strand
AATGAGTTAGGAATGATAGATATGCATAAGATGGGTCATGATAGCTTGTAGGAGTTGGAAATATGAAATTTAACCCGCAACTGTCCATTAAACGGACTTCATGTCCGTTCGGCGGACCTTCTCAGGTCTGAAAATGTCCCAGCTCAGTTTATGTCCCTTTGAAGGGACATTATGTCCGTTAAACGGACACTCTCGGGACAGTATGTCCGTTAAACGGACACTCTCGGGACAGCTACAGTAAATTACGATTTTGACCCATTTTTAAAGCATAATCTCTCTTTGTGGTCTTCATAAAAGTTGTAGATATAGAAGTATTCTTTGAAATGGTCTAAGAATGGTCTCATTCCAAGATTTCTAGAGAAAGTTATGCCAATTCTCCCAAGATAGGTACAATATGATTGAGGATATAAACATTGTTTAAATGTTTTGGCCATAACTTTATCGTCCGACCACCAAATGAAGTGATTCTTGAAGCAATGGTTTCCTAACACATTCTTCTATCCCTACGACACAACTAGAGTTTTGGAGATACAATTGTGTTGAAGAAGTCAATTATGATTTTGGTGATTGACTAGTGTGGGCACACCACTCTTGTGAAAAATGGCTAATACGGGTTCATAGAGATAACCCTCAAGGTAATATGCACGCTCACGTTTTATGATGATTTCGAACGTTGGGCTCCGAAAATAAGGTCCAACAGTTTTAGTATCAGAGCATGAATGTTGGGCTCCGAAAACGGGGTCCGACAGGTGTGGTATTAGAGCATGATTGGGTTGGGCTCCAAAAACGGGGTCCAACAGGTTTTGGTATTAGAGCAAGGAGTTGGACTCCGAAAACGGGGTCCAACAGATGTGGTATCAGAGCATGAACGTTGGGCTCCGGAAACGGAGTCCAACATGAATAACTTGCGAAATGAGAACCTTGTAACCCAGTACCTTTCCCAGGAGCTTTACAATTAGAGCATTCCGCCATGACCTTCATAGCGCTTGTTTTTCACCCTTTGTAAAAACCACCTTTGATTCATCATCTACTCCATCCTCCGAATCAGACACCTCGTCATCAATGATAATATCATCATCTTCCTGGCTAGTTGTCCAATCCTCCCAAGCACTGTAAGACTGACTCGTTAAATGCGCGTTCTCCTTGTAAGAAACGCGCTGGGCCTTCAGATCAAATTGACCACTTCCATCTGCCATTGGTTGGTTCGGTTCATTCATCCCAAGCACCTAATCAGCATCGCTCCAATGACATTTATATTTTTTCCTTGTCCAACGAAGCACCTCATCTTCTATGGAGGGGTTAACTGGAGAGTTGCTCATTTGAACTTGACAATTCAAATTCACCGTAGCTTTAGTTGATCCAAACGAAGCACAGATGGAGTGTGGAGTGTGGAGTGTGGAGTGTGGAGTAAAATATGAAACGAGTTCAAATAACAGTTGTTACGAGCTCAAAAGGTAGTGTTTGATAGTATAGAATATGCCAAAGATCAAATAGCGTGCTAAGCAATCAATAAAAAACACAACTCAGAAAATAATAATAAATAAAGTAAATTCAACGATAAAAATTCAAGCCAAGAATCAAGTCAACTGTTGTCATAAACCCATATACGAATTAACTAAAAAGGAACAAACCTTTCACCTTACCCAGATTTAACCGACAGAACTCACCTTAAACGAACTTCTTCTCATATGTCTCAAACAACAACAAAGATTGCGGGTGTGGCTTCGTTGTCAGAGACTGAAAATATACCGTTGAACTAATAATCTCCAAATAGATCTAGAGGACTCGTCCTTTTTTGAAGCATATGGACACGCCAGATCTGTATTACTACGGACAACTTTCATTTTATATAAGATAGACACGCAAGATATGTGCTACTCACTTCGTTTTTATGTGCGATTAATTTTTAAATGTTTATATATGAAAATCAATGAAATAAGGTTAATTCTCCCATCTCAAAGACCAATATCATAAGATAATATGTTTGCTTCAATTCATTAGCTGTTCATGCTATGATTTTGATTTGGAGAAATTGACCTTCCGTAGTCTCGGATTGTGTGAATATGCCATACCTAAAATATACTAAACTATTTATCTCAATCTGACAAAAGACACAACCACATTCGTACATGGGCATATTGAATAGTTGTTGTAAAAGACACGACCACCAAAACCATGAAACGCGGTGAAGCAGCAGCAAGTGTCTGTCGTACAAGGAGGATGTCTGTGGGCAAATAACTCCACTTCTCCGTGTTTGACGCGTTTCTTTATCGCTCTTCCCCAATGTCCGTACATTTGCAGCCAAATCAATGTCACGTCAATTCCCCATCTCTCTCCCGCTCTCTCAACGTTGTATTGTGCCTAAAAAAAAACACCCATTCCCACCACCTCCCAGGTTCCGATTGATGTGAACTTCACAGATTAATGTTTTAAAGTGGTCACGAAAGGCGATACTTTAATAGTGCACGAGCATATTTTATTTTATGAGACTGCAGGTTTTCTAACGAATAAGTAAAAATATTTGACCGTTAATTCAGATACCCTCCAGGAAAATTTGTAATTTCTCGTTCTGGATTTTTCCAGTTCAGAGTGTGGAAACTTTACTGTAGCCTTGTTGGACGTGATCGAACGCTTGAAAAATACCCCATTTGTAATTTTCACAATTACATAATTACATTAACTATTAACCAATATGTTTAAGTGATCCTGTCAAATCCTCTATTCCAATTATTCTATTCTAATTTTATTTTATTAAATTTCATTCATATGTTTATATGGAGATCATGTACATGTGTGAATGCGATTTAATAAAACATGATAGAAATATCATAATCAAAACAAGAGATCTAATCCCTTAATTGATTAGTAGTATGAATTGAAATTTGATAAAGGGCATGTCAATCAAGTCTCGTTCATTCAATCTCTACGGAAACCTTCCTTTATAATGATCAAAGGTTGGTTTTCTTAGCATTTCACACGAATTTGATAGGGCATTCGTAAGGTAAAGTATAAATAAGAATTCATGTGATTTATACATTTTTTTATTTTAAGGTTATGATCAGAGTACATTTCAATTTTCACTCCAAATTTTTTTTTATAATAATTCATGCTCCATTGGAATACATTGTTCTTTTTCAATTTTCATACATTGCTCTTAAACTTTTAATTTAATAAGCCAGTCTACCTATGAACTCACAATTCTTGCTAGTCATTTATAAGAATATTTTAAGACTCTCTAAGATATTCTTATTTCCCTCAACTCTCCCCTTTGAATTCATTCAAGCACATTTTATCTTCTCACTGTTTCAAGCATTTTAATTTCTTATCGAGTCTTAAAATAGCTTACATATAAGAAGAGTGCTCATCTCCAACCAAAAACTATGTATAAATTATTTTTAATCTTTATTACCTTTCAATGTATCTATTCCTTTGAATAATAAACTACTCAACATTTTTGAGTAAGATAAGGAAAATATACTAAGCTAAGAATACAAGGATAATTGGAAAGGGAGTCTCTAAGCACAAACTACTCCATGAAACCAAAACTAGAACGCTAGGTATTAGCAACAAAATTAAAGAAGACAATAAAACACCTATAAACTGAAAGCTTAAGAATAGGTTAACTTTAGTTCACACACCAAATATCAGTTAGAGAAGGGCTCGTATGAGCTGTATACTATGATTTGTGATAATTTATCTTATTTAACTATAAGTGTTTGTTGCTAAAATTTGGTGATCTTAATAGTGTTTTGGAAAAAAAGTTTATGTTCCTTTCACTTTAACAAGAAAAAGTATCACATTAAGGATTAGTTTGAAGATTTTAGAATTTTGTTGATGAGTGAAGTGTATTTGTTTTGTCTATTGCAATAATTATGACAAATTTGTAGTGTATCATCCAGCTCTGCACAAAGTATAATGAATCACATACACCCATGAGGGGTACTATGGTCATTATGCTTTGAATAACTACCAAAGGTAGTTCAGGTTTTTAGTTTAAAAGCCACAGAAAGGAAAGATACGAAAAGATAATGATGATCTGCAGAAAAGTTTTTTAACTGGTGAAACTACAACAAGAATCCAAGTACGTGATTTTTGTTTTGTATGCATATGGAAAGATCCTGTATAACATGATTTATGTGATGATGTTATATCATATTTAGTCTAACATTGGTATTAGAGCACAATTTTTTTTATATGCATGATAACATCAAGATGTCAAAATCTGTGTTAAAATTTGGCTATTGATTATTTGTGCATAATTATATGAACATCAATCCTTTTGACCATCAAGAAAAGTAGAACCTGACTCTGCTTTTGTAGAAAGTCATTCAATAATCGTTTGGAAATCATGTGGTTTTCCTTCGTTTTGTTACTTCGCCATTGATAAAGATGGGGTTTTTTCACATTTTCTCGTATTGTTTGTTTGAAAACAAAAAAAAAGGGTTTTGTCATAAAAGTCTCTTACAGGCTTTGTATATGAAATTTGTTATATTTTCAAAAGTTGGATTCTTCGTTGTTTAGGGTTAAATGATTCGAACCTTCGGCTGTTTCGTTATTCAGTCTCGCATTCAAGTAAACTAAGGAGGGTTGTATATTGAGGTCTTCGTTTCAACTATTTGTCTATTGTCTTGAGTTTTTTGAGATGGTTTCTTTCCACATTACTTCTCTCTCTAGAAGTTTTTTTTTTGTTTTCTGCAACACCAAGATAACAACACTCGACCGCATAAGGTTTGCGTTGTCCTTTAAGAGAGACGCGGTTCCGTTGCCATTAGAAGCCAAAATAGATTTAAGAAAAGGATCAGAACTGTAGAAAAGAGGAGGAAGAAGACCTCTCTTTTTAAAAACAAACAAGAGGCACGTGGCTTCTCAAATGGGTTGTTTTTGCTATAGTTTTGTATATATGTGTCATAATAACTAAGAATGGGTTAGAGTTTTTGGGCTATAATGATATGTAGAGAAAGGATTAAAGTTTTGTGATCCAAAGTGATAATAACCTTTTTTTTTGGGCCAGTAAACAATGAATGGGTTCATGTCTATGTGATGCCTTATGGGCTACAACTTGGACCCATAATATATGACTTTCTTTCATTAGGATTGAAGGCTTAGGCCTTAATAACCACATTGAGGTTGGGCTAGACCTTAATATCTAAATTGATGTTTTAAATTAAATGTAACATAAAGAATTAGAAATAAGTTTTCTAATTTACACAAACTAATTAATTTAGTTAAACTAATTTGTTTAGTTAAAATAAACTTAGAAATAAGTTTCTAAAAAACCAACAAAATCAGAAATGAGTTTTCTAATTGTATTATTTTGTTGAATTGAAATTAGACATATGTTTTCTAATTAAATCAATACTAATTTGTTTAGTTGAAATTGGAAAGGAGTTTCATTAAAATTTAGTTTCTAATTAAACCGAGACAAATTGATTAGTTCAATTATAATTTAAATTAGAAATAAGTTTCTAATTTATTTTGACTTATTCAAATTTGAATATGATTAGATTAGAAATAAGTTTCTAATTGATTAGATATTAATAACATAATTTGATTAGTTCAATAAATTGCTAATAGAATTAAATTGTTTCCATTCTATGAGCATGAGTTCGCTATATGTCAGACAAAATAATTTGTTTATTTTGTGTACTTTTCTGATTCTTGAAAATTTGTTTTTTAGGAAGATGCCTATTATTATGCGGACGCCTAAGCTTATTCGATGTGAGGCATAGAAGAGACGTATTGACAACATATATGTACAGTTAGTTAACATGTGTTTAATGCCTGGAGACGGTCTAACACAAAATGTTATTTTAGTTAATAACATGATGCAAGAGTTATACTTTGGAGGTTGTCTAGCTTATGCATATGTTGAAGTAAAAGTACTTTGCTTGCAACATTACCTTAACCTTAAGGTGAACTGTTACGAATGCTATGGAATAATATGGTTAACAAGAAGACTTATAATTTGTTAATGATGACATTTATTAAAGAGATGAGTAGAAGGAAGTTGATTAGGACTTTGTATCCTATAGGTCTTCCAATAGAAATAGTAAGAGCTATTGTACATCGAGCTTCGCAAGCTATGTCACGAGAACTTGTGAACTCATTTTTGCGTAGGGTTCGTTACCTATAGACTATTTGTATGTTTGCATGTATTTATGTAATATGTTTGCATGTATTTCATATAGGAATTCATCTAGAGTAAGGTAATTTGGATTCGATTATTGCATGAATGATGATTGAACACATTAGTGGACTTTTGATTTCATAAGCAATTGTGATCGAATTATTTACTCTATGAACAACTAATATGACTTTAACGTGCATATATATTTCTTTCATATTATAGAAACTTAGTGTTTTAAAATGGATAATGCTTCAAAGAATATTGTTGCTGAACTTAATAGGGTGAGAAACTCGATGGTGACAATTATGAAATCTAGAATATAAAGATCCAATATGTGCTAGAGGAGCAAGAGGCTCTTGAACCATTAAACCTAACCATAGAAGTTCCTGAGGAGGGCACTACGGCCCAGTATAGAAGGGACCATGATGCATATGAATTGTGGAAAAAGAAGAACTCTTTAGCTCGCATCACGTTGCTGAGTAGCATGGATAATGATATCATGCGAGAGTTGTGTAAATTTGAAACTGAAAAGGATATGTGGTCAGCATTGGCTGCTCGTTTTGGAAGTGCTTCAGTGACCAAAGTGAGGTCACTTATAATTAAGTTTGATACTTATAAGAAATGCCCAGATGATACAATGCAAAAGCATATAAGGCAAATGTCCAACATGGTAAGTGAGTTACGTGACGTTGGTCATAAGCTTTCTGACGAACAACAAGTACAAGCTATGATTCGTTCACTACCTCAAAGTTGGGAGCAAATGAACATGCACCTAACTCATAATGAGAACATCAAGACAATGGAAGATGTTACGAGGCATCTCATCTTGGAGGAAGAGCATCTTGAAGCCTCAAAGATGTCTTATAAGGCATATGCAGTTAGTTCTAGATCACATGAAGCTAGGAACAAGAAACACAAGCATCATGGTGGACACACGTGGAAGAAGAATAAGAAATTCAACCACTCTCCTCAAGAATCCAAGAAGAAAAAATGGAACCAACATGAAAAGGGAAAGCGTCCCTTCAAAAAGAAGAACATGAAACATGTGATGAGCTATAATTGTGGAAATAAGGGCCACTTTGCATAAGATTATACCGAGCCCAAGAAGGTACAACTTTACAGTACAAACATTTGTTTTGTGAATGTTTCTTGTTCTGTTTTTCTAACTGAATCACATCCTTTGTGGATTGCAGACTCAGGAGCAACCAACCATGTAGCGAAGGATCAAGATGCCTTCGTTGAGTTTTGTAAACTCCCAAATAGTAGTCGATGACTTTATGTAGTTGATAATTCCTGAGTTGTTGTATAAGGAATTGGTACATGTAAATTGGATATGCGTGGAGGACAACCCCTTATCCTACATGAAGTATTATATGCTCCACAGATTCGTAAAAATCTTTTATCCGTGTTGATATTGGTTGGACTTGGTTTTAATATAAATTTCCACGGTGGTGGAATGGATTTGTATCTTGGATTTATTTATTATGGTCATGGTTTTTTATGTGATGGTTTTATAGTACTGGATATGTTAAAGGAAAATAATAATATTAGTTATTCATTATTTACATATAGTAATTACAACAATGATGCAACTTTGTGGCATACTAGACTACATCATATTGGTCAAAATTGAATCAATCGATTAGCTAAAGAAGGATTTTTAGGTAATCTAAGTCAAGTAGATCTACCTAGATATGAGCATTGTTTAGCTGGTAAAATGGCAAGAAAGCCATTTGGAAAGGGAACATGAGTTTTATATCCATTACAATTAATTCATTATGACATCTGTGGTCCAATGAATGTAAGAGCTAGACGTGGGGCAGTTTATTTCATCACCTTCATAGATGACTATACTCGATATATTCATGTCTATTTGATTTCTCATAAATCGGAAGCATTTGATTGTTTCATAGAATACATGAACTTGGTTGAGAATCAATTAGATAAGAAAATAAAAGCATTACGAACTGATTGTGGACAAGAATACTTGTCAGACAAGTTAAAGGTTTTATGTGATGAGAAAGGAATAGAAAGGTAGTTAACAAATCCTAAAATCCCACAACAAAATGGCGTTGCTGAAAGACGAAATAGGATGCTGTTAGAAATGATTAGGTCAATGATGACCCAAGCAAATTTACCAATCACCTTTTAGGGTAATGCGTTGCTAACAACCACCTATATACTTAATCGTATGCCCACGAAATCAGTTATTAGCACACCTATGAGTTGTGGACTAGTAGGAGACCTAACATGTCAAGTCTCAGACCTTAGGGATGTACAACCTATATTCATGATCTCTCTCACAAACATAGAAAATTAGGCCCAAGAGGGAGAAAAATTATTTTTATTAGATACTCAGAACACTCAAAAGGATACATGTTCATTGGTGAACAAGGTAATGAAGGTGTAACTGAATTTGAATCACGAGATGTAACATTCTTATAGAATAATTTTCCCAAGTAAGGTGAAATAGGTAAAGACCTATTGTTATATGAGACGCTTGATCAGAATGATTTTGTTATGAAGAATCAAAATGAGGAACTTCAACTAAGTGGGAGCAATTTCATATAAAGGTTCTCTATGATGACTGATCTGAGTGGGAGCAATCAGATCAATCATGAAGTTGTTTATGATGAACCTCGTTTAAGACAAAGTAATCGAGGAATAATTCCCCGACGTCGTTTTAAGATTGAAGAAGAAATTAATATGATTGTCTTGTAAGAGGAAGAAGAGCCAAATAATGTAAATGAGGCTCTTACTGGCCCTGCTAAAGAAGAATGGATGAAAGCAATGAAAGAAGAAATGATTTCTTTAAGCTCCAATCAAGTATATCATTTGGTTGACCTCCCTGAATGGTGCAAAGCAATTGGGAACAAGTGGATTCTCAAAATAAAGCGAAAAGCTGATGGTAGTATCAAAAGATACAAGGCACATCTTGCAGCAAAAGGATATACAGAATAGGAGGGAATTGATTATGAGAAAACTTTTTCACCTGTTGTGAAGTTTGCTTCAATTTGTCTTATTCTGACTATAGTAGCTAGTAAGGATCTTGAATTACATCAAATGGATGTAAAAATTGCTTTTCTTAATGGAGAATTAGAAGAAAAAATCTATATGAAACAACTTGAAGGTTTCATCAAGGCAGGTCAAAAAAATAAGGTATGTCGGTTATTAAAATAAATTTATGGCCTGAAGCAGTCTTCAACACAATGGTACATTTGTTTTCATAACGTAATCATTTCGTATGATTTTAAAATGATTGATGAATACCATTGTGTGTATGTTAAGAGATCCAAAGAAAATTCACGATTTTATCTTTATACATGGATGATATATTGATTGCTTGTAATGACTTTTTGTTCCTTACACAAGTCAAAGATTGGTTATCATCTAAAATTGAAATGAAAGATATGGGTGAAGCGGCATACATTCTTGGACTCAAGATTTTAAGAGATCGTTCGAAGAGATTGTTATCACTTTCATAAGCGATGTACATTCAAAGAATTCTTGAACGATTCTGTATGCAAGATTCCAAACCAATTGATAATCCTATTGCTAAAGGTAAAGGCCTTAGTAAGAGAAATTGCCCGTCAACGCCACAAGAATGTAAACAAATGAAGAATGTTCCCTATTCCAGTGCAGTTGGAAGTCTTATGTACGTAATGATGTGTACAAGACCAGATATTTGTTATGTTGTTGGAATGGTAAGCAGATATCGATCAAATCCAGGCCAAGCACATTGGAAAGATATAAAGAGAATATTGAGGTATCTAAAGTGGACTGTGGACTATGCATTATGTTATCGAGGAAGTGATCTACATATACAAAGGTATATAGATACAGACTGGGGAGGAGATTTAGATGAAATAAAATCTACCTCAGGATATGTGTTTTTACTAAACCATGGAGCAATATCATGGAAAAGTAAGAAACAATCTTGCATTGCATTATCCACAATGGAAGTTGAATTTATAGCATTCTCAACTGCAGTACAAGAGGCTGTGTGAATTCATTGATTCTTAATGCATTTGGGAGTCACTAAAAGCGAAATTAATCCAGTGATCATTAACTGTGATAGTCAAGATGTTATCGCTTATACTAAAGACCCTAAATTTCATTGTAAGATAAAACACATATATACCAAGTATAATTATGTGAAAGATATAGTTATGCGAAGAGAAGTGAACATGAAACATATATCTACACGAGATATGATCACAGACCCAATGAAAAAGCCAATTTTCAGAGATGTATACATTGGGCATGTAAAGTCATTAAGACTACGTAGATGTTGACATGTACTAATAAACATTTCTCTGTGTATGTTCACTCATTATAATGTCATAATTTGGATATAACTTATGATGTAGATTATACATTGTGTATCATTTGATTCATGAATGTATGTATTTTGCATAAATATATTTTGTGATGAATCACAAGTATATGAGACAGATTAAAGATTGTCCCTCTCACACAGGAAATTACCTCTGATGTTTATGCTCACTAAAGATGAGACATGTTTAAAGTTTATTATCTAAGTGATAATTGAGAGCGAGAAACTTAAACTAGAAATTTCATAAGGAAATTGGTTCAAAGTGATTTAATGAGCACCATATCTGTCTTACGTTGCCAAATGTGAGTTCTGAATAAGTTTTAGGTAGAAAGTGAACTCAAGTTAAACATTGAGTATGTTTGAACTATCATCTGTACTGTTTTTCTTGAATAAAAGATGTTCAAGTTAAACGAAGTGGGTAACTATCGTAGCACATGACTCGTACCATGTGTGCAAAACTAACCACAAAAGGGATTAATGTAAGTCTCTAGATCTCATATTACATTGTGTGAGACCTTTGAGGTTGAGAAGAACCTCGTCATAAACCCTTATGACTCTTGTCTCATTCTTGAGAATCAAATTTAAGGTTTGCTACTTTAGGTTATTGCCAAAAGATCATGCAAGATGCGATCATATGGAATAATTCTAGGAAAGCAAATTAAATTGAATTCAAAAGAGAATTGAGAATAGAGAAAGGTCATTTATTTAGATCATTGACTAGCATTAAAAGTATTCATAAATGACCATCGTCTCTTTAGTAGAGAACTTGAATACATTCATGACACAAGAAACTAAATGAGATCAAAGGAACGTGCAAATGTGAGATATGACCTAGGGTATATCATACAATGTTTACTCAAGGACACTTAAGTCCTAGGATCAATTTGTTAATCGAGATGTCATATACTCCTAACAGATATATGACAATGTACTGTCATCGTATGATGGTCACACCGGTTATTGAACAAGTATGAGCACTATAGAGTTTTTTAATTAGATTAAAACCAATCATGCATGAGTGGGAGATAATGAATCACATACACCCATGATTTATGTGCACTAACTTGTAATCTTTTGCTAGTAATTTTTGGACAGATTTATGTGCACTAATGTGTGAACTGAAATTTCTTGCCTTCATTATCCTAATTGTTACAAAGACTTTGCAAATACTTTCAATTTCGCTCAAAATGCACCAAAGTCTAAGTACTGTAGTTGAACTCTCGTAATTCAACTCAACCTTTAAAAATTTCTCGTATTTAAGGTGTTTCCCACAAAGGCAAAGTAAACCTAAGAAATTCACTAAGCCAATACAATAGAACGAACAACCATAAGAAGAGAAAGATGCACACAACTTTACAATAAAATTACCAACCAATATGTTACTCACAATTGGTACAAAGGATACAAAGCTCCAACTCTCTCTCTAATGAATGAAGCCTTACTCAAAAGAGCTATTTATAGGCATTTGCAGACTTGTTGGGTAAAAATACAAGAAAGTGATCACAATGCTACTAAGCCACTAACTTAGTTGGGGATGTCCTTAGTTGGTGATTGACATCCCCAACTACTTTAGGTATTACCTTAGTGGGTGGTTTATATAAGTTACTACTATCTCACTCCAAAGTCAAAGCAACATGTGTAAAATGTTTACAAGACAACTCATCCATGTTCTTTGCCATGTCATCCTTCTTCTTTGATGATTCATCCCACTGACTTCGCCACATCACCTATGATCTTCATCAAAAGGTGGAGGTTAGCCAAGTTCCGAGCTAATTCGCGTATAATCCGACCAACATGAAACCATGGTCTAACCTGTTCGTCCATGGTCCACCATTTGAGCACCATTTCATCCTTAGTCTCACCAAAGATATCATAGGCAAATCCAACTTACCCAAGCCACCAATCCAATCAACACCCCAAAGACTGTCAAAGCTAACTGCAGCTCAAATCATGCTTAATCTTACTTGGTTAAGTTACCTTGGTTCCATTTGGCATGCCTTATTAATGCCTAATCCATACTAGACGTTGGCCAAAGCTCACCAACGGCTAGCAAAAAGGATCCTACAATGTTAAAGGACTAATAAACCACCCCCACTAGATGAACCCGACGCCCTTGTCGGAATAAATTAAAGGTAGTCATTTACCTAGACTTTGAATTGCCATAAGGTTGTGTCTTCTCCCAAGTAGCTTTCGAGAATGGTTTATTCTTCCATTGAATCAAGAACTCTGTCCTTCGATTTTTCTTGTGTTGCCCCAATATTCGATGATAAAAAAATCTTCTTAATTTGCTCATCAAATTGCTTCTTTACAATTGGTGAAGCTCTCTTTACTTGACGCTTTTTAAGATCTGTTGAATCCTTATGATATGGTTTAAGGATACTTACATTAAAAGTAGGATGTACCTTCAAATGCTTGGGTAACTTGAGGCAATAAGCTACATTTCCCACCTTTTCAATGATCTCGAGTGGCCCATCATACTTTGGCACCAATCCTCAGTGTACCTGCTTGCTACTAATCTTCTTCCAAATTTGGGAAGTAAGTTTAAGAAGTACCTTATCCCTATTGTCAAAATCAATCGGTCTTCTCCTTTGATCCGCATATTTCTTTCATCTGTTTGGAAGCTTTACGAAGACTATCTCTTGCTTCATCCAACAATTCTTATTTTTCCTTTGCAAAAATGATAAGTAGCTGGACACTTTCCTCATGAGATTTTTTGAGGTATTTAGAGAGGAGTAAGTGGTTATTGTCCCAAAACAACTTCCAAAGGACTTTTTTCCTTGTCGAGGATCTGTGCAAGTTACAACAAAATTGTGGAGTATTAAGTAAACTTAGCTAATTTTGTTGACTTATACTTACATAATTCCGTAAGTATTCCTCCAATAAGTCATTGAAGTATTCCATTTGGCCAACTGTTTATAGGTGATTTGTAGTTGAAAATTTCAATTTACACCCCATCATGTTAAAGAGAGACGTCCAAAATTGGGGAGTAAATTGGGCATCTTGGTCCTTAATCTCACCAAAGACATTTTAGTCAAGTCCAACTCGCCCAGCCATTAGGCCAATCAACACCCCATAGTCCGTCAAAGCTAACCATAACTCAAACCATGCTTGATCTTACTTGGTTAAGTTACCTTGGCTCTTTTGCATGCCTTCCTCATGCTTAACCATGCTAGACGTTGGCCAAGACTCGTCCTATAATGTTAAGGAGCTAACACCGATCCACATAAGCTTATCTTAATTGCGTGATTTAAGGTTGAATGTGAATATTGGTCTAGAAATTAATTGACTAAATAAGCCACTTGCATGCAATAGGCTCAACCTTGTGCAAGTTGTGCAAGTACGTTCCAAGCACACAAGCAGTAAGTAAGCAACAAACATTGAGAAATATGATGTTTTATGTAAAATCATGTTAGGCACAAATCTCAAATGCATTGAACATCATTTATTAATATCCATATGAAGTTCCCTGTATAATTGGTTGGCAAGAAATATGTTTTAATTAGATTAAATATGATATGTAAAACTTAATTCAACTGTTATTATATGTGTCTAAATTTACGTCTATTGTGGCATACTAACATTGGTTTAGATTTGAAAAAATTAAAAGTTCGAGTATTCAATTGTTATTTTTTAAATTTTAGATTATAATTATAAAATTTAGTAAGTTTGAGATTTTTTTGTGTGCTTAACCCTTTTAATTTTCTAAACTAATCTCTTTCTTGATAAAAGCACACATTAACGTATTAACATCACTTTATGTAACCCTCCTCGTGGGCTCTTGCCCAACTTCAGATGCACCGTGTGTAAGATTGATTGTCAATTTTCATATGTAGTTAGCTATTTCAATCTTTTCCCCGGCCAAGAAGACAAGTTTTCACGCTTTTGGCTTTAAGGGTAACAAATGACAATATTAATACCTCCTAATAAGTGACCGTACGAATTTATTTTAAAGAAAGTAACATATTCGAACTTCAATCAAAATAAAGGATAATTAAGAATTTATTATTCGAAGTAGAGGTGAGAATCATTCGTATATTTTCTTGAACTGATGATATTTTGTGAACATGTTATTCATGGAAGACCAGCACGATGAACAATAACATGAAGAACTTGACATTCAAAGATTGAATATGGCTGATTCTTGGTAGCTAGAGGTCCCCAGCCAAATTCAAGATATTAGTGCGACTTTATTCCTTCAGCTGTGATAGAGAATGCTTTAATATCGCTACTAGTACCAGATGAAGATCTCTAATTAAAATCATGGAGCTAATTGTGTATAGAAATTCAAGATGAGATGATCTCAAAGATATACGAACTAAATATGAAATTGTCTAAGCGTGGAAATTAGAAGTAATAAGAGGACGGAAATCTATATTTGGTGGGGATAAAAGAAAGGATGAAGCTAGGCTGCATGCACTGAAAGTTGAAATTGAACGTGAGAGATGAGAACATATATGGTCAGTTGAATTAAGAAATAAACAATTATACCTCTTCAGTCTCTGACGAACTAGACTAGACAGAAAACTTAAAAATTGAACCATAACTTGCAACACTTATATACACAGAAGAGAAGCTTTTAAAGGGTCAGAAAATAGTAATTGGGGATCAAAACAAGGAACCTGGAACCCTAGGCCGAGACCTCCCCCGTTTCTGATGTATGTGTGGGGGAGGGAAGAAGGGCACAGCCCTGTCAATTACAGTTCCCACCGTTTGAAAATGCTTGTAGTGGACGCAACCGTGGCAATTTCTATATAAGCCATTACTATGGTTAAGAAGCTTAATTTCCCACTGTCAGATTGGATATTAGTATCATTCTATTTCTGCTGACATGTGATAGAGAGAAAACTGACTTGATCAGTGGAGATTAAATATTTTGGTAAATTTGGTACCTAGGATTACGATGTATAACTGTTGCGAGTACACTATCTCTCTCTCTCTTAATTTCCGCAAAATTGACAAATATCTTAGAACCAACCATTTCCTAGTATCTCTCTTACTCGGTCATTGGTGCACTCACACTCTTAACTTCTGTTAGTGTTATATATATACCCACTAACACTCTTCAAAACCTCAAAAACTCAAAAGCTTTCTTCTGTTCTTTTTGAGTCTCATCCTTTCAGCTTTTTGTTTTGTTCCAATGGAGTGAACTGTTCTCTATATTCTCTCCAATATTGTAAGTTTCTGGCAGTTGTCGGTTTATACATATAGAACAACCGTAGATCACTTTTTCTACCAAGCGGGTCTTTCTCGTTTCACATAACTAGACGTGGTCTATTGAACTTTTGAGGTTTCTTTTTTTTATATATAATTATTTCATATGCTCTCCCTTTTTCTCTCTTTACTTTTGTGTCATGGATCGGATTTTAGGGTTAGGATTGGTTCCCTCCTAAGAACAATCTTTTTGATGAGAGATGGTTGTGATCATAAGGGTTGAGATCTAAAGTAAGCAACAGTCACTGATTGCGGATGGAGCATCATCAAGATTCACAAACTTTAGTAAGGCTAGTGAGTGGCGATCGTCTGGGTTCTTTGGGATCCCTTATTCTCTTCAATCCAATGGCCCTTTGGGTATGGGAATCCTGATGATGCTGCAGCGGCAATAAATGGCTATTTTAATCTCCTTTTCCTTCAGCTAATGCGTAGGTACAAGCCAGGGATACCTATACCAAGACTTTCTAAAGATGGAGGGGAACTCACAAGAATACCTGAAATGCTTTTACAGTCTGCAATTGAGTTTACTGTGACACGGTTCTTGGATCTAACATAAGCCGATTATGTTATCACAGGTTAATTTTCGCGATATATGAGTTAGGGTTTTTGGGAGGTCAAATTCAGTTGCACCACTTTTGTGGCCTTGTCATACATATTACAAGTTATAACATGGTCTCAATAATCTGTGTTTACTGGGTATATCTTTATTCACTGATGTTTGCTGATGGGTTTTATATGCTTTTTTCTTCTCATCAACTTTCCTCAGATGCTATTTCGTACTGCCATAGTGGCAGCGCCTGTACTCGGTAGGTATATGTCTGTACTTTTGGTAGAAGAAAAGACTTGTACCAGGAGAAATGTATTGTCTACTTTTATTTCAAGAATTTCTTTCTCATGGACTACTCTCCATCTCTTTTCTTCTGTCTACATGTTATCTGAACAAAGCTCTCAAATCCGGCGGACCATGATTTTTGTATAGTGTGCGTCTCGATTACAGAAGGCGTCATACGAAATTTTGGCTTTATTTCTCTACAGATATAATTGCCTGTTTGTTTTATCCTTTGGCCTTTAGATGAAGATCTGAGGCTTTCATTTGTCATTTTGTGGATTTAGAATTATAGATTTCAAAGAACTATGGATATTTTATATGTTTTCTGGTATCTAATTTAGTTTTACAACTGTTTGTTTCCAGGTCTTGGGAAGATATCTGATTATACCGGGAGAAAATGCATTTTCCAGAAAGCAGAAGTACAATTCCTTTTTTACGTGCCACCCGTAGGGCATGAATGATTTGTCCTTTATTTGATTTGAGAACATAACATCTTAATTCTTGTAGAAGAAACCATAACATCGCTTATGATCCATGCAGGATTCATCCCAAGCTCACTTCGTTGTTCACTCGATGTTTTTTGAATTAAAAGATTTTATGTCCTGCTTATTGATCTCAAACTCATAAAGTTGTTTCCTTTTCTTTGTATTTGTTGAAACAGTGCGAGTTGATCAATCAGTAAGCTGTTTAAATGCAAGATAAATGATCAAAATCCGTTAGGAAATTAATTATCTGTTGTGGTTTTTGGTCTAAGATTTTCAATTTTGTGATCTGGCAGAATTAGAGGGAGAAAGCATTCATGTTCGTCGAGGTTTAATTTATGATAGGATTCAGAAGGCGTAGCTCCTTTTTCTTTTCTTCATCTTTGTTTTTATTTGCTATGTAAATGGCTTTGTATTTAATTCGACTTCATTGTTTTCCTGACCAAGAATATGAATCCCTCATTTTCTCGAACCTCAGAACATTGGTTCCCTTCATTGATTTCTGTAGAATTCTGTAAATCATCCTTTAATTCTCTTCCACCTTTGCAGTTTCAGCTCAGATCAAATTTACTGGTACGATACCGTTCACCTCTTACAGTTGAATGTCTCACTGATTTGTGGAAATTCTTCCATATCTTTATGTTTCCTGTACTGGGTTGAAGCCTTACTTCGTATTGCTCTTGTTGTAACGATCTTATCTAACCTTGAAGGGACCTTTACATGAGGTGACAGCCATTCTTGCAAGTGAAAATAAAACGAAATTCTGGGAATGGCAAATGACATTAGACTGATATTTTTCTCCACGCGGACTACTTGAAAGACAACGGTTCTTGTTTATACATTTTTACAAGTTGAGTGTTGCAGTGGGCGAGGATTTAATGATTTTTCTTACACCAGGAAGAAACAATGTTTTATTGAAGATCAATGCTTTATTTGTGGCGGCGCTGAAAGATCACACAACGAATTATCTGGAGTTGTTGCAATTATGCATGGCTTCCATCTCATACTAGAACAAGTGTTGATTATGTTCTAATAACAAAACCTTAATGCAAAGAAAACATTGGACAATGTTATGTCGCACTTGTACCTGTCACAGCAGTTTGCTGGCAATCTTAAACAGCAATGAATCTCAGTTTGACAACATTGGAGACCTTGCCTACTTGAACCTCGTAAAATAACATATATGGGATTTCAAGGCTCTGGTTTACCGTGACGCCTTGTACAGTTGACATGAATTTTTGCTTCGAAAAGTATTTAACCTAAAAAGTATACTATCAATTTAACCCTTCCTTCTTTCTCAACTCTACCACAACTCTTTTATAATAATAAGAAATTTATTAATAATAATAACAATAATAATAATAATAATAATAATAATGTAATTAATACAATTAATAATAATAAGAATAATAATAAGTAAAAAATTAATAAGAATAATAAAATAAATAATAAAAATAAGATAAATATAATTGATAAAATTAATAATTAGTAGAAAATTAATAATAATAATAATAATTATTATT
This sequence comes from Erythroxylum longipes, assembly GCA_027563885.1. Classification (NCBI taxonomy): domain Eukaryota; kingdom Viridiplantae; phylum Streptophyta; class Magnoliopsida; order Malpighiales; family Erythroxylaceae; genus Erythroxylum; species Erythroxylum longipes. The sequence goes on along the minus strand of JAOQMS010000180.1, from coordinate 16,031,561 downwards.
ATTATTATTATTACTACGAATAATAAAATTAATAAGAATAATAAAACTAATAATAATAATATTTACAATAATAATAGTAATAGTAGTAATAATAATAATAATAAATAAATAAATAAAATTAATTATAATAAGAATAATAATAAGTAGAAATTTAATAATAATAAAAAATTAAAAACAATAATAATAAAATATGTATAATAATTATAAAAATAAAAATAAATGTAATTGATAAAAATAATAAAATTAATAATAAGTAGAAAATTAATAATAATTAATAATAATATTAAGAATAATAAATTTAATAATAATGCACTATTTGTATATTTATTTTCAATGTTAGAAAAAATTTTGATATTTAATTTAAATTTTAAAATTTATCTTTGTCGTCGGTTGAGATTTTTTTAGTATTTTTCAATACTATATTTATGATATAACATTGTTATATGATTAGAATATCATGAATGAAAAAATTTAACATTTAATAAAATAACTTGTATTACAAATTAACATTATTTAATGATTTCAATTTTTATTTGATTTGTAGAGATATAATTAGAAATACAAATTAAAATTAAATTATATTTCATGAAATACTATAAATAAAATTAATATAACTTTCCTATTAAAATTTTTATAAGTATCTAAGCATATGAATATCTTTATTTCTTATAAATTTATTTTTTAAAAAATCAGATTTTAAATTTACTTTATTTCTCGACAATCATTTATGTCTTTTATGCCTTGTGGCCACAGTCAGGTGACACAGTTTATAGGTGGCTCCACTCTCCGTCTAATGGATAACCTGAAATACTTCCGGTGGATAAAAACTTAATTTATGGCCATCCTGGATTGTTTTGAACATTAATTGTTTACTTGGGTCATCGAACCAGCACGATTTCTTCTGGTGCATTTTCATGTTGAAAAAGGCAAAAACTTTCAAAATTCTATATATGTTATTTCTGGATAATTAAATGGATTAAAAATTTTGTGATTAATTTTGTTATTTTAGTAATAGATATGATAATTGATATGGTTAATGACAAAAAGATAAAACAATCCGAAAGATATGTGAAAGGAAATTTTTTTACTTCTATTAGTTTGTTCATCATTTATTTTTCGATTTCTATCGTCATATATTATCTAAAATATAATTAAGCATGGTATTTCTAGTTTCTTACCTAAAGTTTCTTGTTCTTATTCGTCTTCATCATTTTTTTTCGTTGTTGTCATTGTCACTTTCCACCTCTAATCTGCAACATAAACAAGCTAGTATTTTTAAGTTTAGTTTTCTGCCTAGAGTTTCTTAGTTCCGTTGATCTTATCATTTTTTTGGGGGTCACCTTTATCGCCTCCTATTTGCAACGCAACCGAGTAAGCAGTTCCGTTTGATATTGTCATACCATCCGGCCATTATGTTATATCACATGGAGTTTTTTGCTTGGTCGAAAGTGATCTTTTAAATGTTTATATAAGAAGTAAAAATTATAAAAATATAGTTTAAAATAAAATATTTTATTGAAATAAAGAATACGCTAATAATGTATATTAATATATAATAAAATAATAATAAATTTAATTATTTGAACTAAGATTGAATCTAACATGAAATTTAAAATAATAATAATAATAATAAAAATTGTATTTCTATATTATCATTTATTTAAAGACTCATAAAAGTTGAATTATGCTTTAAAAAAGTCAATAGAAAGGACTCTAAATTTTTTTTAATGTTCTTTAAACATACTTCTTTATAGTTTAAATATTATATTTTAACATATTCTTAAATCATCTTAAGAAAATTACTTATATATACTAATTAAAAATTCAATTTATTAAATAAATTCATGATAAAAATAATAATTAGCTTTTAAAAATAATAATTAACAAAATTTCAATTACAGTAAAAAGAGATAAATAAAGAACCTTAATTTTAATAAATATAATTTATTAATGAGATTAAATAAATAAAAATAAGAATTCATTTTTTAACTATAATAATTTAATTTTTTTATAATTAAAACACAAAGAGATAAATAAAGAATATAAAATTTAAAAATATAATTTATTAATTAAATTATGTGAGAGAATTACAAAGAAAAGAAAAAAATCAATGAAAAGTGAAACAATTTATCAACTTCCGTACCACTTATAAATGATAGGTTAATATAGCCTATAACCACATAAGCAGAGACCATAGCGGTAAACAAGCCATACCTTTTACACAACAAGCTTATACAACAATTTATAGTAGGTAAGCTGTAACTGTTCATTCTGTCAAAAAGAGACAGTGACAAGACAAGGAGGATTATGGGTTGGTATGCAAGAGGTGGCTTCGCTTGCAGAGGAAGAACTTGTTGCTGGGCCTATATCTGACATATTTTCAAAATTTACTGGCAGGCTTTTAAAGAAAATCGTAAAAAAATCGACCTGCTTTTAAGAAAACCAGTCAGTATTTTTTACGAGGGTTATAAAAAAAAATAAGACCAGAAATTAAGTTGATTCCTATTTATTTTAATTAAATCAGTTGGTTCGGTTTAATTTTAAAATCATTTATCACAATAGTTATTCTAACATCGTAAATAAGTTACGTACTTAAGAATCGTAGCTACTATTGGATGTAATATTACAAAAGATAATATTACAAATTATAATATTTTGTTTGCATTTGTTGTACTTATTTTGCTACCTAAAATTTTGAGGCCTGCTTATATATATCTCTATGTGTGTGTCTACATGCACTGTGAGATATAATATGCACAATTTTTCAGAGGCCTTTTGCTATTTTATTCATAATTTTTTAATTCAAAATTTGCTAATAAACTTGAATTCAAATTTAGCTTGTTTTTTTTGTTTAGAGAGAAGGTTATTATCGTTAACAAGAAAAAAATTGAAAACAAAAACAAAGAGCAAGTTGAAGTGCTCGTGTGCAAGAACCAATTTCCTATAGAAGTGTGCAAAAGCGGATATCCCAGTGTGACACCTTTCTAACGGGTGTGAAGTGGTATTTTTTTGTAATATAGTAGTAATTTTATATAATCCAGTGGTAATTTTTATGTAATGTAATGATATTTTTTGAATAATGTTATGACTTTTCTAATACAGTGGTATAGTAAAAATGAGTAATAAAATAAAAAATGAGAAGAATTATTTAGATGTGACGACTTCGTCTAGTCGTAAAGAACATTGAGATCAAGGTGGTATTAAAAATATGAATGAAATTTGAAAATTAAGAAATTATATCTGACTTTGTACCAAAAGTTTGCAAGTATTATGCTAAATGAGTACAAGAGTACATGTAATGCCATTGAGATAATATTCCTAAGTACGAGGCATAAATTATGTTTATGGCATATATTTAAGTAAATATTTGAGGAATTTGGTGATAGAGTTATAAAAAGTTGAAAGATATTTTTATAAATGTTTTGTATGATACCAATAATATTAAATAATTCATGATGAAATAATTATAAAGTTTAACTTGAGGAACAATCAATGGATTCAGTCATTATTTGATTCATGTATAAGGTTAGCTTCATCCTATGTTAGGGATCAATTTCATAGTAGAGTGTCAAAGATATACAGAATTGAGGGTCTAAATGTTTACTTTAATGGCTATGTGTATGTTTGTATATGTTTGAAACATATTAAGATAATTTGTTAAGCAAAATGAGAAAGTAATCAGGTAAAAGATTGAGCAAGAGCTGTTGCCTCTATTAAATTGTAGGCAGAAGGCTTCTTTCTATCCAATGTGGGTTCCCCTTATGGTAGTGTCTAGATTTGTCCCCAAAAAATATAGGCAAAAGACTCTCTTTCATAAGGTATAGGCAAGCCTAATGTTACTGTCCAGAGTTGCTTCTAACAAATTATAGACAAAAGGCTTCCTTTTAGGCTTGGGCATGCCTAGTGGTAGTATCCATAATTGTCTCTAAGAAAAAAGAGACAAAAACTTCCTTTCATAAGAAATAAAAGTGACATAATTTTATAGCATATGGTAAGTACAAATTGTTATTCTAATTGATTGAACATATGATACATTAATAGCATAAAATTATTGAACATGCTTTACTTCTATGATATACAATCATCTAATAAGTAATTAAATGTGAGCATTGTATATAGACACTTTATTTTTTTTCTATACTATTTTATGGGATTGGATTCACAATAATAGAACTTATCATATGAAATGTACAATTGATAAAGTAAGTTTGCCTCAGCATATGTTTATCATATTGCATAATTATATATTTTGAATTGACATAACAAAATGGAATGTTGAAATATTTTAATTATGTCAAATTGAATTTCATTATCATTAATTTAGTATTTTGAACATCACAATGTAAATATCTTAACTTTAAATTGTCCTATCGATTTCATAATATTACAACCATGATAAGAAGACAATTATGACCATTTACAATCATCCCAATTAATTTGATCTTTTAGTATATTGACAAATAAATGTAGTGATTGCACTATTTTTACATATTGCATTTATATGTACAATCACCATAACTACTTTACACGCCTTAAATTTTTTTAAACACAAAACTAGTGCCCAACACACAAAATTTCTAAAATTTTCCTCTTATCTTTTGAAATAAATAGTCATGCATGTTTATGAAACAATAGGATGTGATTGCATATGTTGAGAAGGACAACTTTGAATTTGTATCTCACACTTTAGTTTTAATCTTAGCAGTAAATATTTTTGTTATGTGCAAAAGTTAAAGTGTTGTTCTGTGTACATAATGACAATCATATATAAGTATTAATTTCTTTTTTGGGAATTTAACCAAACATTTTATTCTATGATATTAAAAAATGGAAAACATAATAAAAAATAAAAATATGGTATTTTCATATGGAAAATTAAGTTTCACACTTGTTCTTATACTTTTACCCCATAATAATCCATATTTCTACTTGTTAATATTAATGCCTCAAAGGCTTGAACAATGACAGATGTAAATACTTTCAATAAAAAGATGAAATCCAATTCTAAAGAATAAGTTTATGTTATAATGCGAATATAAATTATAATGACGTACTAATGTGTTAAACTACATGTGGTATTTCTTACCTTCAATTGAAATTTATTAAAGAGAAAAGAGATTATACGAAAATTTTTTAGAGCTTTATCGAATTTTACTAAATATCCTCCAAGGATCAATAGAGAAAATGTAAATAGTATTATATTAATAATTATAGATCATGTATTTACAGTGGGTCTAAATAGGTTCATAACAAATAAGGAATGATCTTAATTAGTGAGCCCCATTCGTTTAAGCTTAATAAGCTTGTATTATGAAATCTTTTGGTGGTTCTATACTGAGCATGTTGCATACAACCATTATAATTCTTTAATAAGTTAGTTACCTACCCTAATTGAAAAGATGAAATAGTCTTAGTTTACTTCTTATTGTGATGAATTAGATTGTTCAAAACTCATCATTATTGCCCTTTTAACCATATTTATGAATTGAGGTGTAAAAAGTATGCCTTTTCCGTATGCTCTGTTAGCTTTATTAATCCCTACAAATAGATATGACATATATCCTCTAATTTCCATCAACAAATGACAAAAATCATGGTCTTTTATACCATTTATCAAATTTTCCCTGCCATCAATTAATTTCAACGTGATTGTCCACATTTTATTACATAATTATTTAAACAATCCCTTATATCATGGTGAGTTTTTGCCACATCCTCCGTAGCTAATAATGGTTTAGTAGCATGAGTTTTCTACTAAAAATGTTAATTTATTCCTAACAATTTCCATAATGAGGAATTTGCATGACTTATATATGTATTATATATAGACTTCAAATAATGACTGTTTAAGCTCCAACATCATCATCCATAACGTAATTTCTCTTCATATAGTTCAAACAGGATGATAAATATTGCAAATAATTAAAAAATTTTAGATATCAATATATTGGGTAGGTGATTATTGTTGTTACATTATCATATGATCAATTATCTTTTTCCATTTTTTCTCACCATATGTGCAACTGGTACAATATTATCGTATGGTTTGTCTTGTTTCATTTTTAACACCTATTCAAATTCTATCTTATTTTAGATAGATCTATAGAATTTTATCGTACAAAGATATGTGAAGCAGTTGAATTTCAATTAGCATTATTGAGATAAATAATAGTAGATTGAGAAAGGAAAGTGAACTATCGAAGTTAAAGATACATTTAATATTACTTGTATTATAATTTATGTTGAATCTGTTTAGTTAGATTATTTCTTATATATTTTAACATTACTATATGGTTTTAAGTTATTTAAATTTTTATTTAGCTTTTACAAAGAGATACTCCTGGGATACCATCCTAAATGTCATTGGTCCAAATTAGTTTGGGACCCTACTCTTATCCCTTCCTTGTGGCTTGCAGTCCTTAAGAAACTACGAACCAAAGATACCTTAAGGTTCTTTATAGTATACTGGTGTCGTGTGTTGTGTGTTGTGTGTTGTGTTTGCAAGCATTAAAGGATCTAGACCATTTATTTTTCAGGTGCAAGTTATCCTTAACTCTTTGGGGAAAAATCCTTAGCCTTTTTCGTTTGAAATGTTCCCTTAAAAAATGGACATATATATTATAGACTAGACATTACATTTGTAGATCTATGAAAGAAGATATAAAACTATTTAAGCTTGCATTTAGAGCCTTAGTTTATAGCATCTAGTTTGAAAGGAAAATAAGGCTCTTTCATAATGATGCTACATCAATTGGAGGCTTTTTACAAAAGCTAGTGCAAATGATTTACATAAATATTATAGCAAAAGATCTCACTACACATTAAAGCCCAAAGGTAATCTAGTAATGGTGCCTTTAAATTCCTACTTTTATCAGTTATGAAAATAAGATTTCCATGTGAATCTCTATAACTTGTAAATGCAGTTGGAAGTGATATATGTTGAGTAACTTACCTGCATGGAGTTTTGTCGTTGCGTAGAGAACCCTTTAGTTAACTGGTTGTACCTTGTAACTTTTGTTCCATTAAATGAAATTTGTTACTTACATTAACAAATGATCATAGGCTCTTCAAGAAAAAAAAGGAATGTTTTGACTGAAGAGAGTGGAAACAATAAAAAAGTTGAAATCATTATCAATAGTGATGATGAAGAGAATATATCACATGGAAGAAATGATGTTATAAGCCCTATTAAGATTGAAATTATTGACTTTGTAACTTAGCAATTAAGAAATGTTAACTAACCTAACCATCTGGAATGACAACATTTTGTAATTAATGTTTCAATATGAAATTGAAATGGTTTTAGACTTATTTTGTGATACTATAATGTCCCATACTTATATGAAGGTTGGATATTTTATAGATATATAAGTTTGTGCAACAATTATTGATATATATGCAGTGCTTAAATTTTCTTTGAGTTACTACTACATATCACGTATAAACTAAATGGAATTCATCGTATCATTAAGTAACGATGTCTGACAATGATTGCATATATGACATGTCTTGACCTTCGAAGAAATGAAAGAAGAACATATAATGTCTTGAAATATAAGTTAGAGGATATTCACAATTAATGTAAAAGTGAATACAAGTCAGGAACAAATAAAGAAAATTTGTTGCATTTAGAGACGAATCTAATTTTGAATTCTTCCCTCCATTAAAAGTTAAATCCATGCATCATTATAGGAATTAGGATGGCCCTTGTATGCAATTTTTTTAGTGATGTGATATTTTTAGTATAGAATGGTGGTATTTATGGAATAGAGTGTTGGTTTTATAATATAGAGTAAAAATATTTTTTATAAGTTGGTAATTTCTTTTGGTATTAAGTGGCGGTATTTTTCTCTCGTGCGATATGACGTTTTGTATTAAGGATTGATATTTTTATAGTCAGTTATGATATTCATAATATAGAGTAATAATATTTTATGTATTGAGTATTGTTTTTTAATCAAGTGGTGGTATCTATTAAATGGTGATCATTTTTATATAGAGTGATGATATTTAAAGTATAAAGTCAGGTTATGAACAATATAAAGTGCTTGTATTTTTGAATAGAGTGGTGGTATTTTCAACATGAAGTAATGGTATTTTTTGTAGAGTGGTGATCTTTTTTGTATAGAGTGCTTGTATTTACTTGTATAAAGTAATTGTAGTTTATGTTGATGCTATTTTTCTGTAAGGTGATGATATGTTTTTATTATCGAGTGGTCGTACTCTTTGTATTGAGTGGTGATATTTTTGGTATTGATTGTTGGTATTTGAAAAATAGAGAAATGGTATTTATAGTATAGAGTAATTATATTTTATTTCTATAGAGTGATGATATTTTTTTTTGTATAGAGTATTATTTTTAAATTGATGGTATTTATAAAATAAAGTGGTGATATTTATGATATAAATTAATGATATTATTTGTATAAAGTGGTAATATTTTTCATATGAAGTGTTGGTATTTATATTATAAAGTAATGATTTTTTTGACAAATTAGAGAATTTCATTAAATTAGTGATAATTTAAGTACAAGTTTTATATAAAGCTTTTAAAGCATGACTACTTTGTCTATGGGATAAAAACATAGTAGCCATTAGAAAGCAAATCAAGTCTAAAGAATAAGTTGTAACTCTATTGTGGACTAATATACTTGGAGGAAAAACTTGAATTCCCAATTTGGAGTTGTATCTTAGGTTCGTGGGATCTAAACCATGCTTAAGGAAACTTGAAATTTGAATTATGCAAAATTGTTTTTTATATCAAATTTAGCGAATTCATGGAATTGAATCATAAGAATTTAACTGGGCCTTTATGGCAAGTTATATGAATTAGTTATATGTGACATACACTTGATTTGAAGGTTTTATGATACCAGTTGTTCTCTAATGTGAAATATTAGTTCTTATAATAAAATTACTTGTGTTATGCTTGCCATCTTGTGCCTTCCTTTTCATAAGGCATAAATAGCATTCACAAGGGAAATTCTATGAATTAGAATATCCCCATTATGGCAATTAGGTATCTAACATGACTAAAGAATAATTTCAAACCATTTAAAGGGAGGAGATGACATGTTATTTAGCTAAAGATCTCCTTTCTAGATGTATGAAGTAAATATGCTTTAAAAAAATGATCAATAGTTTCTTCCTTTAGGTTTCATAGTGAAGTGTTTAGAATGTTCATAATTCTTTTGATATTGTTTAAGGTGGTTAATCTCTCTTTGATTGTGAGCCAAATAGTAAAAAAGTTATATTATTAGCTTGTATAGACCATACTAGCTTATTCCATTTGACTTTTAAAAGTGGAGTCTTTAATGTTATCATGTACGAAATATTAGAGCTTTTACCATTTGAATTATTGTTCCTCAAAATGATATCCACCATATTTGGGAAGAAATCAATGTTTAATAACATAATAATGAGAGTGCTCTTTATAAGGAGCTTTAATCATCCTATTATATGACTTAGTAATTTTTTAATTAAACCAGATCTATGGATAATAATATGAAGTCTATTTAAGTTAGGAACTCCTCTAAGTGGTCCAACACTAAACTAGTTATCACACCAAAAATTTATTGATTCACCATTGCTAATCTTATGTTAGATCACCCTCTTTATTGTTTCCTTTAGTTTGAAAATTTGAACTATGGTCTAAAATGCAATAGTCTTAGGGAAAATGATCTAGAAATTACATTACTTAGATAAATGCATGTAGTTATATGATAGTAATGTTTTGTATGATGTTTTAGGGTTTGATTTGTTATGCATTTTGTGTTAAATTGAGTGTTAAGTATACATTTAGGGCTTAATTAGATTAGTTATTGTGTTTAAGTGTTTCTATGGGTTAGTTTGAATCTTTAAGCTTAAATTGTATATTTTTGAGGTACCTTGATGTGTGTGCTAGTATTGCAGGGTAAACAGGGAAGAATGGTGAAGATTTGAAGAGTTTCGGGCCAAAACATACAGGCCACGATCGTGCACATTGGCCACGATCGTGACAGAAGAGGGGGAGTTAGAGGCGGCCAGGCCACGATAGTGCACTAGGAGCCACGATCGTGATAGAAAGCGTCAAGTCAAGCCACGATCGTGCACTTCAGGCCATGATCGTGACAGAAAGGAAAAAGTACCAATCATGATTGTGCCCTATGTCGGGTTGGCAGAAAAACTCAATTTTTGGGTGATTTTTTGGACCGTTTTAACCTCGAGTTTGACCTAGAGCTGCTACTGAATAAGTAAAATAATATCTAGCAACCACCAGTAGAGATTAGAGAGCCAAGAGAGTTGCACAAATGTGAGATTTTGCCGAAAACCTGAGGGAAAACCTAGATAGAGATCAATCGATTGAGGAAGGAGACGAAGAAAGAGAGGCACAGAGATAGACTTGACGTGACGTACTTTCCGGACAGGTGGTTTCCCGCAGTTGTGACTCCGAGATCCATTCTGACATTACTTTCTTGTTTTTATTTCGATTTCATTGATGTATGGGATTTGAGATTGATTAGAATTATTTGTCGTTGAGTGTTGATTTTTCTGTCTAAACTCACCTTCGGGTTTATTTATTCTTGAGATTAATAAAATTGATTTAATTATGTTTTATTTTGATTTATTGTGATTCAATTTGATTGTTCATAACTGGGCAATAAACTGAGAGGGTGAGCCACTGAAAATCATCAATTTATATTAACGAGAGTTAGGTAAATCGATAGGTAGAGAATTGAATCAAACTGGTAGAGTCGTGTAACGAAACATAGAGCATAGATTCCTAGTAGTTTAATAGAAAGCGTTAGAACTAATTTAAGTTTTGGACAAATTGCGGTTCGAGAGATCGCAATTTCCTTAATTTGAATTAGGGTTTATTAATTAGGGTTAAGAAAGATAACTCGAGATAGATTAATTCACCTTTGGATTGTCTAGGCCCATTAAATTGGAATTTTCATAGTTGGGTAGATTTTCTTTAATTTTCAATAGATTCCCCCTTTCTCTCAATTGGTCACTTTTAGGTTGAAATTCGGATTATTGGTGTGAGTTTGCTTTTGTTTGTTCTTTGGGTGCTTAATTTCTTGTATTTGACTCTCGATTGATTTAAATTTCTGCATTAGTTGTTAATTCAGGTTTACAAACTTAGCTGCTGTTAGATTTTAAGACTAGTTCCTTTCCTCGTGGGATCGACACCTTAAGTACTACGCGAACGACCCGTGTGCTTTCTGAATTTACCGAGGCTATAAATAGTAAAACTTAGCACGTGCATAACCTTGCGAACACTATATAATTCAAATTTCTTATTTATCATTGATTTACCTCTAAATTATCTTAATCATAAACATTTTTTTTATAATTCTGATAGACGTAATGCCTAATCCTGCTTCATCTTTAGGAAGACAAAAATCACTCTATTTGAAGATGTCAATAAGAAATCTTCTTATTGACATCTCAATTGTATTAAATGCTTATAGGAAGTATAAGGTGTAAGGACCAATATATATGAAGTTATTTGGGATAAAATTTATAAGTTGAACTCTACTTACTTGACAAAGACATATATTGCTCTAACTAGCTATCTTTTTTTTGTTTTTTAAACTTTCTTAAAGAGAGGAAGATAGTTAGCATATGATGGTCTTTGTAAGGTGATACAAATATTTAAGTAGGTAATTTAGGCTTTCATAATTTTTAAGCTAATAAGGATCAGAACCAATTAGCAATGTATTAGGAACTCAGGGACAAAAGTAGTATACTCATTTCATTATTGATCGTTAAACTAGAAAGATTTTTAAAAATGTTCATTTTATTTATTAAAGCACTTAGGGAATTGGAGTCAATTCTTAAGAAGAGTATGAAATTAGCAATAAAAAATAAGTTGACTATCCTTAGAATTTTGCATTTTGAGCAGAATTTAAAGAGTTTCTCTTGATTGATGACTAATTTGATCAGTATTAAAAGCACATATACACTTAGACTATATAAATAAAGAGATAAGAGGGCCTCCTTGCTTCAGACTAGTAGCTTCCTTAATAAGCTTTGTTTCTATTCACTAAATTACTATAGGATATTGAAGTATTACATTACTCAACCTGTCTAATAAAATAGTTAGAAATTCAAAGGCTTCTAAAGTGTTGATTAGAAAATTCCAATCTACATAGTCAAATTCTTTATGTAGATTAATCTGAAGTGCATAATTCTTAGACAAATACTTCCTAACCTATAAAGAGCTCCAGGGATAATAAAATATGGTCTCATATCTATCTATTTTTTCAAAAGGCACCTTAGAAGGAATCAGTGTATTTGGGAAGCAAACACTTGAGTATATTTGCAATCAACTTAGAAAAGACCTTATAAATTATGGTACAATGAGATATAGGTCTAAATTCTTTCAATGTATAAGGAAAAGGGCCTTAGGAATGATTTAAATAAAGGTTTAATTAACCTCTTTCAACATCTTACCTTGATGAAAGAATTATAAAATTGTTTTAGTTACTAGAGTTTTTATAAAAGGATAAAATTTTTAAAAGAAAAATTCATTCAACTTATTAGGGTATAATGACTTGTTGGGATTGTTAGAAAAATAAGTCTGCTTCTATATATTTAGTACTGAAAGGTTTAGCTAGAAAGTTAGCTTTTAAACCAGTGAATTGCTTCTTGATAATAGATTAAAGTAAGCTAACGGAGGAGGGATTGTTTGTAGGAGAACCAAGAGCATTAGAGAAGAAATTGAATGCCTCTTAAAGTAAACCTTATTGAGATTCTATTTTAACACCCATTTCATCTTTAAAAGATAATTCTTTTGATATTTTTCCTTTTAATCATTAATTTATAAAATAAGGATGTATTTTTATCACCATCTTTAAGCCAAAGCACTCTGGCCTTTTGTTTCTAAAGGCAACGATTATACTTTACTTTTCAGAGCGTAGATCAATAAAATAGCTTTCAAATTATAAAGGTTATGTTGACCTCTATTTAAACTTTCCCTTACTTTTATTACTACCTACTAAGTGTTCTCAAAATTTCTCTTATTTAAGACCTTTAATTCATCCTTTATCTTTTGAAGCTTTCTTACAAAAGTAAAAAGCTCATGCCTTTGAGTTTCATTGTTAATCCCTGTTGTGATACCTTCTTCAAAACCATCCACTTTAGTAAAAAAAATATTGAACCTGAATGGATGTTTGATTATTGCAGAAATTTGATAGGTTTTGAATCACTATTTTAGTGTGATAAAAAAATAATGGATTATAAAAGACGTTATACTATCTAGAAAAGTGGACATCTATAAGTCATTCATAAGGCCTTGTTAATCTTTTTCCTCAGGAACCATCTTTCTTTTTTATTGTTACTTGATATGTAAAATAGTCTTTTTATTTTCAAGTTTGTCACCTAAATGTAGCTAGCATAGTCCCTAAATTCCTCAAAGAAATTCCTGATGTATACATTTTCTTTAGCTCCTATAAGATGGAGTATGATGTTAAAATCTTCAAGTAAAATTCCAAGTAAGCTGATATTAACTCCTAAATCCTTTAGTTTATCTCACAAATTGGTTCTTTAGAATGCATGATTAAAAGTATGTATGAATGTGACCTAAATGTCAATTTTATCCATTTTCATTCTAGTAAATAAATGGATAAATAAATCCTTAGTGATTGAATGAACCACTTCAATATTTTTAGGGTTAAATGTGATCACAATTCTTCCATTATAGAGATTTTGGTATTTAAATATTAAATTCCATTACTTCTAAAAAATGTTAAGCCTTACCATCTTTCTTCTTTTAATTTAGTTTCTAAAAGTCCCACAAAAAAGGTTTAACAACTCCTAAACTATCTTGCAAAGCTAGTAGCTTTTTAAGACAGTTAAGTGCTTTTACATTTTACGATAATATTGTAATAGATGAGAGGCAGATTTAGAGCCCTTCTTCTTCCTATTTTATCTCTTCCTATTCACAAGTTTAAAATTATTACCTATTCTAGGATCAAGTTGCTCGTTACTTATATCCATGTCCAGGAAGTTGTCTTTGTAGTCTTCAATGGTGAGATTTGTACCTTAATAATGAACTTTCGTACTTGTAATACCTCTTCCCTAAAGTTTAAAAGGGGTAAATACCCTATTACAAGTTCATTATGGTTTATGACCATAGTGTTCCCATTTATTTTCTCTATATTTCTTATATCATTCTCTAAAAAAGTGTGGATAAGCTGAACTAGACAGCGAAATTCTTTAATATATATAAGTAGGATTGAACCTTTATATGTCTCATTTTTGCTAGGTTTCCTTTGGAATTAGTTTTGCTCCTTCTGTTTCATCATTAGTTCCTTCTTTATTAGTAGTATTCTCTTCAAATTATAATTTTATGAGCTCCTAATGTTCACCTGTTGTAAACTTCCTCCCTATAAGTTCCTCGTTATTTTAAATTTATTTAGATTGATTATGTCTCCATGAATATGTTACAGAGACTAAGTCCTCAAAATCCATTCTTATGAGGGTGATCTTTTTAGGAAGTTTTTGTTAAATGTCTATTAGGATACAAACTCTCACGTAGGCTATCCTTTTCAAGTTGGCAATTGCTTCATTTAGACATAGTAGTTTGGCTAAGTAAGTGGATAAATGGTTGATTCCTTTGGTTTTCTAATACCCTAATATAATGTTATAAATATTAATCTATAGTGAGATTTTCTTTAGTTTAATTTTTTAGAGTTGTAAATTAGACTTCCATTTTTAAATAAGAAGAGGCTAATTGTTGAAATGCCAAAGTCCAACCTTAATGATTTTTTTAGCTTATTCTACTGATCTAGAGTTGAATAGAAAAATATTCTCCTTATTAACCTGAACTTCTTAAAGTCCTTACTATTTTTAATGGCAATAAGCCCAAGTGTTTAACATTAAAAAAAGACAGTCTCTTGTTCATAAAGAATACAATAATAGTGGTGTCCCATCTATTGGCTCCTCCCATTAAAATATCAATTGGAGGATGGACTATAACAATTTCATTTTATATTCTGGTGGGATAGTACTAGAGTTTTTTTCAAGGGAGAAGCATCCCCTAAAACTTATAGCCAAGTCTCCCTAATTGTGACATTACGAGGAGGGTCAATAGAGGGAAGAGTATAAGGCAAGTGATGGTTTGATACTAATGGTGATGCCATTGAGTTATTGTTGTCAGGGAAAACAAAAGTTAAAAAGGGGAGAATTATAAAAGAGTGGTGGAAAGTGGTCAGGAGATAGAGGCTTAGGCGTAACATTATACTAAAAAAGAAAATAGTAAAAATTAAGAAAAACAACATAGAAAAACTTAGAGAAATGTGGGAAACTAGAAATGAAAATAGGGGGACAAGAAGAATAATGAAACAACAGGAAATTTGAGAAAGAAAGTGGAAGGAATTCAGGAGGGAAATTGATATTTGTTTAATTAATCACACATTTATTCCATAACACTTAGTGATTATTGCTATGAAATATTAAAGACATTGACTTTAGTCCATATTTGTTCTTAGGTACAAATCGGAAGCGAAAGAGCTAAAATGAGTGCAACACACAATATTTGAGTTGTTTGCTTGAGATTCATACTCAATTGTATTCATGGAGCAAGGAGGAGAAGGATTAGAGCAAGAGAAGACAAGAAAATTCCAAAAACAATTGAAGATGTAAGACTCACGACCATACACCATATTGTTATGGCAGTGACACATTAGTTACGCCCATGACAAATGTGTCATGGGTGTGAAAACATTAGTCATTTCCATGACACAAAGGCTCACAACTGTGAGCCTTCAATCAGGCCGTTCAAGGCTGTAAGCAATACATTCATGCCTGTGACTTTGACCAGCTATCCCCAAACCCTACTTTTCAGTATAAAAATATCTTGTTGATGGTAGAATGTTATGAATGATTTGATGAAGCGTTTTGGAGTCGTGAGGTCTCAGTTTTAAAGAAGAGAAGGGGCAAAGCTCCATTCTTTTGGAGACCTATGGAGGGTTGAGCTTTCTAATGTCGGTTTGAAGGTGACATCGACATCAAAAGGGTTAAGCATTCTCTACATTGTGTTTATTGTTCTTTCTCTCTTAGAAATTAATTATATTATCTTATGTTTTTTGAATTGGGTATTATGAAGAATGATTGAATGCTCTTTTTTATTGTTTTTATGTATGACCCATTTTTAGAATTGAATACAATATGTAGTTATTGTGTTTATGATTTGTTTGTGGCAGCTAATGGTTTTTAACCATTAGGGATAACATAACCTAGGTTAAATCACTTGAGCTTATGTGGTTGTTGCCTTAATTAATCTTTTTCCCTTAACTCATAATGCGGCTGTCTAATTAAATCTAGAGAGCTTGTTCTAGGTTGTTCGATAGCTAGGTTTTATTAATGAGCTCTTCTTAATTAAACATGACCTAAAGGAAAACTAGGGTTAACATAGCTTATTATTAACCTATGATTGATAGTTGCTAGGAGAGGTATGAGAATAACAATTCAATGACGTATGTTTAATCATATAGGCTGAGTGTAGCACCCCACTCCTACAAGACCCAAACCCGACATGGATGGGTGATGTCCGAGCTCGTGCCCCGCGACGGTGGCATGCTAGAGCATTCAATGATTCAAATTTCAATACAAACTTTTCTTTTGAAACCACAACATAGTATGCGGAGATCAATCATCAAATATAGCCCACTTTATTCCATAAACACTTTCAATCATAGTAATAAAATTAACAAAAATTTTAATAGCCATTTGGGCCCTTTCACAATTACAAAACACTTTAGTTGCTTTGAAATACAAATTTATACAAAAGTTGCTAAATGAACACTTCAATACAAATTAAAGAAATGCAATGCAGACGTGAACTAATCCCGACCTCTATCCTGCACTTGTATGCTGTAGGTATACTCTCATTGGTCTAATGGGGTATTCTTCTGATCCTGAAAAATAATTGCAAATTTTGGGTGAGTTTTACGAACTCAATGAGTGACCATCATCGA
>JAOQMS010000180.1:15989129-16001897 GCA_027563885.1 Erythroxylum longipes | reverse complement strand
GATCTTATGAATAGGGTCTTCAAGGAGTATCTGGATCAGTTTGTCATAGTGTTTATCGATGACATTCTGGTTTATTCTAAGAGTGAAGGGGAACATGAGGAACATCTCAGAATAGTATTGCAAACACTGAGGGAGAAGGAGCTTTATGCTAAATTCAGCAAATGTGAATTTTGGCTTTATAAGGTGATATTCCTTGGACACGTGATTTCTAAAGATGGGGTACATGTTGATCCGAGAAAGGTTGAAGCAGTGGTGAATTGGCATGCATCGAAGACAGTGAAAGAAGTGAGGAGTTTTCTGGGTCTAGAAGGATATTATAGGAGATTCGTTGAAGGATTTTCTATGATAGTTGCCTCGATGACCAAGCTATTGAGGAAGAATTAGAAATTTATCTGGAGTGAGGAATGTCAAAAAAGCTTTGAGGAGCTTAAGCGAAGATTAACAAGTGCTCCAGTTTTGATTTTACCTACTGGAGATGAGTGTTATACAGTGTACAGTGATGCCTCAAGAAGGGGTTTAGGTTGTGTGTTGATGCAGGGAGACAGGGTGATAACTTACGCTTCACGGTAACTGAATCCATATGAGTTGAATTATCCGACCCATGATTTAGAATTGGCAGCATTGATTTTTTCCTTGAAGATTTGGAGACATTATCTGTATGGAGTTCATACAAAGATTTTTACGGATCATAAAAGTCTTAAATATCTGTTGAGTCAGAAAGAACTGAATTTGAGACAGAGAAGATGGTTAGAGCTAATTAAGGATTATGATTTGTTGATTGAGTATCATCCAGGAAGGGCAAATGTAATGACTAATGCCTTGAGTAGGAAATCATCAATAGCCCATATTCAGACAGTTTATATGCCTATATTGGAAGAGATGGCTAAGCTTAGGATAAGCTTGAAATAGGAGGAACCCGAGTTTATTGTTGCTACTTTCAGAGTGAGATCGATACTTAGGGAGAAAGTAAAGGAGTTACCGGCACAAGATACAGATTTGAGCAAGCTCTGAGAAGAAATTCAAAATGGAAAGAAGTCTGAAGTGGTAGTGAGGGAAGATGGACTCATGACTGTCAGAAATAGGCTTTGTATCCCTAATGTCAAAGAGGTGAAGGATGAGATATTGGATGAGGCACACAATGCGCTTTATGTTATACACCCAGGTAACACCAAGATGTACAAGGATTTGAGAGAGGTGGAAAGACATGAAAAGGGATGTAGCAGAATATGCAAGTAAGTGTCTAATGTATCAATAAGTCAAGGCTGAACACCAAGCACCTTCAGGTAAGTTAAGGCCATTGTCCATTCTTGAGAGGAAGTGGAAAAGAGTGACTATGGACTTTCTGATGGGTTTGCCCAAGACCAGTAGGAAGCATGATGCCATATGGGTTATTTTTGATCGGTTGACGAAGTTAGCTCATTTTCTAGCAATTAAACAGACTGATTCCCTGCATGTTCTAGTAAAGAAGTATATTGATGAGATAGTGAGACTGTATAGGATTCCAGATTCTATAGTTTCGGACAGAGATCCTCAGTTTACTTCGAGATTTTGGGGAAGCTTGCAAAAAGCTTTGGGAACCAAGTTGAATTTTAGCACTATTTTTCACCCCCAGACGGATGGTCAATCTGAGAGGACCATTCTAACCCTTGAGGGAATGGTCAGGCCATGTGTGATGGATTTTAAAGGGGCTTAGGACGAGCATTTGCCATTGGTTGAATTTGCTTACAATAATTCGTACCATTCGAGCATTCAGATGGCCCCTTATGAAGCACTGTATGGAAGGAGATGTAGAACTCTGATATGTTGGGATGAGGAAGGAGAGACGAAACTGATAGGGCCAGAGTTACTTTAGATGACGATGGATAAGGTCAATTTAGTTAAGCAACGACTTAAGGCAGCTCAGGATAGAATGGAGAGCTACACTGATGCACAGCAAAAGGATATGGAGTATGAAGTTGGGGAGAAAGTTTTTCTTAATACATCTCCTTGGAAAGGAGTAATGAGATTTGGCAAGAAAGGCAAGTTGAGCCTAAGATATGTGGGTCCCTATGAAATTCTTGGGAGGATTAGACCGCTAGCCTATAAATTGGCGTTGCCACAGGAATTGTCTTAGCTACATGATGTTTTTCATGTTTCCATGTTGAGGAGTACAGGTCGGATCCATCCCACATCATTCAGACCACTGAGGTTTAGTTGAGGGATGATTTAACTTATGAGGACATTCCAGTGGAGATTTTGGACACCAAGGAAAAAGTTCTCAGGAACAAGACGATTCAACTAGTAAAAGTCCTGTGGAGAAACCATTCGGTAGAAGAGGCCACGTAGGAGCCACTAGAAGCTATGAAGGAAGAGTATCCACACCTCTTCAATGACTCAGGTAATAATTTCGAGGACGAAATTATTTTAAAAGGGGGAGAAATGTTGGGCCCCGAATTTTTTTATTTATTTTAGTAAGTATGATTTGAATAAATTTTGTGGTCTTGCTAGATAAATCATTTTAATTGGAGTTTAATTATCATGTCAATGTTGGGAGGATTTATAGCGTGGATTGATGGAATTTGAAGTATTAAATGGAAGAATTAAGATTAAGTTAGAGTATAGTATGGTGTAAGTTAAATTGAAGAATTAAGAAAGCATAAAGGTATTTTTGGAAGATCGCTAAAATTTAAATAGACATTAGGTGTAAATGGAAGAGCATAGTGGACTTTGCTCACTCACTTAAGGTATAAAAGGGGAAGAATTAATTGTAGTCTTTCATTTGTGGGAAGCAAAATTGTGAGCGAAAGAAGAGAGAAAGAGAAGTGCAGAAAGAAGAGAAAAACTAGGGTTTTGGAGATTCTTGAAGAATTTGAAGACATTGAGGCTAATCAAGTAAGTATGATCATTAACCCTTGTTAATTGTTAGATGAAGCATTTTAGGGTTGTTTAGAAGTGAAAATAAAGTGAATATGTGTGGGAAGTTGTTGATGAATGATTATGTAAATGTTGTGTTTGATTAATGATCAAAAACTAGATTATGAATTGTTGTGAATGATATTGGATTGGAATTGTGTTGAAAATGAAGTAGAAGAGATAGGTTAGTGATAAGATGGGTTATATGTGAAAGGTGGGAAGTAAAAAGAGGAGAAATGTTGTAAACACGTTCTCACGGAAAGGGTTTCTGGATATTTTCGCCACAGCGAACTTCTAGGTTTTGCCGCGGTGTCACAAAATATGTTCTTAGTCTGGACAATTTCGCCGCGGCGAACTCAACTTTCCAACACAGGATATGCTTTGGTATTTTGAGCATAACTTTTGGTGTAGTTATCTAAATGGACTGATTTTTGATGTTTTGTAAACTAAAGATATAGGGATACAAATTATATGCAGGAATGGAGTCTAGATTCAGTCTCTAAGGATTTCAATTTCGGGGTTGAGGTTGAATATAGAATTTGGTTTCAGCATGAGAAGTAGTTTAAACTGTTGAGGTATGACTTTCCGATTTCTAAACCAAATTGAATGAAATTTTGGTTATTGTTTAAGGAAATCAATAAGGTGATCGAGAGAGACAAGAGGAACAAGAGGAAGGACATCCTTAAGCCACTTTTATAAGCAAGGATTTCAAGGTGGTTACACTTTTATAATTAAGTAATAAGCCCCTAATGTTTTCTTCAAAACCAAGAAAATTTTAAAATGTTTTCAATCATGTTATAAATGTGCCATTAAGGCTATTTGAATGCTTTGATAATGTGCCACACGTTTGTATATGAATTTTGTTAATGGTTTATGAAATGAATGATGAAAATGATTTTTTTAAAAAGAATACTGATCTTTGAAATGATATCATGGTTATGAAATCAAGTTTTGGAAAAATACCGTTAAGGCAATATGTTTACAAGTTGTGAAATGCATGATTATGTGGGTTTATGGTGGTCCCCTAAGTTAAGTCAATTGTACTTTGACAAAATGCTTCTCCTGCCTGCCTGCTAGTGGCATGGAGCTCCTTCATGGACTCCCATAAGTTCACGGCTACGCAAGACCATTAAGTGGATTTGCGATAGTACGTTCTGTTCACAGCTACACAGGACTCTTATAGGAAATGTGTAGTACGTTCTGTTTTGGATCCACCCAAACCATTTTGATGTGCTTATGTGTTGACAAGTTTATTGAATGCATGATTTGAATTGCTTATGAAGTGTTTGATGATTTAAGAATTGAGAAATATGTGTTTATGATTCAATGTAAACTATTTCAACGGTTTTGCTTGTTACTAGTTATAAAATTGTTACTCGGGAGCTTTAAGCTCACCCCCTCCATCTTCCTTCCCATCTTCAGGCAATGAACAAGTTATTGAGTGATCGAGTCAAGAGTCAAGGCATCACTCTAGTTTTCATGTTTTGTTTTGTTAGTTTTTGAAGTTAGATTATGTAAAACAATGTTTTAGTCGCATTTTGAGCGATTCTAGTTTTTATAAACTTTATATTTTGGATTATGATGTAAGGGGGCTCGAAATGTCCACTAAAGCATTGTAAAACTCTTACTTTTGCTATTAATGAAATATATGTTGGTTTTGTATATGTTCTTCTTATGTTTTTGCAAAGTATTCGATTTTGGAAATGAGATTAAGATTTTGAGAGTTCGTTTATGGTTAGGCTTTTATCCTTTTTTTTTAGGTTGTACAAATGAATGTGGTTGAAAAATTTTAAGTTTGCATTCTAGTAAGATGGGTAGCTTGGGTTTTGAATTCTACTGCAAGGGGTTTTCGTCGCGGCATAATTCACGTGGCAGCTTTGCCACGGCGAAGATCATACTTTTCGCCATGGCGAAATCGACCCGTATAAGTTCTCCACGGCGAAGATACTTGACGCTGCGGTGAAGCCTGTCTTTGCTTCTGAATGATTTTTCTTTCAAATCTCCAACTTCTAAGCCCTCCTCCATGCTCAAGCTTCACGATCCCAAGTCTAATGTTGGGCTCCGGAAACGGGGTCCAACAATTTGCCTATTGAATATGCTGCCATTTATCTACTTCTTAACTTGCCATATGTCATTAAATAATTAGCCCATATGCTCCTAATTATTGATCCACTTGTCACTCCATAATTGATCCATTTTTCCATTAACTACTTGTCCATTTGTGACTCATTTATCTATGCCAAATGTCACTCAATTATAGGCTTAGTAACCCTAATTTTTCATGTATCAATTTATTTTCCTACTTAGCATTTTCCCTAATCCAAATGTACATACTAATTCATCACTCTAACAATTAATCATAATTAATTCCAAGTTACTAATTGGAATCCAATCAAACCAAAATTTAAGACGTAACAATTCACAATTCAAATCATGTTCATTTAAAATCTTTCATACCTCGGAATATGTCAATTGAGTGCAAATACTATCTTAGTAATGTGTAACAAATAATAATTCATGTGTGCATGATAATGATATGCATGTAAATGAAATGCTCACAATGTTATTACTCATTCACAATGATTTAAGGTTCTAACCTTAAGCATGTTCTGGAAACCGGATATTACAATTCTTCCCTCTTAAGAAATTTCATCCTCAAAATTCTTACCTGATTGATAAAAAAGATGGGATAAAAAAGATGGGGGTACTGTTTCCTCATGTTCTCTTCAGTTTCCAATGTAGTTTCTTCTCTAGAATGATTCCTCTAAAGGACTTTAACTATAACATCCTACTACTATAGAGTATATACTCGTACATCTAGAGAACATTCTAAAACATACCCTATGACAATGGCATATTAGAGCAATCACTTTCACTTATATGGCATCATAAATAATAACACAATACTTAAAAACTTAACTCCTCATTTCATTTACTAACATAATTTACACTGTAGTCATTAAAACAAATAATTACATCATCACAAGCATCTAAGAGTTTACTACTCTTTATACAAAAGTTCTACTTGACAAAAGAAACTACATAAATATAATTTATAACTCCTCAGATGTTAGTTGACCAACCTTTGAGCCATTTCTTAATACCAAGACGTTCCTCTAGAGTGTCTTAGAAACTAGGTCTCCACTCTTGTACTTGAAAATCAACGCTATAATTTTGATGAGTTTTCCGAACTCAATGAGCGAACCACCCTTGATGTGCTCACTCATTCAGAATATCAAACATTTAAAATATAAACCAAATGCACAATATTCTTCATTTTGACAAATCATCATGAATTCCACACATTTTATATAAACTTTTTGGAATAATTAATTCATCTATCTTAGTCAATCATATTAGCAAATTTACATAAATATAGCATATCTCAATGTTATCACAATTCAGAAATGTTTTCACAATCATATATTTGCAAATGCATATGTATATGAGACTCCACTTTCATTTTTATTTTGTTGTGAACGAGCACCTATTACTGTCCTATATCACTTGTAGATATCGGGCTCATTTCAGATTTTGTTTAGTACCCATTATGGATATTGGGCTCATTAATTACAAAGCTAGTGGTTTTACGTGCACATTATGAGCTTTAAGCTCTTTCAACACCTTTATCTAATCATGCATATTAATGTGATGCATCAAATCATAAAATATGTCATCAATAACATTTATTCATAATGCATAGTAAGATTCATATATTCATCGAATCTCAGTCTGACATTCACCTTTTTTTGAGTATACAGATATCTTTCAGATTCATATACAAATAGAACACTCCCAATACATTCCTAAATATCTAACTCTTCGGACTATTAATGTCTAGAATTATCACAATCAGATCATTAATAGTTTAATAATTAGGAGTTAAACAGAAATAATCAATCCTAGTGAGAACATCTAGGTTGACTCATAGTACGCTCTAGATCACGCTATTACCTAGATGGACTGGCAGTGTATAAACGCTAGCGTTTGTCACCAGCATCTAAAATCACATAATACATATATAATTCACATTACATAGTTAATCAATCAAATACATATTCAATCATGCACATATATATATGCCATATTCAATGCATGCTTAATGACTTTCCCAAGTATGTTTCATTAATCACAATTCATAACAGTTCAAACATTGTCACTTGGATATGTCTTGTTTTCTGTTAGGTTTACACCTCATTTACTTGTTTAATCTAAATTCATCAATCGATAAGCAAACTAGTTCATTTTAAGCTTAAATGCATTATAGGAAAGTATTCTATCATTAGTTGTTTCAAAAATCACTTAAAAGACAAGTATTTATGTTCAAGCCTTGCCCATGATCGCGGTGGACCTTGCCACGATCATAACAGAACCTTATGAAACAGGCCATGATCATGGGGAATCTGCCACGATTGTGATAGAACCCAATTTACTAGTCCACGATCGTGTACTGAAGGCCACGATTATGCCCTGCCTTTCTTCCTTCATTTTTCCACAAATTTCTATAATTAAAACCATCATTAACATTTCAAATTTTCCAGAATTCATGTCCATTTATACAAAGGTATGAATTAAACTCCAATACCAGTTCAACTCAATTGATAGCTCAGAAATCATGGTCTTTCATGCATCAAAAATCAAACCAGAAACTACCATACATTATCATGCATATAGTCTTAATTCTTTCTCAATTCAAGAACACTATATTAACATCTTTCTTTAGTATAATTCTACCTTCATTTTACTTCTAATCCAAAACTATTTCATCCATGAATCAACTTATAACCCAACGTTTTCATGCACTAAGAACAAGCATAGAAAACATCCAAGTTCATTCAACATATTCTAGCACATATCATCACCAACACCATATACATTTCATTCCAATTCAATCATCATTCTCATACTATTAATCATGCCATAAAGATTATATTTCTACTTACTTATTAGGCTTCCAATTCAGCTCAAAACATTAAAATAAACACAATTCTAAGGTGAAATGAGCTAGTTTTAGCAGCAAGGTGAAGACTATTTTGAACATATTTCTTGGCTATTTTGTGAAGGATGTACATATAGTTTTGGTGTAGAAATTTAGCTAGGGTTCAAGAAAAATGTAGAGAAAAGATGGAAGCAAGTTCAGTGGTGAGAAATGAGGAAGACAGTAGAAACTTTGCTTCCTTAGCTTAGCTAAACTTGGTACAAGATGTCACTAATTTTTCAAATACATATGTCTTAAGGCATGTATGCCATGTATCAACCTAATATGCTGCCATTTATCCACACATTAAGTTGCCATATTTTACTAATTAATTAGTCCACATGTCTCCTAATAATTAGTCCATATGTCACACAATAATTGGTCCATTTGTCACTTATTTAATTATGCCAAATGTCACTCATTTATAGACTTAGTTGCCCTAAATTTTCATGTATCCAATTATCTAACCACTTGGCACTTTTCCTAGTCCAAATGTACATATTAATTCATCAATATTATAATTAATAACATTTAATTCCAAATTACTATTTGGAATCCAATTAAGCAAAAATTCAAGACATAACAATTAACAATTCACATCATAGTCATTTTAAATCTTTCGTACCCTAGGATATGTCAATTAAGTGCATTTGCTATTTTTTTAATGTGTACCAATTAAAATCCATGTGTGTATGCTATGCAAATGCTATTACTCATGTACAATGATCTAGGGTTCTAACCTTAAGCATTTTTCAAAAATCGAATATTACAATTCTCCCCCTTAAGAAATTTTATCCTCGAAATTCTTACCTGATTAATTAAATAGGTGGGGGTATTGATTCCTCATGTTCTACTTCATTTCCCATGTAACCACTTCTCTCGGGTGATTCCTATGAAGTACTTTCACCAATGGGATCACTTGGTTTCTCAACTATTTATTCTGATAACCCACTATCTTTATCGGTTCCTTAACATAACTCAGATTACTCGCAATTTCAACCTACTGAGCCGGTAACATATGAGTCAAATCAGACCGATATCTCCTGAGCATAATTAGATGAAACACATTGTTTATCTGAGCCATTTCTGTAGGTAGTGCTAACTTGTATGCCAATGGTCCAATTCTCTCAATGACGTTTTAAAGACCACTGTATTTAGGGCTGAGCTTACCCTTTTTACCGAACCTTAGCACTTCTCGCCAAGGCAATACTCTTAGAAACATTTTATCTCCTACTCCGTACTCCATATCCCTCCGGTGTTGATCCACATAACTCTTTTTTCAATCTTGTACTGCTTTAATTCCACTTTGGATAATTTTCACTTTATCAATAGTATCATGAATCAATTTTGGGCCTTCAACAATCTTTAGACCCTTTTCATACCAATATAATGGCGAATGACATTTTTTCCATATAATGCCTCGTATGGTGCCATATCGATACTATTGTGATAATGATTGTTATAAGAAAATTCAATCAGGGCTACATGGATCCCATGCTCCTTGGAATTCCAATACACAAGCTCTGAGTATATCTTTAACAGTCTTAATCATTTTCTCACTCTGTCAGTCTGTTTGATGATGAAATGCAGTACTAAATTTAATCTTATACCCAAAGCTGTCTGTAAACTATCCCAACATCTCGAAGTAAATCTAGGATCCCTGTCCGATACAATGGACACTGGAACTCTATATAATCTTACTACCTTATTCACATACCTCTGGGCTAACTAATCCAGTGTATTGTTCTCCTTTACTAGTAAGAAATGGGCCGACTTGGTTAATTTATCAATAATGAACCATATGGCATCATGTTTCCTGGGAATCGTCGGTAAACCCATAATAAAATCCATAGCATATATGTTTTATATTAGAATTATATCGTAAGAAATGAAATGAATTTGTTTTACGGAGGTTTAAATTGTTAAATATGGTTTTCATAGAAAATTTAACATTCACTAGGCTCGTTTAGCACACTTTACTTTCTGTTTTCAAAATCAAACCTCCAAATACACGCTCAAGGGCTTCAAAAGCAAGGAATCCATATCGCGAGTAGTGTAATGCACCACCTCTATGAGACACCTCCATGAACATCCGAAGGACATTCAAAAACATGCATCACGAAGGCGGCAAGTTAGAGTAGTCATATTCACTTATATGGCATCATAATTAAAACACAAATAAAACAATATCTAAAACTCAATTCCTTATTTCCATTTATAAAAACATAATACACTGTAGCTTTTCATACATAATCCATTTATATATACAATATCAAAAGCTTATAAGAGTCTACTGCTCTTTTACAACATTCTATATGAAATAAGAACTAAATAAAAACACTATTTAACTCTTCAGTCTCAGCTGGTTGATCTTTAAGCCATTTCTTGAGTCCAAATGTAGTACTAGGTTTCTTCTAATTGTCTTAGAAGCAAAGTCTCCTCTCTCGTACCTAAAAACCACATTGCATTTTTGATGAGTTTTACGAACTCAGTGAGATAGCCATCATTGATGGACTCACTCATATCAAAACATATAACAATTCACATTTCAAGTTTCAGAAACGGTACATATTGCACATTTCACATTCAATTTCAGTGTAGTTTAGACAATTAATTTCGATCATTCACTTAGTACATATTAAATTATATATGCAATGCATATGTGACTTACTTTTAATTATTACTTTCTTGTGACCGAGTGCCATTTTAACTGTCCCATATCTATTATAGATACCGGGCTCATTTATAACTATCACGTATCCGCTAGAGATACTGGGCTCATTTTACATATTGAGCCTATGGCTCTTACACACATTCTAAGCTTTAAGTTCTTTTTTACTTGCTACTCTAATCATAATTGCTTTTATTTGATCATGCATATCATGTAATGAAATGCAACAAAATCACATATATGCAATCAGTCACTTTTATTCAGTTTCCACATTCATTTTTCATAATTTCGTCAGACAATAGTCCGACATTCAACATAATTATGGAGAACACTTATTCCTTTCAAATTCATATTCAATGAAGCACTTCTAATACATTCCCAGTTATTGAACTCCTTGGACTATCAATATCTGACATTTTTCACATTCACATAATTATCAGTTTAATAAATTAAATCTAAACAAATACAAACAATCTTAGTGAGAACATCTAGGTTACTCACTGTACGCCCTAGATAGCTATTTCATTTACATCCTGGCAATCTTTGGATGCAGTCGTTCAATTTGCGCTTCTATATCATGCAATACACACATTGTGCACATTACTAATATACTTAATCACATAGGTATTTAATCATACACATATCTATATATGTTACGTATAATGTATGCTCAATGACTATTTTGGGTATTTATCTTTAAATCACTTCTCATAATCATTTAACATCATCATTCAATCATTCATTTTTATCTAATATAACTTACTCATTTTAATCAACTACTCATCAACTAGGTTCATTTCATGCCTTATTCAAGCCTAAATACACCATAAGAAAGTATCTTATCATTAGTTGGTTTAAACGTCACCTAAAAGACAACATTTCTCTCTTTGTGTCTGCCCACAATTGTAGTGGACTTTCCTACGATCATGACAGAAGTTGGTGAAACTAGCCATGATTGTGGGGACTTTGCCACAATCGTGATAGAACCTAATTAATGCAAGCCACGATCATGGGGGTTATTATACCACAATCGTGCCCTGTTTGTCTTCCTTTATTTTTATACAAACTCCTCAACATATATAACATCATTAACACCCTAATTCTTCCATAATACATGTCCATTTATGCAACTTCATTTCATGCTAACCTAGCTACCCATTAGTTGCATTAAAATTCACAAAAATCTATTCATTTAAATCATTATCATTCACTTAATCCCTTCATTAATGTTGTCCAAACTTTTTCCACATTCTTAGCCTTTTCATACTATATCCCTGATATCTCATGCATAATTAATCACTTCTACTGCATTTCCTCTTCATTATCTACTCAATTATGTCTCAATATCAACCATTAAAAAAATCCATAAATCATTGTTCATTAATTATACATATATCCTAATTCTTCTTATCTCAAGGACATTACTCAACATCTTTCTTAAGCATGTTTTTAACGTTCTTCATACCCTAAATTCACAACCTATTTCATCTACATAGCAACTTATAACTAATGATTTTCTTACACTCAAAACATAACACAAACACATATATTCATCCATCAATTTTCTGCACTTTTCATCAACCCAAAACAAGTCATAAACACATTTCTTCATTCATCAACTTTAAACACTCATTCAAACACCATTCTCATAAACAATCTATCTCAAAAACATCCCTATAACATTTCATAATCTATTACTCATCATATACACAAAAATATGACATAAACCTACTTATTTTCGTACCTATGTTACAGCATAAAATCAACTCCACTATTATGGTCATTTAACCTTAAGTCACTCATCATATAAAGTTATATTTAAACATCCCACGAAGAACAAGAATACACTTATTTGTTTTAACCCCAAGCTTCTTAAAAAATCACATAAGCCTTAACTCCAAAGCACCACACAATCATCAACTTTCTCGGGTGGATTAGGTTAGATTTTTTTAGTAACAATATCAAGAAGACAAAGATATAGAAGTAGCTAGTGATGAAAGATGATAGCAATGATCAACGTGGCGAGGGTGAGAAGATAGTGTCATAGATGAGAGAATAAAGAAGAACAAAAATGAAGGAGATGGCATTTGGCAAAATTGAAAAACAAATGGATGATGGCCTTGCAAATGAATGTAACGAGAGTGAGGTGCGTTGTAACATCCCGTACTCATATTAAGGGTTAGGACCCGAAATTTCAGTACATATGAGCTCAAAGAGAGGTTAAGGA
>JAOQMS010000180.1:15967070-15977235 GCA_027563885.1 Erythroxylum longipes | reverse complement strand
ATCTTATGTTAAAATATATAGTTTGTGATCACCAAAGTTACCAAGCTAGAGTGATAAAAATATCATGCATAAAATAGTCATTTATTCATGAAGCTCTGAAATGCTAATTAGGAAAATTGATGAATAAATGATGTTCATTGATTATTAGAACTTTAGGACTTACCTAAAGGAAAATCATTTATTCTATGATCAATGAGCAAATTGAAGAAATTAAATTTCTTAAGTCAAATATATTTTGTTTATCCAAAGATGACATATGTGTTTGGTTAAGAATTTTAATTTCTTGATAATGATGAAAAGTGGCATTTATTTATGATTATGTGTTGTAGTATATATCTAAAGGTGTTCTATAATATACTCTGAGGATTGATCTGAATCTATCATAGAATTAATTGTGAGTATCTATGTTTTATTTGCAACAATTTTGCTTCATTCGCAAGTTTCTTCTGCTATCGTATTTAATGGTTTGAACTTCTCTTAATGGAATGAACAAGTCAACTTCCACTTAGTTGTGTTGGATCTTGACTTGGCACTTTTGGAAGAACAACTCGCTGCTATTAATGTAAGCAGTGAAGAAGAGAAGTCCAAATATAAAGCTTGGATACGGTCTAGTCGATTGAGCCTTATGTTTATATGAATGACTACAATGAATAACATGAAGACTACAATGAATAACATGAAGACTACTATTCCACAACAAAAAATGCAAAGGAATACTTAAAGTTTATGGAAGAACGCTTTCATTCTGTAGACAAGTCACTTACTGGTACACTAATGGCACAACTAACGACTATGAAGTTTGAGGGGTCTTGGAGTATACAAGAACATACCATTGAGATGACTAATATTGCAGCAAGATTAAAGTTGTTCTTAAAAACATATATAATAGGGCAAATAGAGGACCAATTTTATGTGTGCCTTGCTTTTAATGTGATGCATCCATCAAGTTTCAATATGTCATTAATTAACGAATGAGATTTTTCTATATTAGTAATTTCCCTAATAATATCATATTAAGTAGTTATATCTGAATGAGAAGTTACTAACCTCAATCCTCAAGTTTTAGGCCATTTGGAAAATTGCCTTACGGCAACTTCTAACAATCTCCCACTTGGCCTAAAATTGGATGCAACTAATTCATACAAAACTCATCCTAAAAAATATCATAATTATCTAAATATGATAATACACTAAATGTGGGTTATGACGGTTGTATATTTATTACATTCCATTCTCCCTTTCATATACGACAAAAACTAGTGTTTTGCCATACTCGATAATTATGATATTTTTTAGGATGAGTTTTGGTGATTAATTGTAAATGCATCATACTTACACATTAGTTTCATCTAATTTTAAGCCAAGTGGGAGACTGTTGGAAGTTGTCGTTAGGTAATTTTCCAAATGGCCTAAAACTTAGGGATTGAGGCTCGTAACTTTTCATTTAGATATAACTACTAAATATGATATTATTAGGTAAATTATTAATATAGAAAAATCTCATTCGTTAATTAATGACTGACAAACTCATTTATTTATATATATTTTCATATCATTTGGATGGGTTTTTTGTCACTGTATTGGTCTTTATTGCATTATTTGATTATTATTTGAATTATTGTGCCTTACATTTAATTTGTTGTTTATAAGAGCAAAATTGTCATATTTTGGTTTAATTGTGATTAATTGATTTTAGGACAATTGATGCTGCATTATTTGTAATTTTTATTGTAGGGTACTTGGGAGAAATTAAAATTCAAAAGATAAAGGAGACCTAAACAACAGCAGGTAGATAGCTGGAAACATTAAACACAATACGACAACAAACATGAAGAAAACACAAAGGCAACATGATGAGGTAAGGAGCACAAAACAACAATGCATAAGGTAGATGGAAGAGAAGCAAAAACAACAGCAACATATGAAGAAAACGCGCCAGCAGTTGGAATGATGAAACGAAGACGTGAAGACCAAACGCAACGCAGGTAGATAGACATTAAGAGGCAAGCCAAAACGTAAAACGCAGAGCAAAACATGACACCAGACCAAGACAAAACGACGCAATAGAAGGAAGGCCAAAATGAACAAAACACGCTGTAGAGCAAAACACGTGGAGAGAGGGGGGGAGAATGCAAAAAAGAAAAAAGAAGAGGGAGTTTTGACGGCAGCATTCTCCACTCAGGAAGACCTAGATTTCGTTCCTTTTTCCTCATCTCCCATAAATCCAAACCATCATTCCCATCTTCCATGGCTAATTGTCGGAGCTCACTGTTGGCAGCATCTTCTATAGTTTTCCGTGGCTAGTTCGTCCTGATCCTCCGATTCAGTGGCAATAGTAGGAGCTTTGGTCTTCATAGGGGATTTTAAGTTGCATTTATCTTCTACGCATTTAATTATTTAGTTATTCCTAGGTCTTAGGATAACTATTTAATTATTTGGAGTTATGTATTGATTATATCTTTATATTGGAAGATTTCTGTGGCTGGATTATTATTTGGCAATTGATATTGTGCTGATTATGGCTTAATTTCATTACGTTGTTTTGGGTCAAGACTTTGTATTGAGATTTTAGTGAATATTTGGTGATTATTCAAGGTGACTTGAATTATTGGATCGTTACATCTGTTGCTGGCTTTAATTATGTTTTATTAATTATTAAGTAATAATTGAGCATTGGTTTTTAATATCCTTAGTTCTATTTTACTATTCTGGTGGCAGTTAGTAAATTGGGACCATGGAAAATATTTTGTGACAATTTGAGGTAGCTCGGTTGTTGGATTAAAAGATTGATTATAACTCTTGGTTCATTGTTTTTAACTTTCATATCTGTTTAAGTGATGATGGCCTCTACTATTGAATTAAAAGGTTGCTTTTATCATTGCTAATCAGTTGTATTTTTTTTCATTCCATTCACTCACTATCATTTCATATCACTCATTTTAAATTTAGAATACCAAAAACAAGTCCTTATGTTTATTTTAATTCATTGCAAATTTAGTGATAGTTAATCAAATCAAACTCCATTCTATAGTTTAGGTTACATTGCATTTAGTTACTTAGAAATTTAGTTTCATATTAGGCTCCTCAAAGAGAACGAATCGAGATTGTACTATATGCAATCATTGGTTAAATTTTGAAGTAATCCCAAGGCGACATCGGACTTTGGTTGTTTTAATGACATATTAATACTTTATGGACGTATCAAATTAAAAGAAAGGCACACATAAAATAAGTTCTCTCTCTGCCCTCTTATATACGTTTTTAAGAACAACTTCAAACATCTATCTGATAAAGCATATAAAGAAAAGAAAGGGAGAAGGGGAGAGAAACTAATTTTATTTTCTATGCAAATAAGGTATCATGTCTTCTTCATCGAATCCATGTATGTTAAAATTATTGATTTCAAGATCCTTTATAATGTAGAGAAAATTAGTTTCTCCTTACACATATATCCACTCATTTATCTATTTATAGCTCTACAATTAGTAGATCAATTTACCTAATCTTGAATTTGTGAGTTTCTGAGACACCACCAGCTGTTCAAACGTGGAGATTTTCTCTAATCTCTTTTCTATTTCCACCATTTCCTCTGACTAGTATGTAGCTTTGTAAGAGCCTGGATCGTGGTATTCTTCTGCATTTTAGTTATTAGTATACGCTGTGGCTTTAAAAATAAATCAGGGAATAGTTTTGAAACAAAACCTGGAAGAAATACATAATCTCACTATAATCTGTTAAAGATTTGGGCGACAAAGAGGCAGAAAATCTTCCTGCCATCATTATAATCAATCATAAGATCACTCAAAATCAAGCAAGAACGATAATAATCAGCAATAGAATAGGCCAATAAAACCCTGACAAATGATTTCATATTCCTCCAGGTCATAATTGTAACATATTCAGATTAATAACCAGCTAGCAAATATAATAAAAATCATCTTGAACAGCGATATGGACGAAGAGCGTTTCCCATTTTCATATTCCCTTAACGGCTTTCTGGCACTGATTTAACATATAGACGCATATGTGAAAAAGTGACATGATTTGTACAAAGCGTCGTCACATGTTCAAGAATTAGAACATGAATAAGCTCATCACATGGAGGCATGTGGTGTTCTTATTCAAAATCACGAACGAAAACTGCATTAAACTCCCGATGATTTGTTCCATATGCAACTTAGTTTGCTTATTAAACGATGTAAGCAACGTTAATAACTGAATTAAAATTCTGGAAACAATTGGGACAAATAAAAGTATCGCAAAAGATAATCATTTATACGACTAAACTAAACTTGGTCAAGAAACGAGATTAACCCTCTTCTTTAGTTTTAAACTTTTGTTATGGGATAATTTTGACCGGTCAAGTCATGCTAATTGCGACCCAAAATAAAGATGTCCGAAAAGGGAGAATGAGATAATTAAAATCATTTTAGTTTCAATAGTGTTTCCTATCCTATGGACATGGCATGCTTTCTGGAAATGGTTTGCTTACAGTAGCATATCTAAAGCGCCAATGGACGTGTTGGTTCGGGATGTGGAGCTCATGATTGGTATTGACAAGCGGCGAACTTTTTGTTTTGTCCGGTAGCAATAAACGGAGAGGACAAACATTAGATTATTCCAATTAATTAAACGGTAATCCTATTCAAAGTACGTTGGCAAATGTTAACAAAGCCAAGTTTGTAGGTAAGAAGTCTAAAGTCAAGTACTAAAGAGAAGTAGCAAGTAGGGCACGACCGAATAGGACAACATGCCCTATTTAATTGATTATCAAACTTAATTAAAGTAAAGAATAAGACAAACTCAACTCATATCCATGATGCTATATGCTGTCTCTCCTGGTTTCTAATTAATTTGGTTAGTTTTGGTTCTTCATGTGGCATCCAATGTGTAAGAGTTCCGACGCTTTCAAGCTACACGTTCACATTTGAAGAGAACTCTTTAGGCGGGTGTCAAGTCAGATGATCACTATTCACTAATCACAATGAAATCCAGTGGAAGATATAAATGAATATTTTTTGAGTTGGTGCCCACAGTCCATTGAACATGGCGTGCTTTAAGGGGCTTGCTCCTTTTCATCTAACTTTGTTTGATATAGTTAGTGTACAGTTAAACAAAGTGTGGTATTCTCCTAGTAAGTGGAGCTGATCATCGACCCATCTGGAATGAATCAAAGAATTTCTTTTTATATTTTTAGACTAGCTTTTATTTCTCATTCGTTCTTGATTACATTCACCACTTGGATGGATTCATGGAAGGCTCGTTCTTGATTACGTACATTCACCACTTGGATGGATTCATGGAAGGCACTTGGACTATCTTATATGCGTCTCGATTAATATACGCTTCCGGATATAAATTAAGATAAAAGCGCATTTGTATATTTGTATGGTTCATTTTAAGGAAGTAAGGGTAAGGCGGCTGCCTAAAAGGCGCCTTACTAAGTTGATATACGTAAAGAAAGCAGATATTATTAAGTTGTCTTCCAGATGTGACTTCTAGTGGGATAACTGGGATTGTGTGCTCAAATATATAAGAGCTACTATGGCATAAGATTTTGGCTCCTTTGTAGACACTGTAGCTAAAGAAATAATACAAAGGTGACTAGGTGAGGGCATAAAATCTTCCTCAATCATCAGATCAGTAAATAAGCAGAGGCAGAGCCAGTAGTTAAATTGGCTGGTTCAACGAAATTAAACGATTTAAAGTCACTCGATATCCTCCTTGGAATCGGATTTGGAAAGCATCACAGCCAGCACAGCAAAGATTTGGTGTAAATTTTGATTTACTTGTATAAGCATCCCTTTCTAGGTAAGCGAAAATGGAAAATTTTAAAAAATAAAAGATCTTTTCCAGGTCTTTGACTTGTGAGTTTTGATTCTAATCCCCATAGCTGCCACTGCCCAAAGGCATAGCTGACATGACGCAGGATATGCAACGCAAGGAATATGTTAAAGAATTGAACTCGCATGATTAGGAAGTCAAGCCAAATAAAATCCCTAAACAAACACTTCCCCTGTACGAAGCTTGTCAAAAATAAAAGAATGGGAGAACAGAGGAAGAAAATCCTTAAATTTTAGTATAACACATTTAGTGATTGCTTGATTGCACCCAAACCATCTTGTGTCTCCTGATTTCTTAATTTGCTTGTCGTTTCTGTTCATGTGGTAATCTTGTTCCACATCTTGACTGGTCAAATCATAATATAACAAGAAAGGAAAGTATGATAGCTTGGAATCCAAAGGCAGAAATTAAACATGATAAGATCCAATAGTAAAAACCGTGTATATAATAATGAAGATTCAGTGCAAAATTCAAATAATACATCAAACATTGCACGATTCATGGAAGCCGCTCCTTTTTGTTGTAGAAATCACCGATTGTTGAGTGACTAACGTATTTGCCTGTCTTTTGGGTCTTTAACAAAAATGGCTCCTTGCCAAGGTTTTTTTCTAACCAAGAAACCTACTTGTCTGATATCTGTGGGAAACTGAAGCAAATTTTTGGGAAGACATTTTCTTAGTCTTAGTTTAATGAAGCTATGACTTTGCCGAGAGTTTAGCATACATGAACTTCACCAAACCAGTGACGAGTGACTAGTCTCATCAATAGTGTAATATAAATGCTGTCTTGTCGAGGACATGAATACATTTAACTGAGACAAACTAATAATGAAGCCCGCTTCTCACCCCAATTGCTCTAAATTGATAAAATTGAATGGAGTTAAATTGAAAGAGCACTTGCTTGCCGTTGGTGTATATGAAATATATTGAAAAAGATTCAATTAAATGTTCCTTGAAGTTCACGGGCATGGAGGCAGAAAATCTACCTTACTTCCCTACAGATAAAAGCATTTAATTAGTTAAAGCCTAAAGGTAACTCTGCCTGCATAAGTTGCCCAAAGCAAACCACGTTCTAACTTCATAAAGATTCTGACTTCGTTAAATTATTATTACTTCAAACAACTTTATTGGAAACGATGCTTATTGTTGTTCCCTTGGTGACTAGGTCACTCTCTCATGTGTAGTAGATTAATATATGTTAAACTAAGTTCTAAAGATTTATTATCCCACGCTTTGACATTTCTGCAAAAGCTGAAGGAATGTAAATTTTTCTGTTCGTTGATTCAGGCAAAATGCCATTGGTTTAACAAAACAACCCGGCAGCTTGGAGTTTATGATATTCTGAAGGAAACAAACAGAATCGACAAGATTGGCGTAGGAAGCCTTTAAGCGTTGAGTATCACTGATGATAAAGATTTAGTAAAAGTCACTACTTTTAAGGAATCCGAGTGCTTCAATGCATGTTTTAGGAAGCAGACTGTGGCATGCCACAGAGTAGAGGCAGAAAGAAG
Organism: Erythroxylum longipes; assembly: GCA_027563885.1. Classification (NCBI taxonomy): domain Eukaryota; kingdom Viridiplantae; phylum Streptophyta; class Magnoliopsida; order Malpighiales; family Erythroxylaceae; genus Erythroxylum; species Erythroxylum longipes. Next base: position 15,969,881 of record JAOQMS010000180.1, on the reverse strand, counting down.
CAAATTACTTATATAGTCATTATCAGTAACCAGTCCAACGCCTTTAAAGTGACAGAAACATGCCCGTAAGGAGAATTAGCAAAGCTGTATACCTATCACTGCAATGGGCAAGAGCATTGGAATTGGTAGCCCAGCAAAAGTTAGAAGGTATTTCAGTATATAAAAGAAGAGGACAATTTATTATACTACTCCATTTGATAAACATTTTGGAAATTAAGTTAAAGCAAGATAATTAGAAAAAATTATATTGTTTTACCCTCGTCTTGAAGTTGAATGATTGGTTATATGGCATTAGATCTTAGTATGACTTTGAGATCCTGAGAAGTCTTAAGGAAACGATTGAGGAATTCTCAAATTAGCAACAGACAGGGAAATGTAGGACCAATCGGATGATGAGAAGGTTGCTTAAAAGGAGAGTAACAAAATTATCTTTGGCTTGTATAAAACTTGATTTCATGACAGCGACGCAAGTCAAGGAGCTACTGGTGATCGTGATCACTCACCATTCTTGGACTTGCAGCAAACAAAAGAATCGCCTGTTAGGGAGTTTCCCACTTTAGCGGCACTGAAGTTGGGGCGGTTCATCTGTATCGGACATGAAGGAAGCAGTTCCTGCTTGTCCAACGAAAGTTGACAGTATTCATTTACATTCCTTCAGCTTTTGCAGAAATGTATTTTTAGGACTTGTAACATGCTATTACTCGAATCATAATCGTTTCCCATGATGCTGATACCTTACTAGTCTGGGAGCCAGTACATTCCATATGGACAAAAAATTGATACTTGAAGCTCAAGCGCAAGCACGCAGATGCATGTAATCCTGTCAACGTTCACTTGATCATTTCTTTATTTCCATGCTCATTGCCCCGGAATGTATGGTATGACTTGTGATGCTTATTTGTTATTAAGCTCTTGCTCGATTCAGGGTCTCGCTTGCACCAGTTGCTCTCAAGTCAATTTGGCTCCATATTCAGACTAAACAGAATCAAAAGAGAGACAGTTACCTCAAAACCAACACTATGTGTGACCCATCTGACTACTCAGATGCATGGGCACACCCCACAAACCCTTCGATCAGCTATTATCCAAGACTTGAAACACTTGGCTTTAACTTGTGAATCATTTTAACACCATCACAAGTATTTCAGGAAACTAATTGTTCTAGTCGATGTTATCATATCCTTTTCAATCAAACACATACAGACTGCATCTTAAATCACTCACCGCAGTGTCCATTACGTATTAGGGACTATGGAGACTCCATTTGGCAACAAACACCGCAAGATAAGTGCGACTCCATCGTTAGACATGTTCAAGTACCAAAATGACGTAATGTAGGCATGTTAAATCACCAGTAGCATATGTATACGTGTTTGCAGGAGATTCCGTGGGCGAGCCGGAAAGGACTTCTGGTCCCCGTGACCCGAGACACAGAGCTCACGTTGAGCCGACCGGACACGTGTCCAAAGAAACGAAACAGTTGTTAAAATTCACAATTTCACCCAGTCTATTAAAATAGAAAAATATGGGCCCACTCACCGAAACTGGAAACCATGTGCACCATCTGATAATCCCCGCTAACTCGTGATGCTCCTCAATAATCACGTTTCTCACCCCATCAACACTGTGTATTGTAACTCGTAATAATGTTCGTCGATTTTTCCAATCCCAATTAAATTTAATCAAAATTTTCAGTTCAAAAGCCATAATAAAAGGTAAAAATTAACACAAGATCGTGCATTACTTAAGTTATTTTTGTGGGTGAATTATCCGTCGTTTATTGTATTAGTTAATAGGTGTTTATATATAAGCATACAAATCTTGTCTTCCCTATTTCCTAAATATATAAAAATACGGTATTTTTTAATATATACAAAAATTTCCTAAATATATAGAAAGATACTATATCTCTAATACTTTCGAATGCCCAACTTGTTTAGCAGAAATTGAATTACTAAAGACGCATTGGTTGAATATATATGAGAGATACAAAGTGAAAGGAGAAAAGATTTCAGCCATGTCAATTGACTACTAGCCACAGTCATTGCCCGATACTTGACCTCAATAGAAGAACGAGCAACAATGGATTATTTCTTGATTTTACTATAAATAAAGGAAACAATAAGCAATACAAAATAGCCAGTCAAGGAGTGATGTTGACGGGACAAGTTGTTGTGAAAATTGACTGCATTAGAGCAAGTTCGCAGCTAAATAAGACTGAAAGGAATAGTAATAAACACATAGATTTTATGGAAAAAAAACTCCTAAATTAGGGTAAAAACTACGGGCAAGGATAGAAGAATTTTACTACTGAAAAAATTGGAGAATTACAAGCAAAAAACTACACCCACAAAAATACACAAAATACTTTTGTGTCTCTCTCTCTCCTCACACCTCTCTTATTTTTTGTACTCCACTCTCCTTACATCTCCTGCCTATTTATAAGCAGGAGAATGAGAGCAAGGTTGGCCAAGAGAGAGAAAAGAGAGAGACACACACACAAAATAATTGGCCAACCTTCTTTGGCTTATTAGGTAAGTTAGGCATTCGGTGCCTAACTTGCCAACCAAGTTTGACAATTCTCCCACTTGAAGATTTGATTGCGAGTCAATCAGATCTTCACAATTCTTTCTACCTTGCCGCTTCATGTTACTTACGTCTCTGTCAGGTCACACGAGGATCGACACCACATAAATTTGTCAGCGTTGAGTGCTTTTGTCATAAAGTCTGCCAAGTTATCCATTGTATGAATTTTCTGCATATCCACCATTCCTTCTTCCACTTTCTCACGAACGAAGTGATACTGAACTC
>JAOQMS010000180.1:15943885-15958432 GCA_027563885.1 Erythroxylum longipes | reverse complement strand
TTGTGGTTTACTTATTTGAAATTTTCTAATGGATATTTTTAAAAATTTTGGTTAAAAATCTTTATTCATAAGTAAATGATTATAAAATTATAAATATATAATGAAAAAAATTATAAATATGAAATTAATCCTTAAAACAATTATAAAGTTATAATTATTTAAATAAATATATAATGAAAATTTTGAAATATTATTTAAATAAAAAATAAAGAATAAAAAATAAAAAAAATTGAATTAATGAAAAAGGAAGGAAAAAGAAGAAAAAGAGAAACGAAAAAAAAGGAATAGTGATGGAGGAGCTACAGTGTTCCGCCAAATTTGGAGGAACACTGTAGCCCTCCTCTAAAATGGAGAGATTGGCGTGTGATTCACTGTAGCCCTCCTCCAAAATGGAGAGATTGGCGTGTGATTGGAGAGATTGGCGTGCTACAGTGTTCCTCCAAATGTGTTCCTCCAAATTTGGAGGAACACTATAGCCCTCCTCTAAAATGGAGAGATTGGCGCGTGTGATTCAATAGGAACACTGTAGCCCTCCTCCAAAATGGAGAGATTGGCGTGTGATTCAATCTCTCCATTTTGGAGGAGGATTGGAGTTACTCTTATTCCTCGCAATCCAATCTCTCCAATCACACGCCAATCTCTCCATTTTAGAGGAGGGTTGGAGTTACTCTTCTTCCTCGCAGGAATAAGAATGAGAATGAGAATCTATCCTTTAGATCAAGTTACCAAAACCGTGATGAGAAACCAGTTTGTGGATCCCACCCCCTCCATCTTTTAGGGCAATCCTACAGCTTAGAAAGGAACCATCAAGAATTGACTGATGCGCTTCCTCGTTATGTCACTGTAGTTGATCCCAACCCTTGATCGATTAAATCATCAGCCGAGTGAGGGTATGTCGGCTCCATTCAAATGTACAGTCACATCCACGTGATCATTTCACCTGTCGTAAGCAAAAGAAACTAATTGGATTTTTTTAGTGGTTTCTTTTCATTTGATGAACAAATTCTTGATTTTGAAAATTACTTGATCTCGGACAATACGAAATTAAAATCAATAAAGCTGACTGATCTTAATGAAAAAGAAAAAAAGGAAGAAGAAGAAGAATAAGAGAGGACTGTTGTATTAAAACTTATACATGTGTACTTGTTGTCTGGAATTGTGATGGTGTGTGGTCGGTGGGTTATTTCAGTTCAAACTAGCTAAGTCGGAAATTAAACTATCTACACTCTCTTTGAATAGTTGATACCAACTAAGCTCTTTCGTTCAGAAGTTGAGTGAGAGCTGCTAAGTTCTTGGATTTTACGGCCGGGGACATCCATCAATCACCTTTTGAGGAGCTTCCAAATCCTTACACATTAGCATGATCAAGGATAATTCAGGTCTAAAAAGATTCAACATTTTCGTTCTCTACAAAAACCAAAATTTCTTAATATGACTCTGCATGCGAATGCAATCAAACTTCTTTTTAAGCAAGATGGGAATGAAAATCATTTTTCAAGCTCATTTATGTGGTACGATTGCTAGAATAAGTAAGCACACTTCATTACCAGTTTCTGTCATCTGTTTTTCCCCGCCTTTTCTGCTTACCTAGAAAGTCGCAGTTACTGGCAGGCTTACAGGGACAATAACCCTTCTCAGTTCTCATGTGTCGCACACACGCACACTCCGCTCACGCTCAGTGAGATTTCATGCATTAAATTCCCTCTCTCTAGCACTTTCACAGCCCATGACGTGTGTATTGGAAAGGAATCCACATTCCTATAATATTATCAACTATTTATTATTTCCAATAAGATATTAATTAAATAAAACTAACTTTTGGGGGGCCCAGGTGACTTATTATAAATACTAAAACTCTAACCCCAGAGCCTTACTTCCCCTCAGTGACTCAGTTTCATCACTCCCCACACTCTTTTGTTTTCACTCACTCTATCCTTCTTTGTTCTCTCTCTCTCGAGCTAACCTTTTGCTGAAAAAACCCAGTGAAAAAGCCAAAGAGCGAAAAAGATTGTCATTTTCTTCTAACCCTTTTCATGTTCTTTGGGGTTCTCTTTCTATGGCTACAACACTCACTCACAGTGCAAGTGCACCGCCACAGTTATTTTTTGATGAGAAGTGGAAGCTCTCAAAGAAAGAAGGCTCGTCAAGAAGCCGCTCCTCTACTACTGCTCCTCCCATGAAGACTTCGTCGCAAAGAAGGTGTTCTTTTACAAGGAAATGTGCGAGATTGGTTAAAGAACAAAGAGCTAGGTTCTATATCATGAGGAGATGTGTTACTATGCTTATATGCTGGCATGAATATAGTGATTCTTGAACGAGAAACAATGATTAAAAAAAAAAGAGGGGATCTGAAGAGAGAAAGTTGATCGAAGTTCTCTCTTTTCTTTTCTTTTTTATTTTGATCTCTTTCATTCTATGAGATGGCACTCGGGTTTGGTCCTAGTAGACGAGGCAAAGGCAATTTCTTGGCATCCGAGAAGAAAAGAGGATATATAAATATGTATATAAAGATTGGTCCTTTTTCGAGTTATGGTATTTTTTGGAGTCTGAATCTCTCCCTCTTGGAGGAGATGAGTTCTTAGTGTTATTGTTACCTTAAGTGGCGTGGAGAAATGAGTAGTATAAGTGTATAACAGAAAATGAATGAAATGTAGCGTTCAATTCCACTGTTCTTTTATGGGTTTTCACTGGCTTCATAAAATCATGATTGAAGTGATAGGTCTATCTCTGATCTCAGGATTCTCTCGACCGCCTTCTCTCTTCGGACTTTGACGAGAGAGAGTCAGATTCCTTTCAACCATTTCAGCAGGTGACATGGTGTGGATCTGATGTGTTTGGTTGCACAACTCACGATTATTTAGTTGGTTTTTTATTTTTTTTAAACTAATAATACATTGGTTTTAGTTTGATCCGATGGATGGATGCGTTAGAGTAGTTGCAATTTGGCTAACAAGATCTGAATCCCTCCCAATATTTTCGGTTCAGTTATTAAATTGAAGGCTTAGTTAACATTAGTAGCATTAGTCATTCTTTCTTAAAAAAAAAAGTAGCCTTAGTCATATCAGATGATTAATGAACGTGGGTAGAAGTACTTTTGGGTGTTTGCACTTTGCCTCAAAAGAAAAGATCTGAACCCTACATTTTTGGCTCAGTTGCTAAAAGCCTAGTTCAAATTAGTAGATTAGGGTCAGAGCTGAAGTTGTACAATCACCCAAATGACCATATTATCCAGCAACGTTGAATCTTTGACCAGTCTTTGGACCACTTTGACCATTATCAGTCTCTCACGCCTGCCATATTAGCAGCAGGTAAATTATTCAGTCATGTGAGCGGCGTAAAACAGCTTGTAATATGAGGGTATTTACGTCCATGAGAGGCTTTTACAGCTGGGTTTGCTGTTGTTGTTTGTATGATACTGTGGGTCTGACCATTCGTTAAAAAGACGGTCACCTTTGGGAATCATAAAAGCTTTACTAAAACAAGTAAGCATGGAGGAAATTTGTGGGAATAAAAAAAAATGTTTATAATAATGAGAGTAATATGCTTTGGAAATGGCAGGTGGGCTTGCCTCCACTTCTGACGTAATTGTAAAATTAGAATTTACAATGGAAGCTGTTAATTCATTTTCCTTTTATAATCAATCATATGATATATGTATATATATATATATATATAACAGTGAGTTAGTACTGTTTGTTTTACTTGACAGGATTAAAGCATCGACTCTGACTTCAATGGCTGATAGTTGATCCCATCCTCTTTTTTTTTTTTTTAACTTTTAATTTATCTTTACTATCAAAATGAAGACTCAAGTGAACAGTTAGTTCGTACTCTTTACTCTCACATGTGTTTACTACGAGGTTGGGCCCATTCTTTTCGCTTTCCCAATTCTTTTTCTTTTACTTGCATGTTTCTTTAGAGTACAACTAAGTGTTTTTAATTTCAAAAAGATGGAGATTTGAGTACTAATCACTGGGTTTTACTTTTAGATTGGCGTGCCAAAGTAATAGTAGCCATTATACACCCAAAAATGAAAAGAAAATTAGTGAAGGTGGGCTAGACTTTTATAGATTCGTGAACAAAGGAAAGTGAAACATAATCTCCGCACCCATTGCTTTTCTTAGTAGAAACAATCATTCCCTATATTTTTCTTCTTTGAATTACAACTCTTTTGGACCGATCTGCGTAAAATTGCAGTAGCATGGAAGTAAGACAAGATTGTTCCAATCCCTAGGGGCCACCGCAGAATCTGCAGTTATGATTACATGTCAATTCTGCGATTGAAATCTTTGAGCTATATCTTGGGTGATCTAAAGTTAATATCAAATCCTCAAAGGATAACACCACTGTGTGGAGTAAGACTAGGCGGGAAAAGTTTGCAGATTGGTCAACGGTCACGTCAGGGACACGCATGCATGAGTAAAAGTAGAACGATCAACCGCCTGAGCACAAACACGGCGTCAATCTATTGGAGTGAGGACATCCCAATTCCAATTTGGGCTGAGTTAGAGAACACGATAAGAAGTTGGGGGCGGTTATTGAAAGATACCAATAGGTCCAAAGGCTAACCTGCACACATCCACAACTGTTAGTTGTCACACAATCGGGCGTACCTTTCCTATGTTTGTTATAAACTTCAACTTTAGCAAAGATCCAACATTGCAGTCCAATCCAAAAGGAAGCTCGTTGGCCAAGAGACACGCGCCAGATTGGCGAGTGGGATTGATTATCCGTAACCCGCTGTGGTGACTCATGACTCGTGAGAATACAAATTGACCTGCGTTGCATTTCCAGCAAATTAGCTCTACCAGGACGCCTATGGCAACTTCGATATCGACGGAAATTTTCTCCGAGATATTGTGTTCGGTTCTTCCCCATCCTTCGATTTTTCTTTCTCCTTTTGAACCAGGTAAGTTCGTCGTTGTTCAACTATGGGCGTATGATTCATGAGATGCAAATATAACCCTAGGCGTTTTTTAACAGTTTATTGGAAGCTGTTATCCTTTTGTATTCAATTATTATTGTGAGAGGGATTACGTGCTTGAGTATGTATTGAATTCGGTTTTTGAACTGTTAAGATCTTGATTTTGGTACTCAATTCCAACTCTTGAAAAATTAGTGCACGGTAAAAGCAAATCCTACTTTTAGGCATTTCGGTTGCAAAGTAGCCTCGTGGTTTACACATGTATCTCCATTGTTGTGCCAATGCTAACATTGCGACGAGGTAGAAAGAATAAACAAGATAACATTATTGTTACCTGAATTATATACAGTTATAGGGGATTTCTCAGAAACTTAGTTTGCTTGGATCTATACTAATAATGCTGGAGACTTTACACTGTTCCTAGTACGTATAGAGCAGTTGTCTAATTTTTTTACAGCCTGTTGATTTATTTATCCATATAAATCACCCTGTGTCATGTGGTTGTATTCATTTGTAAAGCTGTTAAGTTCTTGATATATAGTTACTAGGAGATCTTATTAATTGAAGTAGGTGATCTTTGTAAACCATTTGAAAGCTATTAAGGCGTATGTTTGCCCATTATTTTTACTTCTTCATTGCTATTTCTCGGTCAAAGCTCATATTCCTAGTCACAATATATAATTGCTCTATGAATTGTTATGCTTTAGAAAATAATGCCCTTTGAATTTCATTTCTCTAAGCTCTCCTTCGTGCAATTGTTTCTTTAGTTGAGCTCTTTGGATTTATTTTTAAATGGATGTTTCCTTTCCCCAATCAGGAAATTGAGGTTTATGAAACATGGGTGACACAATTGATTTGACTGGGGATGGAGGTGTCATGAAGACAATCCTGAAGCAAGCAAAACCTGGGGCATTGCATCCTTCAGAGGATCTTCCTCTTGTTGATGGTATACTATTTTGAATACCATTTTAAAATTAACGCAGTCTTGATATTGATGGGATTATACATTGTTTAGGTGGTTGAAATGGTTCAATTTAGAATTGTCCTGGGTGGGTTTGCATCGATAATTGAAATACATGCAACCTTTACTTCAATACTCCAATAGACATTTAAAAGCTTGCCATTTTCTAGTAGTGTTTTCACTTCAACCATCTAGCTGCTTTCTAGGTTTGTTGCATGGTACAACATCTTTTGACTACTGTTGGCCGTTGGATCAAAATTTACATGTTCCAAGTCACATTAAGCTTACTTCATGGTGATTAATGCACAATTTGCATGAATCTGCAGGGCTTCTAATGTCTAACAACCACTGATTAGCATATTTTGAACTACTGTGATGGTGATTTTAACTTTTAGTGTGTCCAGGATAGTATTCCTTGGTCCAGAACACATCTTTGAAGTGGATCTTTTTGACCTTTTTTTATCTTTTGCATTTTAGAATTTCAACATACTGTCAGCTTTGACTATATGAGCACTACAATATCCGTTTTTGTGCTGAATAGTTCATTATGAGGGCAAACTTGCTGAAACTGGCGAAGTTTTTGATACCACTCACGAGGATAACACTGTGTTCTCATTTGAAGTTGGAAAAGGTTCAGTAATTCAGGCATGGGACGTTGCATTGAAGACTATGAAGGTGATGTGTTTTTTATTGCCGCAATTATTTGAAGCACATATAAGTTTGTAGGTTTATATCATTTGGGTTCTACCAGGTTGGAGAAGTTGCAAAACTCACTTGCAAGCCAGAGTATGCCTATGGCAGTGCAGGTTCCCCACCAGATATCCCACCAGAGTAATGCTACTACCCCTTTCATATATCAATTTGTTACTTGAAAAGTAAAGGTAATAATACTTAAAACGCTGCCAATTTTGGCTGAGCTTTAAGACCACTTGATTGGCAAGAAATTGGCCTGATTGTGATTAGAGTTGCAGATCTCTCTCTATTAATTGGTTATTTTTGCAAACTAACTGATTTAAGGATCAGAGATTGGCATCTTTAAGCAATTCATATTTTTATCATAAAAAATTTAAAGTTTCCAGAAAATACCTCTGTTGAAATCAGTCAAAATGTGGTCAAGATATCTTTAGTGAGCCGCTTTTTTGTTTGATGCAGTGCCACGCTCATCTTTGATGTAGAGTTAGTAGCCTGCAAGCCTCGCAAGGGTTCCAGTTTAATTAGTGTTTCAGAAGAGAGGACCAGGCTTGAGTAAGTACTGGATCACCATTTCTGCATTTTGTGTAATGAAAGATATATGATAAATGATTCCTATAGATAATGAATTTGCCGAAAATTTTACCCGCAATAGGATGCAGTAACAAATGTATCCTTTTTTCTTTTCTTGAATTATAACTAATGTATCGTTTTGCACATGAACAATGGTAAATCAGGGAGCTGAAGAAACAAAGGGAGCTTGCTGCTGCAGCAAAAGAGGAAGAGAAGAAGAAGAGAGAAGAAGCAAAAGCTGCGGCTGCTGCACGAATGCAAGCTAAGCTGGAATCGAAGAAAAGCCAAGGAAAGGGAAGGGGAAAATCTAAGTAGGACTGTATCAGAAACGAGTGGAAGTTAGTATCTTATATGATCAATTAATAAATACACTAGAACTAATCTAGTGTTCAATGGTGATGTCAATAACCCATAGTTAGAGGGTATTTTATATTCAGCATATGCTATGAACCAGCATGTCATGCATGTAATTGATCTTGATTCCTCCTGTTAGACTTCTCTCTCGAGGATGGAAGAATTCAAGTTAACTAGCTTATTTTATCACTAAAACAAAGGTCCCTCGCATGTATTATTCACATTAAACTAAAAAAAAAAAGATGAGAGATATTTTAGTCACTCTTTGTCGTTTTCCCCTTTTTTGATCCAAATTTAATCTTCCAAATTATTAAGAATGACGCCCAGTTCTGTCCATTTAAGTGTACGCGAAATTATAGTTGACTTACTGTCGGCACCTTGCTATTCACCTCGAACGCTACAGGCAACTGTAAACTCTTTATAATCATAGACTCGATTCTGTCTTCAAGTTCTGCATCCAAACGGCTTGGTAGATGTACCTCGAACTCAACCAGACGAGACTCAAGAGACCATTTCACTGCAAACTAACAGGATGCTACTATACCAGTAAAGATCTTACCAATCTCACTTGACCCTTTCTTTGGGTCAATGCTTCAAAAGATTATGGTTGATACCAATGATGTGACTACCATTGCTAAGTAGGCCCGCCCTCGTTGATATAAGGAAGTATACACCTTTTTCCAAAAAAAAGAAAAAGGAAGTATACACCTTAGACTAGCTGCTTGTTAGGTTAGTGCTGTAACTAAACCATGTAAGAAGCTTTCAGTCCACCTTTTCCACTTTCCTGCCGCCTTGAATGAGTAACGTTGTGATCACGTATCTTACCGATACCAATACCAAATTTGATTATGATATGATATTTTACCGATGCTAATATCTGTGAATATCGACTACCGTTTTAGAAAGTTTTTTAATTTATAAAATAATTTCTAAATTTTTTTAAAATTGTAGAATAATCTTTTAATACATTATTCTGTATAATTTATTTTTCACTAATTTTATCTCCAAAAATCATAATAATATAAATTTAAAATAATAAAATTTATTTATTTTTAATAGTATTTTCACACATTCCACATATAAATAATAACCATAATTATTACTTAAAGAAAATTTTTGAAGTAAATTTATATTATTAATATAATCAAATGAATACTAAATATAAGAATCTAAATCAGATAAATTAAACTATGTTAGTTAACAAAAATAATAATTACAATTAGATTAACAGTAATACAACACCATCAAAAAAATTTTATCATAATAATTCTTAATTTTGACAATAAAAATAATATTATCATAATTATAATTATAAATTAAAAAGATAACTTTTGTCATCTTAATTATATTTTATAAATAAATTAATTAACAATATATTAAACTTTATTCAATAATTTAAATTTCGCAATATATAATTTATTTTCAATTTTAAAAATTTTTTCAAAAATATATAAACATAATGAAAGGTTCAAATTTTTTTTTTTTCCAAAACAGTTCTCCAGATTTTTCAAAGTTATAGTACTAGTCGATATTTGACTGATATTTTAAATACTGACAGGTATTATGCGAAATTGCTAATACTAACCAATATTTATATATTTAGTTTTGTACCGTTTTTTTTGGCTGATATCGGCTAGTAAGGAATGAAACACATAATATTGCCCAGAAGCCTCCCTGAATTTACGAGCTGGGCATGTTCCTTGTTGCCGGAGCCATGGATCTATGCAATTATCATGAAACTGCAAAATGAGATTGGAGCTTCGTTGAGGTCCCAATTATATTATGCGACTAGATAATACATAAAAGCTATAACCGAATATCTCTTCTCCTACAAATAATTTCATCAAGGATTCCAGAAAGTTATTAATTTTTTGGTTAAAGCTTTAAACACTAGTTTTTGGGGCTACACTGGGGATTAATTTAGAGCAATAAGCTGCTTCATGGAGTTAACTACATCTTCACCGAGATTTCGAAAAAGAGTACCATCATATGGACGAGATCCGCACCCAGATCCTGACCCAAATATACCCTGGCCTACCAGGGATAATGTGCATAAAAATTTTGAACCCTTTAACCATCACAGAAGCTTTTCACACTGAACCTTAGGATAGGTGGTGAAGGGCCTAAAGTGAAACCAAATTATGGTATATGGGCTAGTCATTAACTCACCTAAGACCTATCTAAATATTTGATTAGGTACAATTTGTACACCAAATCATAAGAGTATTACTAAGTCGAAATTTACCTGAAGAAGAATACGAAACTGATGCCAGCAAGGCAAAGTACGAATCAGTTCTCCAAGATTTACTTGCTCTAAGCACACAGAGCAAGTAAGCTCTTCTTCTGAAGCTTTCACATTTCCCAACAGCATTAACAGTACCTTGCCTTTTTCGCTGAAGAAATATTCAATAAATTAGAAATTATACGATGAAGAGTCCCTATAAATATAACTGATTGTAATGCCAACGTCCCTTGCAACTACATGTAACAAAAGCATAAAATTAGGTATCAAAAGGGAAAATTTTATCATTCACCTCCCCAGGTCGCATGATAAGAATCATGCAACAGTATCATGATGCTGGACTTCCTAAGACTAAGAGCCAAAAAGTTATATAGAAACAGAAACCCAATACGGTCGGGAACATTAAGAAGTATAAGATTTGGTGCAAACATAAAGTACAAAGACTAGAGTGCTACCATAGCCAAATGAACCAATTCTACTTCTCATGTTGATGCTATTTAGCAGTTGAAATTCGGGCCATGAAACGAAAATAGAATGACAATACAAAGAAACTGCTATGTGCAGACTTGCATAGTATAACTTTTGCACAACCAATTTCTGCAACATGAAGAACTTGTACCTCAGGTGGTGGAGAAGATGAGGCTTGCTGCACTGCAGATCCATTGTTTACCAAAAAAGATAAGGTATTGTCATGTCAATATCCACAATTGTTGAAATAATGCACCATCCTAACTTCTAGATCTCCACAAAAAAAGACTAAGACCAATGCACTTGGCATAGAGTAGCACGTAGCAACCTACCTTTGAGGAGCAGCAACCTTATGCTTATGAACTGGAAGTGCATTTATCTCTTCATCAGTCATTGAAGCAGTGGTAGGAACATTATCCACATCTAGGGCTCTCAAAGTCTCATAATCTACAGACCAAAGAAAGCACCTACATTGCCTAAATAAAAAATATTCCACAGGTCAAACACCAAAAAAGAAAAAAGAAAGAGGAAGAGTACATTCATATGAGCAAGCTATATTGCATGTTTGAAGATTTCAATCACAACAATTCGCCATATGTCATTGTTTCAAAATCCTAATTCTGCACACGCCTAGGTCATCAAATTCCTGATCAAGAAGTGTAAGCTGGAGTCTGAGACCATGTAAACGCCCTCTGGTTGAAAGCACTACGGATGGCTGCATACGCAATCTCAATTCTGTGTGACCAAGTGTGCCATTGGCCATTGCAGCATGAGCCTGTGCATGAGCTTGAAGTTGTTGATAAGTGGCATACATCCTCAGGGTCGTAGCCATTAAAAAAAACTCCAAGCACAAGCCATAGCTACACAAAATAATAAATGTAAATACCGATGAAACCACCGAAAACAATAATACAATTCAAGCATCAAACAGACACAATCTACTTATACAATGGAGAACAACACCAGAAAGTTCGGGGAAATCTGGTATGAGTTCAATATAATGAAGAGCAATAAAACTGCAAGATAAAAAGAAAACGGATTATAAATCGGAAACCTACTGAAAACCCAACTCGAGGCAACAAAATAAATAAACCAAAAAGAGCTTAACGAGTACCTGAAACAAGAAAAACAAGGGGATTTGAGTTAATTGACCGAGTGGCATGAACTCGCTGATATATCCACGAAAGGATAACAACGGAAATAAAAGAACAAAAGCAGCATTGGACATACTTTGTATAGATCAGCAGAGCCAGCTCTGTACATTCTGTTAGATTATTTAACGGCCCATGTGACTTATAGATTTGAGTCCCATGAATAGTACCCAAGATAATGGTTATTGGGTATTAAATAATGAATCTCAGATGGGTTGATGACCTTTTCCCTCTCTTTTCAATTATCAAACGACATGTTGGTTGGTGGTGTTATATAAGTTTATAAAAAACTTATTGAAAAGTAATTCTGAACTATTGAAGAAACACATTAAAGAAAGAAGAAGAGAGGTAATCAACATCTATCAAACAAACAATCACAGATATAGGTATATCTACAAACGTCGATCCATAAATGTCTTACAATTAGTATCAAAGCATGGTGTTGCATGATTTGTGGTCTATCGTGTATCGTTTGAGTTTTCTGTTCGTTTTTGTTTTGTTCTGTATTTGTAATGGCATTACTTTTTGCACTGTACTGCTATGAACAAGTGCACTGCCATAAATCACAGACATAGTAATAGAAACAACTGCACGTTTTGATGCTTTTCGTTTTGATGATTTTCAGATGTTAATAGCATTCTCATTGTTTAACCGAAACATAATGGTCATGAATGGATGGTTTAGATGAAGGGTAGTACACAGTAGAGAGACTTGAAAATATAAAACCGAAAGTTTTCGATATGAAGAGAAACCAAACACAAGAGATGCTCTTGGTAATGCTTGATATGGTTTTTGTATCTTCAGTGATTATCATGTTGGCCAGAGATGCTCTGGATAAGGTTGGAATGGTTTTCATATGAATAAATAAATAAAAAAAAGAAGGCAAACGAAAATGCAGAAATCGAATCTGTGTAAAGAGGAAGATGGGACGCGTGTTGCCCCCATCTGACATGATAGGCAGTGCACTGCACGCGCTTGCACTGCACAAGCAAGAAAGGCATGTTGGCGTATGCTCTACACGCACCAGATAGGACTTTATGGCCCAAAACATGCTTTTGGGCTGGATTTTTGGCCCTTTGGGCCATTAAAGGATAAGATTAGGTTATTAAATGATTATGACCTAATTTTATGGAATTTAATTTAGGGTTATATTATGTAAACTTAATTATTAAATAATTATATTATGGACTTTAACCCTAAGTAAAATAATTTTAGGATGGGACATAATGGATTATTTAATTCATAATTGATTTAGTTTTATGCATAATATAATTTTGAAAATCAGTGCCTTATTATATGTTTATTTGGTACTTTAAATATTTTATATTATGCATTATTTGGAATTAAATTGTCTATTATATGTTGAATGTGCTACATGACATTATGGTAATTTAAAGTAGTTTGTTAGTCACCAAAGTGACCAAGCTAATTTAAATTAACTTTTGTCATGTACAGTAATTGTCCAATTAAATGTTTATTGCATGAAAAGCTTGTTAGTCACCAAAACGGCCTAGCTTAAAAATTAAACATTTAATTGTGAATGTTTCAATTGTTCATGTTGATATGATGCTATTAAAATGACATAAAAGATGAACTGAACAATTGAGATTATTAATTATAATGCTAGGAGGTCACCAAAAGGTGGACCATTGCTTATAATTAATAATATTAAAGGGACTTTATCAACATATTTAGTTAATATGATTGTATATCCAAAGATAACATACATGTTGACTAGAATATGATTGATTGTCTATTATAGTGAACTATATTTGCATCATGATAGGTTACAGCTATGTATTTAAATTTTACCCAAAGGAGAATTTAAATGCATAATCAAAGTTTATTATTAGTTTGAATCCATTTAGGTCTACTCAAAGCATTAATGTGTGAGCTATATGTTGTATTTGTAGCATCTTCAACTTTGTTCGATTTAGGGAATGACTTGATCAAGTTCAATGGTCTAAACTATGCGAACTGGTTCGAACAAATCCAGTTCCAACTGGGTGTAATGGATTTGGACTTGGCCATAGTTTCAGACTCAAGGCCCGTAGCCATAATTGAGACCAGTTCGAAAGTTAACAAGTCTTATTATGAGGCTTAGGAATGGTCTAATAGGTTGAGTTTGAATTTGATTCGAATGACAATCGTGGAAAATGTGAAGCCATCAATGCCTAAGACGGATAATGCAAAGGAGTTTATGTTAAAGCTTAAAGAATACTCCGGACAAGTCCATAGTAGGGAATTTAATGAGTGAGCTAACGACCAAGAAGTTTGATTGGTCACATCCCATTCATGACCATGTAACTCATATGTCAAACCTAGCTGCAAAGCTGAAATCTATAGATATGGATGTGAGTGAGTCCTTTCTAGTATAGTTTATTATCAACTCACTTCCTCTTGAGTTTGGCCAGTTCTAGGTGAATTATAACACCATTAAAGAAAAATGGAACCTTCAAGAAATTAAGGCCATGTTTGTTCAGGAGGAAGGGAGATTGAAGAGAATGAAGGAGCACTCCGTTCATCTCACATTTCATCTAAGAGCTAGTAGCAGCAAGCATAAACTAGGAATGAAAAGCAAGGATAAGGACAAAACTCTCAGTAAAGTTAATGAGGGTCGAATCAGTAAAGATAAGAGGTGGCACTTCTGTAAGAAGCCTGGTCACTTCAAGAAGGATTGCCCTAAAAGAAAGTCTTGGTTCAAAAAAAAAGTACATACTATGTCTCAGTATGTTTTGAATCAAATCTTATTGAAGTGCCTAATAATACCTGATGGTTAGACTCTGGTGCAACTACTCATGTGTCACATGTTCAATAGGGATTCCTTTCAATCCAAACCATAAATGGAACTGAAAAGTTCTTATATATGGGGAACAGAATGAAGGCAAGAATAGTGGGCATTAGGATGTACAGATTGATCTTGGACACAGGAAGTTACCTGGGTCTAGAAATGTGTCTTTACATTCCTGAATGTGCTAGAAATTTAGTTTCTGTTGCTGATTGAGCCCAAGTTTATTACATAAATTGGCGACATTTTCATAACTTTTGCTACACTTTTTGACTCTTATCTCTAGCTTTTGTGCTTAAATTGATTCTTGAGTGTGTGATTTTATTTTATGTAGTTTGAAGGTAAAAATTGTTACAAATTAGTATTCATTACACTAATTAATTTTCTGAGAACAAT
>JAOQMS010000180.1:15925945-15938764 GCA_027563885.1 Erythroxylum longipes | reverse complement strand
TAATAAAAAATAAATTAAATTATCAATATAATTACACTCTCTACATTCCTTGTCTGCTATACTTCTTGGTGTAACATAGTACTTCTGATTCATAGTTTTAACCTGAAATTAATCTCAACAAAAAGCATCTATATCAGAAAAATTATAAAAAAATAATATGGAATAAATTTGAATATCTAAGTAAGAATGGAGTCAAATGTGTATTAAAAGATATGGCAATTACAACTAACAAAGAGTTATAAGACAAGTAGTGAAGGTTCACACTCTCTAAATTCCTCGTTTGCTATACTTCTCGGTATAACACAGTACTTCTGATTCGTAGTTTTAACATGAAATTAATCTCAGCAAAAAGCATCTATATCAGAAAAATTATACAAAAAAATATTGCGGAATAAATTTGAATATCTAAGTAAGAATGGAGTATGTTGAAAACCTGTTCAGTCCACATTGATTAAATATGTCTAATAGATTAGTATAGATATATGTACCTTGTGGAGAAACCACCGAGCTCAACAAAGCTTGAGCATGTCTTCCCCCTGATCAAAGCAGTAGCAGCAGCTGTACAAATTGTCAATCTAACAAACAACTAATTAAGTTTCACCAGAAAATAAAATTATGCCAAAGATTCAGCCAAAAGATTTCATTTGTTACCTCTGACTATCACCCTGATGCTGTTGAAGAAGAAAGTTCATGCACTTAGGAGAACAAGGAAGAGAAATAGCGCCAATGAATTGTGAAGCTGCAGCTACTCTTTGCTGCTGAACAGACTTGGATCTAATCATCTCATGGCACTGGTTAAGCATATCAAACTTGTTTAGTGAACCCACCATATTTGCACCATTTGATTCTCCAAGACCACCATGCACAAACCTACAGTTGCTCCCGTTTTTGCAGTACCCTCTAGCGAAGTAAAGACAAGGTCTCCATCCTATCTCGGAAGTTGGGTCTTCCGACGCTAAAACATCGTTAACAGAATAGCTCCGTCGATGAACAGAATCAACCTAGTAGGAGGGAAACAGTAAAGAGGCATGACGAAGAAAGGGAAAAATGAGAGCCTTCCAGAAATTACAGAAAGTGGAAAAAAGGGGTTTTTATCTTCGGAACACTTACTACTGAAGCTTTTCAATTGTTTTATTAGTTGAAATGGGAGCCATTAGATCAAATGGACAAACGGAATGAATTTTGTGTTCGTCCATCTCATTTGTTCATAATATTATATACTTAATAAGTAATATAATTTATAATGGAATTAAGCAGATGACCATCATTTAGTAATTCCTAGTGACTATTCAAATAAAAAATTATTATATATTTTTTTGTTGTTTATAGTATATTAATTACTACAAAAATGATGGCCACCAAACTTTTTTTAAGAGTCGGTAAATATTAAATTAACTTTTATAATGAATTTATTATACCAATTGAGATATAACATTTTTGAATATTTATTTTATACATAAATTATGAACTTAAACATGAAGTGTTAAGGTAAAATGGAAACCTTAAGCACAACCTGAAAATTGTAGTATTATAACTTTATTAGATATGCAATATAATATATAATAAAGTTATTTATAATAAGAAATAAAAACTTCAATAAAAAAGTAAAAATAATATGTTGCGTTACACTCTTTAAGTCTTAATTAATTGTGAATTTCAACAAGAACACCATTATTCATCTGTATTTTATAAAAACAAATGAAAATGCTGCAAATGTTAAAGATGATGTGTCGCCTTCGCCATGGTTTGGCTTGAAAGTGGTTGTGTGCTTCTGACAAAGATGTGGTTACACACGTGGCTTTCCCTATTCAATGCATTTCCCGCCAAAAGTCCCCATCTATCAATTTTTTTTGATTTATTATATAATTTGAAAGTCTTGACAGTTACATCTCATTGCATTACTCCAATTATTCTTCAACTATCAACAAATAATAATAATGATAATTTATTAGCAGATAAATTACGGAAAATTATATATTGGTTTAGAAATATTACCAAAAAAAAAACTGTATGTGAGAAGTGTGTTCTCTATGTAAAAGAAATTGGAAAAAATAAGAAACGAAGAGTGACAGACAGCAGCAGCAACTAGCAACTAGCGAGCAACCTTGGCCATTCGCTGGCAACCACAGTGTGCCTGCTGACAAAAATCACATCACCACCCAAAATTGACCATACGTGATTCTCTGGCCTCCACTTCACTAACTTCTGTTCATATATGTATACATCATACGAATAGAGGGAGCATCAGCTCAGGAATCACACATTAAATATGACAATAAACCCCCAAATAATATCAGTTTCCAACAATATGGTCATGGTCAGAGTGGTCAGAAATTAGTTAAACTTTCGATTCCAGGTTTTTTTTAATTACTATTTTAGGTTGTAGATGGAATCTGACCCTATCTATAAAACCAAACTCAAAAGGAGTGAAAAGTAATGAGTACAATTTTGTAAATCTATATTGGTTTTATCTGAAAAATTGGGTTACAATTTGCAGCCTAAAGAAATGTATATTACCCTTTATTTTAGAATTCAGGATCACATTTTGATATGTATTCTATTCGAGAGCACGTCATTTTAATTAAAGACATACTTTATACAGGAGAATGATGGTGGGCAAAATAATGAAAGTAGGCAAAGATAGGCGGAGAAAGACAGGAAAGAGGACGTTTGAGTTTTGTTAAGTTTTTTTTTCCTGTTTTCTTTAATAATAATTAATTTAATTTAATTATAATTTGGCGTAAAAATTAACCTTCACTTAACATTTATTGTAACTGACCGACGTACCTGCTCCCTTAGACACGTAGAATATTTTTACAAAAAAACTTAAAAATTTTGTTACTAGCTATACTTACAAGTAATGATTGACCCTTTAAATAGCTGACTCAATCGAATCCTAAGGTCGACCTGTACAAACAAACTGCAAAGCCACCAGAGCCACTTGTAAACCAGATGTAAAAAAAGAGTGTCATTTCACACATTTAAGCCGAGCTTTTGACTGGCAAGATCACACCTAACCTCAGCTAGCCCAATCCTAGATTTCTCTAGATCATACTCCATCCAGAAATTTTGTTGGTGATGGTGACCAATCACAAACGCTTCAATCCCGAGCAAGTCGGAGTTCCCAAAAGAAAAGCACCACACCGAATCACTACCCCTAACTTCTCCTGGTACCTTGTACAACAACTTCTCACCCGACAGACTCATCTCCGCCCCACGAAACATCATGGTAACCACTGGTAAAACGGGTAAGTTGACCCGACCCGTCTCAACTAAATAACACAAATCCATAGCTCCCTGAAACACATAATTGGCATCGTCCAGAACTCTGAGAACACCTCTGGTTTGAACCAGAAATTCATTTCTCAAAGCAGTGTAAGCTGGACCCAGTAGGAATGTGAACTGGGTACCCGAGTCAACCATGGTTTGACCCGCCCCGGTATGGTCCGGTACGAAGATTGATTTGGGCAGAGAGAGTACCCTGTTATTTACCTTAATACCATCTAATTGAATTGAATAAGCGACCCGATCAAAATACGGCAAAGGGTCCGAGATTTGAACCAAAGGAGTATAGCTTAACGGTTCAAGCCACGAGAAACTGGCGTTCCCGAGAAGTAGAACCCCGGAAGAGTCTAAACCGGATATGCAATACGAGAATTTGGGAAACCCCATTTGGTTCACAAACGATAGCAAACCACGATTCATACCCATTAACCCCGTTGTCTTCGCATCTTCTTCAGAGGTTGAACTGTAACCAGTATCCATGCACCCGAAAACAGTTCCGGGTTGACTAGAGGATCCGATTTGGAAAGTTTCAAATGCGAGATTACCTTCCAACGACGTAGCATCTGCATAGGAGACGATGACATGGCAGAGATTACTTGAGTCGCATGAAACAGGATTGGTAAGGTCACGTGTTCTTGTTTTGCAGGTCGAAGAAGAACAAGGGATTTTAGTATATGTTGTTGAGGCTAGGGGGTTAAAAACTGAGTCCAAATATGGTGCTTTTTTGCAGTGAAGCCATGACAGTTCACTGCCCGTATCAAGAACCATGGTGACGCTTTGAGGAGGCGAGCCAATCGTAAGCGAGACTGTCAGAGAAACATTGTGATGAAATAAAAGCTTGTATGTGGCAAGAGAGGACGTCGAGAAGATTCTTGCGGTTGGTATATGAGGATGTTTCTGGGTTTTGAGAGGTAAAATTATTGATCTCGGGAATTGTGTCGTAGAAAAACAGAGTATAGAATGCAAACAAATTAAGCAAACAGTGATTTGGAGCTGGAGAGCTGAACTAAGAGAAGCCATAAGTGTAGGTGCAGCTTTACTATGAGTGGTTTATGGTTATAGAAATAGCAGAGGGAGGATAAAGAAGAAAAACAAAGTTGCTGGTATTTCGAGGGCTGGTGGGTGTTGACGTGAGTGGGGGCTCTTGTTCGTGGGATAATAAGGTATTGCTTAAACACTAGACTCTGGCGAGATAATGGCATGCTTTGAAATAGTACGTGATGTTTTTTATGTGGTTTTTGCATAGGAAAAAGATAGGACAGGGCATATAGTTTATATAACTTAAGAACTTATATGTTAATGCACATTATATTAGTTATGATAATGATAAAAATGAATAATTCTATTTTGGCTTTTGAAGCCAAGCACAAGCATTTGCTGTTGAAAAACGACAATTGAGTCTCCACTTTCCAGGGCCTCAAGTCATGTATCATTATATTGCTTTAAAAAAATTAGGAGAGAAGCCCAATTCCTTCCAACAAATTCAGACACGGCACTCATCGAATTAATGAGATAACGATAGACACTTGATCAACTATAGATGATTGATTCCACTTTGCATTCATATGGTAGTCGCATCTGGATAATATTCATTCACGTGCAATGCATGGCAGTGTTCTTACGATACGAGAAGGGTAGCTACATAATTCTTTTTCTTTTTTGTTTTTAGTTAACTTTCTAATACAGAAATAAGACAAAATATGATTTTATACTTTGTCTTTTAAAGATTGTCTAATCAGAGCTTTAGGAAGATTTATTCACTTTCCTTCCTAATCTTGCACAATCTGGATTCTTTTCTTGGCCCCGGTTTTGCTTGGATTTCTAATTAAAAAAGATTCTTAGTGAACTGTGCACGAAGTGACATATGTTTGTGCCGTTCTGGATTCGTATCCTGATACACTGGTGATTTGGGTAGAGATTTCACTTCATGACAAGGGAGTGCCTCCATCACACTATTGCGGATTCAACCTGACAGAAAAAACAAGAGCCAGTCTTGGAGAACTGTTTGAGAATAAATTTGCTTTTATGTTCAAGTATAGATGCGTCATTTGTTAGCTCTTATCAACTTGATATAGATGGTTTAAAGATCAAGCATCTTTTTGATTGATCTGTCTAATAGTTGCTTGTCTTTTATACTGTCTTATTTTGGTTAGAGCAAAGGAGTCAAATAGTGTTACTAAATTGTTTCAAGATAAATAATATGCTGTCATTAAGTTTGCTCCAAAGAGTTTAATCTAGTGAAGCACTTTTGGGTTAATAAAAAATGTTCATTGGTCGATTTGCTTACAAGTCATACGTCACCTTTAAAATTTTCTATTATGACGACAAAAACATGTAAATCTTTAAACTGAAATATGAATATGAATAATACAAACCCTCTGCTCCACAATCTGCGTCTCTGCTTGCGTGTAGACTCCGATCTAATAATACCATGCCATTCGTGCCAAAGGGAGGGACACGCTATAGTATAGTCACACTTCCAAGAACCTTCCCAGTGCACGGAGAAAGATATGTCACAAAGACCAATTGTACCCCTGCAAAAGGTGTCTCCTTGTAAGATACAGCTGGGGACAAAAGTTGGAAGTTTTATTATCCAAACAAGGAAATAAGCCTTCAGCCACCCAAACCCATGTCTTGGGTTTGGGTTTGGGGATGAGAAAGAAACCTTTGTTTTTCTTTAATAATAATTATTTTATATGATTGTATTTTATTGGTGATTGCGACACATAGTTTGATTAAACAATGATATGTAATTTTGGGCAAAGACGGATAATCGACACTGTGGTCTGTGGGCACCCAATCTACATCATCAAATTAGTCAAATATCACATTTTGCGACCTAATGTGACTTTTTTTTGGGAACTAAAGTTTGGTTTGGTGTGATGAATAATTGAGGGACTGTCAAGCATTATCGATCTGGTTTTTCTTTTTAAATTTCGATTTGTTACTGTTGTCTCTACCATTCATTCTAAGGCTTTTTTTGTGATTGTTATTTAAACACTATGCTGAATAAAAATATAAAAAATATATTGTGAATAAAAGAAGTTTAGTTGTTTAATGTAAAATGTCGAAATCAAATTTAAATTAAATAATAAAATTGCTCCATACATATTTAATGAATATATTTTGATCATAGAATAAAATAGCACAATTTAAATCAAAATACTAAGTATAGCGTCATCCATAGTAAATATGCTTTTCAAGTAAAATATTAATTTTATAATTCATTGTTTTGAGGAAGTCTTTTTTTAAACTTATAGTCTTGAAATACTAATAAAGCACATCAAAATCTGTTTTTAATAAAAATACCTTTAAATGATCAAAAATAGTTTTAGGATTAAACCTAAACAAATAACAAGTTGTTAGAAGTAACTTGTAAGCAAATATTGGATAGCTAAGACGTAGTTAATTTTTTTTTCAAAATAAGGATTAAATTATAATTTTAATAATAAGTTTGGTATCCATCACTATATGCATAGTTTTTAACATGCAAAATTTTCAAAATACTATGTGGTGACTATTAACTCATCGAGCAGTGTCTCTCGTCATTATCTGGCTCTCTTATATGGGATTTTTCACCGATTCTTATCACACCAGGTTAGGGGTTAACATGTTACTATCGTCATTAAGTAGTTCATATCGTAACTTGTCAGTTGATACAAAAGAAACAAGCTATCACAGCTATATTCCAACTCAAAAACAGACCTCTCATTTTCCATCATACATCTAACATTAATGAGCCTATTGTCTATTCAACCATAATTATAATGTACGTGTTTTCCACGTATAAGACATACCAACTGAAGGCCAAGGTACCTACTTAATTACCTAATAAAAAGATCAATTGCTTTAAATATATTTGGCAGGAGTGTATACTAAAAAAAAAAATATTATTGAAGTTAATCATCCCTTACACTCCCTATTCGTATACCATTGCTTAAGTTAGCACACTTATCTCTAAGTCAAATTTAGAGGCAGAAAACGTGAATATGCACTTTGATTATTTATGTTGAGGAGATTCCACATATATTTGATACCAAGAATTAGTGCCTTCTCATTGCTACAGATCCTCAGTGAACCCAAAACCAAAAGAATGATTATCGAGAAAGAATCAACCTAAACTGTTAGCGTACATGTGTATTATCAAAATCTAAAATTTCTTTCTACACTTTTGGGTGCAAAATTTCATATTATTCTTTAGTTATTTATGGACTGAGACCGTAACTAAAGTGTTAATAGGAAAGAGTAAATTAAAAGTCGCTCAACTTTATGACCACCGCTGGTCTAACAAATGGCACTACAAGAAAAATGTCATTTAGAGACGGAAATTATGGACGAAAAACATAAACATTCCGTCGGTAAGTCAGGTTAGTGACAGACTTTATTAACAGATAAAGGCGTCATAGAAACGGCCGTAGGTAATAATTCCCGACAAAAAATAGAAAGTCCTTTGGTAAATTTACCTACGGACAATTAATGTTCTGTTGGTAAATATATCGATAATTTTTTGTGCGATTGACCGTAAGTAAATTGCCGACGGACAGAATCATTCTGTTGGCATATTTACCGACGGTTACATTTATTTCATCGGTAAATGTACCGACGGTCATTCTTCTGTTGGTAAATTTAGCGACGGAATTGATTGTTCTGTCTGTTGATCTTGTCCCATCAGTAAATAGAATTGATTTTACCAACGGAACCACAAATGTCCGTCTGTAAATCAACCAGAATTTTTTTTAAAAATATACCATCAATAATTTTTATTTGATGATGTTATGGTTGGTGCACAGTTTAAACTGTTATGAATTTAATAGTATACATTTAATTTGTTTAAATAGAAAGTTGATTGATGATATAAAGTTAAAAATATCTTAATTGATAATAAAACATTAAATTTTACATAATAAGTTTTTGTAATTCAAATGAAATGACTACAAGTATACTATTGATTTGGTGATGACGGATGCTCTGATTGGTGCGATGAGGGTAACCCTTCAACTCAACCACCTCATTACGGAGCTAAGCTATGTACTCCATCAATGTCTACACTGTGCTCCGAAGCTCTTGGACTTCATTGATTGTGGACCACCTACTAGATGCTGCTGAACTGAACGTGGAAGATTACGAGTAACATCTATTCGCAAATGAACCTAAGTCGAATATCCTTCCACGATAGTTCATAATACACATATTTTCATTCCAAAATTCACATATCAAATTCAATTGAAATACAACAAAGTAAAGAAATCAGAATATAAATGTAAAGTGTAGATACTTACAAGTCTCTCTGCATGCTCGTGGTCGGTAATAGATCCTCCCGTATGTACGGGAAGACTCTTTCCTCCTGGTCCTCCACGTTTGTTGGTAGAATTACGCTTTGAAATGAACATTACTTCAAGTGATTTCCAATACTGCTGCCAATGACTTCATATTTGTTCAGAAATATAAGACGATCGTACACCGGCCTTGTATATTGTAGCAACAAAGTCCTGATAACGTGTACGCGCTCGTCTCTCCTATACTCTATAAATCATCGCGTCAAATTCAGAATCCTAAAAAAATTCTTTCTGAAGCAAAAGGAAAAACATTCGATAAATACTTATAATTTAATAATATTTATCTAATTAATGTATAAAAAATAATTAAAAAAGAAAACAATAATTTTTGTTGTACCTCAAACTCCTGATAGTAAAATTCCTTTGTGACCTGAGAGATATTCTTCCATACATAACCCTTAAGATCAATCTTCTCCTTGAATTTGGATGTCATGTTTCATGAGTACTGTCCAGATGGAATGAACCTAATATAAAAAAATAATTTTATACTATTTTTAAAATTTAAACCTATAACTTAATTATAAACATATAGTATTTTATGTATTTTCACTTACATATTGTTGACAACTATGACGTAAGTTCTTTCATCAGGTCCCTCAGCTCTAAGCTGGCGGCTGCCTCCTTCATCCTTATTGTTTACCCTTAATATCTCTGTCGATATAAAGGTTGTGAATGATGTAGGGGTGGTAGATGGTGTAGCAGCAGGTACGAAAGGTGATGCCTCATCTGCAAGAGTAGTAGCTGGAGGGGAAGGAGGTGATTTAGTTTTAGTTACACCATGAGATGCTTCACCTGTACAGTAAGTACCTCCGAATTAGTCTGAATCTCGGTCACATCGTATCCTATCTTCTCTTTGGTGGCATATTTCAACCTGAAATTAATATTTGATTGAATTTTCTAGAAATATTACAATTTGATTTCAATATTTTATACAATATATTGAAAAGGAAATAATTGATTTGTTGAATATAATATTCAATTACAAACACAAATTAATCGCTATCATCACTTAATTGTAAATCAAAATCATCTTCTTTTTCTGAAGAATTTGAATCAAACTCAGGCTCTTCTTCATATCTCTGGCCCTCCTCATCCTCTCCAAATAAAATTTCAACATATTCATTACATGGAGCATTCAAAGGTTCATTATCCTCATATACGACAGATGCATTTATTTTATAAGCATCTTCCTGAAACACTTCACTTTCAATTCTCTGTTCTCCTTTTCATGTGATTTAAAAACACCTATAGGTTTAACTTTGCAAATGGTCAACCAATTTGACTTATCTTGTTGTAAGATGGGAAAAAGGAACATAATACACTTGGATCACTTGCATTGCTAATACGAAAGGTTCCAAAATCTTCTTCGTTTGTTGATTTCAACTAGATTGTATTGGCTATATACTTTTGTACCAATATTTGGAGTTGAATCAAACCAATCACACTTAATTATCACACTTTGCTTTATTGGCAATGAAGGGTACTCAATTTCAAGTATCTCAATAATTTTACCATAGTAATCCAACAATTCTCCCTTTATGCAAACTCAACTATTTATTGTTGCCATACTATGACCATAATATTCAGTATGATATTTGTATCCATTAATGAAATACACAGGATATGATTTAACAGTTCACAAAGGTCCCTTCGCAAGATCACATATGAACTTGTTCTCTATTAGATTTTCTAAGGCCTATAGAAAAGAAAATATTATATTAAATAGTATATGTCATTTGAACACTTAAATCTTATAATTCAATCATTTCAATATTTGCAAGTGAAAACTTACATATTGCTCAAACCATCGAGGAAAGTGTCTTTCAACTTCTTTATTGATATTATCCTTTGTTTTTTCAGGTATGAGCTCGTGTAACAATTCCTCGTATAATCTAAAAACATTATTATGTATTTCAGTTATGCATAACAATAAATTTCAAAACCCAAATAATCAATTTCAACTTATTGCACGAAAGGTTGAACCTCTTGACAGTTCAATAAAATGCGACCATGGGCAGCCTCAATTTCTTCCTCTGTTAACATTCTTCTTGTTGAATGTCCATATGTTTGTCCAGGATATGTGAAAATGGATAAGTTACCATCAGCATCACTAGTTCCTCCCTCATCTTCATTACGAGGAACTTTTCTTTCTCTTGTATAAACATGTGACTCAAAATAATGTGAACAAAATGTTCTAGCTTCCTCCACTAAATAAGCATTATATATCAAACCTTTAACTCTAGCCTTATTTTTCATATTTTTCTTCAAGTGATGCAAATACTTATATGAGCAAATAGGGTTATACTAATTTAGTTATTAAAACATGTTATGACCTCAATTACAATCTTGTTTGTTGATTTACCTCTTAAATGGATACATCCAACAATATTGAACTGGACCAGCTAGTTTAGCCTCGTGTGCTAAATGGATAAGTAGATGCTCCACACAGTCAAAGAAGTTTGGAGGAAATATCCCTTCTAACTTGAACAAAATTACTAGAATTTTCCTTTCTAGTTTATCCATTTCAGATAACTTGATTTCAGATGATGTTAAGTGTTTGAAAAATAAACTTAATTCTGTTATTACTTCCCAAACCTTATTCGGTTGCAACTCTAGAAATGCAATTGGAATTAGCCTTTGCATAAACACATGACAATCATGACTTTTCATCCCAAAAAATTTGTAGTTTCTCATGTCCACACACCTTGCCAATTTTGAAATATATCCATCGGGAAACTTTAGACTTTTCAACCATTCAAACAATATTTCCTTATGTTTTTTGTCCAAAGTGTAACATGCTTTTGGATATTTACCGGTGCGAAGATCTTTATGTAACTCATTCCTTCTACAAAAAAGTTTCAAATCAGATCGTGATTTTGCATTGTCTTTTGTCCTCCCTTCAATGTTCATTATGGTATTGAACAAATTGCCAAAAATATTTTTTTTCAATATGCATCACATCTAGATTATGGTGTATCAAATTAGTTTTCCAATATGGAAAATCCTAAAAGATGCTTTGTTTTCTCCAGCCAATGTTTCTACTAATGCTTGTATTAATTTCATTAGCTTCAAATTCTGTAAATTTCAGCAAGCCTAATTCCTTAATCTCCTTCAATATCTCTTCACAAGCTTTGTGAGAGGGAGAAGGTGTTTTTACCATCCTATTCTTAATGAACTTTTGTTTATTGTGTCTAAATGGATTGATCTGGAGGAAGAAATTTTCTGTAGTTATCAAACCAACATATTTTGCCCTCGTTTGGAAGATAAAACACATAAGAATCATTGCCACAATAAGGACAAGCCAATTTCTCTGTTGTGCTCAATCCAGACAATATGGCATATGCCGGAAAATTACTAATGGTCCACATCAAAGCTGCTCTCAACACAAAATTTTATTTTAGAGACACATCATATGTCTCAACACCATATTCCCAAAGATGCTGCAATTCAAATATCAATGGTTGCATCAATTTCATGCTTTCAATTTGTAGGCCCTGCCATAATCATTGTCAAGAACATATGTCTTTTTCATACACATCCATAAAGGAAAATTATAAGGAGTAATTATGATTGGCCATGATGAATATTGCTGGTTGGATTAACTAAAAGATTGGAATCCATCTGTCGACAATCCCAACCTAACATTTCAGCTTTCAGCTGCAAGCTCATAATGGGTGTCATTGAAATGTTTCCATGCCAGTGCATCTGATGGATGACTCATTATTCCATCTTCCTGCTCATGTTCATTATGCCATCTCATGTGAGATACAGTAACATCAGAAGCATATAGTCTTTGAAGTCTCGAGATTAATGGGAGATAATAGATTCACTTCCAGGGTACTAATTTATGTTTCATTGAACGCTTTCTACACTTGAACCTAGATTGACCAAAAAATTTGTACTCTTGTAATTCCACATCATCTCCCCAATACAACATACATCCTAATTTGCAATAATCAATCTTTCAACAGGTAAACCAAGACCCTAATAAGTTTCTTTATACTGTAAAAACTATCAACCATTGCATGATCAAGATGCAATGATTCATTATACCATCTAAGAATTTCATCAAAACTATGATCAGAAATATTTCTGAAGGACTTTATGTTCAATATTCGAGTAATTGAAGACAATTGAGTCATTGTCTCACAATTTGGCCATAGTTCTTGGTCAGCTGAGTGTAGTAAGTCAAAAAACT
>JAOQMS010000180.1:15886506-15911543 GCA_027563885.1 Erythroxylum longipes | reverse complement strand
GCATGAGCTTGAGATGTGTTTTCCTAATTTCTCCGATTAATCTCTCATGTACCCGTTTTTATAATTCGACCCGTTCTCTGGAAATGGGATGTTACACATATAACATATAATTCACATCTTTGCATTTTGCATAAATTATCACATATCACATTCTCACTTAAGGAGTAAGACAATTTTGCATTTCAAACAATTAAACGTACTTATTAAAATGTATATGAAATGTTAATGACTCTTTTTCAATTATTACATTGTTGTGACCGAGTAGCTAAACTGTCCCATATCTATTGTGGATACCGGACTCATTTATACTGTCCCTTATCTGTTAGGGATACAGGGCTTATTTTACATAGTGAGCCTTTGGCTCTTAATCACATTTGGAGCTTTAAGCTCGTTTTCGGTGGCTACTCAGGTCATAACTCTCATTATCTGATCATTTATTCATGTATGGAATGCATCTATCATAATCAATCAATCATGTCAAGAAGCATTTAGTTCGTCGCATTCACATATAAGTAGCACTTCAACATCACATTCATGCATCAAGTCTCGGACCTTCATTGTCCGGCATCAACATAATTAAATCACATTCATATCATCATTCAAAACATATTCTAAAGTAAACAATTAATTGCATGAAACCGTCTAGGTCACTCACTGATTGCTCCCGAAGCTATTGCCTTGAAGTTCCGGCAATTACACATATCACACTTTTGCATAATTATAAGTGTTTGTTAATGCACATGTACGTATATGAAATATGCACAATGCATGTTCATCACAATCCCGAGTATCGCTCTATTATTCTCATCATGTAAACATTCATATTTCCAAACTGACATAAGTATCATTTATACTTATGGTTTATACCTCAATAAAACCATTAAAATCGAAATTCATAACTCATTTTGTCAATTTAGATTTTTCCTGAAACACACCTTCAGGTCTACTATACATGATCAATCTGACAATGAAAATGAAGTAATTTGGCAATACTTTCTTTTAGAAAAATGTTCCCCGTTATTTTAAGTTTCTGATTACACTAAGATCATTCAATTTGGTATAGTATTCCAAAAGTTATACTCCAAATAATTCGGACTATTCTTCAACTGTAATAGTATTCTGTACCAAAATTCAAGTCAGATTTTGGAATTCTATAGATAGAATTAAAATTAGACTTCTTCAAAAAAATTGTATCCCTATGTCTCTAGTTTAATATAAATCAAGAATAATTCCTTTTGGATAATTACAGGACAAGTTATGTCTAAAATACAGAAACATGTTTAGTGAAAATACTCCGGTTATGAAATTCCAGAACTCCTCATCAATTTCGTCCCAAATTCATCAATCAATCTCCTCCAAATGATTTCAGATGGTTATAATTTTTGGTAGAGATGTAGAACGTGTTTCAAATCTGTTGGTTCAAATCCCATTCAGCTCAACAAATTTTTAAACAAATTAAAAACCATAATTAACACCAAATATCAAAAAACATCGCATATTTATGCATCTTCTTCATTTTTGCATTTTCATCTGTCATTTTTTTGCACTTTAATTTTTTTTGTACATTCTCCATTTTCATTTCACCATTTTAACTCCCATTCAGCTCAACACATTCTTAAACAAATTAAAGCCATAATTAACACCAAATATCAAAAACCAGAAAATTCTCCACGCATGTTCTTCATTTCCTACACTTTCCTTCATTTTTCTGCATTTTGTTCATTTTCTTCTTTTCTTTTTCTCAATCTAACATTTGTAATTTATATCTACCCCATTTTCGACTTCCATTTAACTCAAATCATCCACAAAAATAGCCAAAATCCCAGATTAAAACTCAAACATTAAAATAGAAAAATTCATGCATGTTCTACATGTTTTCTGCACTTTCATTTTTCTGCATATTTATTCCCTACAAATTCTTCATTTTTCTTCTCAATCTTTCATTTTAAATCACTTTCCCATATCGGAACATCATCTTACACCTCTTCCTTAACTCTAAACCCATTTTAAAACATCTCTAAAAACACTCAAAATAGAACATATTCCCATACTCTCAAAATAGAACACAAACATATACATTCATCCACCAATTTGCTGCACCCAATTCTCAATTTCATGTTAAATTTTGAGACTCTTAAGGACATAATTTAAATTCAATGTCACCATGAAAATGTATCCTTACGTCTCTAGTTTAATCCAGATGAAGAAGCATCTCATTTGGATAACTACATATCAAGTTATAGGTAAAAAACAGTAGCATAATCAGTGAACATGTTACTGCTACATTTTCCAGCACTCATCTTCCAATTTTCCAGATTTTACACCTAACACAACTTGTACAAAGATCACTTTTCCTACTTTATTACTCTTCATTCTTAACTCCATTTCAACTCAATATCATTCACAAACCAATTCATGATATATATTTGATCATTAACTCAAAACAAAACATATGCATATACCATTCATTATCAATTTTCTGCACTCATCCTAGCACCATTATAATTATCATTTTACCTCTAAAACAGCTCTGAAACAGTTTATGAATTATTACTCATCATACATATTCAAAAGCGAGACATTTACATCAACTATCCATCACCCACGACACATACAGACACATAAAATTCCATAATCAAATCATCAATCTACTCATCAAATTAGCTAGATTTAACATTACCCATAAAGATTAAAGCATAACTTACTTGATTTAGCTTCAAAATCTTCAAGATTTCTCTTAGCCCTAGCTCTCCACATAACCCACGTTCATCATCATCCAAGAGTGATAAGGTTGGGTCTTTTGTGAGAAGTGAAAGAGAGAGAGAGATGAGAGTAGCAAATGAAAGATGAGAGCAAGTTGTAACGTGAATGGAGATTGGGTGAGCTAAAACTATAGGAATGAAGAGGAGAAGAAGGAAGGCACGAAAATAGAAGAGATGAGAGTGAATAAAAAAATGAAAGACCATTTAAAACTAAAGGTAGTCCTTCATCTAGAGAGATTTTCGTTGGTTAATAGGGTGTGGTAACTTTTTGCCACTTGTCATGTAAAGAATCAATCCACAAATCTTCTAATTAAGCTACCTATTATCACTTAATTACTTAGTCCATTTCACTCCAATTTCTACTCCAATTGTCTCCAACTTTCAATGACATAAGTCATTAAATCCCAAAGTCATATATAAAAATTTCCACTGTCATTTGACATTAATTTCTACTGCTAATTATTAATTGTCTTGCCACTTAGCATTTTTCCTAATTCAATAATATCCAATAATTTCAAAAAAATTTCCTAAAATTCCCAAAAAATTCTAAATCAACAAATACACTCTCCAAATTAATTTTCAATACAAATAAATCACAATTCTCAATAAAATCACATTTCGCATATATAAATCAATTATACCTAGAAAAATGTCAATGAATGCGTGTACAATTATTTTCATGTGCAAAAATTCAATATTCACGTGTATGTGCATATCATATAATGCATGAGCATGAAATGTATTTTCTGATCTCTCAATAATCTCTCATATATATACTATTCTAGCCTCAACGTGGGTAATAGGATGCTACATAAGGAATTAGAATAAAAGGACCTGCAAAAACAAGTAGTAGAGAATATTCATGCAAAAATAGTATCAGAGAGTTTGCACATTCTAAGCTCTTTTCTTAACACGCAAAATCTATCTTCAGATAGTGGCTTGGTGAAAATGTAAGCTACTTGATTCTTAGTATTAACATGCAAAAGATCAATGGTTCCTTCTAAAACATGATCTCTAAGAAAATGATGTCTAATTTCTATATACTTAGTCCTATAATGATGCACAGGGGTTTTTAGAAGGAATTATAACACTTGTATTATCACAGAATATAGGAATATGAGAAAAGTTTAGAGAAAAATCCTAAAGTTGATACGTCGTCCATAAGATTTGAGCACAGTAGCTGGCGGTTGCTATGTATTCCGCTTCAGTCATCAAAAGTGCTGTGCAATTTTGCTTCTTGTAGGACTAAGATATTAAACATCCTCCAAGAAATTGACAGTGACCACTTGTGCTTTTTCGATCGACTTTATCACCTGTATAATCTGCATCACAATAGCCCACTATGTCAAATGAATCAAATTTTGGATACCATAGTCCAAAGTTTATAGTTCTGTGGAGATATCGAAAGATTCTTTTGATTGCTTGAAGGTGACTTTCTTTTGGATTTGATTGAAAGCGTGCACAAAGACACACACCAAGCATAATGTTTGGTCTTAAACTTGTAAGATATAATAGTGATACAATCATCCTCTATACTTTGTCTCATCCATAGCTTTTCCTTCTTCGTCTTTATCAAGTTTTAGTTCCAGTGTACATGGGAGTACCCATCAGTTTGGAATTCTCAAAATGATAATTCTTGATAAGTTCCTTTGTGTATTTGTCTTAGCTAATGAAGATTCCTTTTTTTGTTTGTCTGATTTGTAATCTGAGAAAGAATGATAATTCTCCCATCATGCTCATTTCAAACTCCCCCTACATTAATGTTGAGAATTCTTCACAGAAGGATGGATTAATAGTACCAAATATTATGTCATCAACATATATTTGCACTATGAGTAAAGCATTCTCCTTTCTTTTAATAAATAAAGTTTTATCAACCTTTCCTCTTTCAAATTATTCTCAAAAAGGAAGCTACTTAACCTATTACAAAAATGTGAAACCTCGCTCTGACACCAAATGATAAAGAAAACACATGCAAGAGGAGGGCGAATTGTTTGTATAAAATATTTTTGTAAGTTATTTCAGTTTAAAAGAAATGCAAGAGCCTGTCTATAATTAACACAATAGGAGCTTGTTGTGCGATAGGATTCTGTTTAAACAAAAGGAGACTATTAAATGATAAAACCTTTTAAACAATACGAGCCTACTAAATGAAAAGTCATGTAAAAAACAATTTAAAATAGAAGGCGTCTGTTAAAATGAAATGAACCTTTAGCAACTTGAAAATAGAAGGAGCCTACTATAATAGTAAAGGACCTCTCGCTGAAATGAACACACAAATAATATAATACAAAAATATAAAAGTTAAGAGAAGAGAGAGAAGAAGGACACAATCAATTTAGACTGGTTCGGCCTATAACCTAAGCTTACGTCCAGTCTCCAAGTATCCAATTTGAGTTTTTCACTATGAAAATCGAGTATTAAATTTGACGAGCCTCTCCAAGCTCACAAGTGTATATTTTTCAAGGTTCTCTAATCTTCCACACTCGAAATGTATAACAAGCTTTTAAAAAGCTCACAGTAAAACAAAATAACAATTTCTCTCTTAATAAAGTGATTTCACTTTCTAAAGCACAATAGTAATGATAAGATTCTCAAGAATATAGATGTTGCTCAAAATGTTTCAACAGTCTGAATATGTTTGTTCTATTTCATAAGTGTTGTTGCTCTTACTTAAAATAGTCAAATTCTTTAACTAGTCGTTGCTTCACTCGCATCTTCAATCAACTGGATAGATTTAACTCTGAATAACTTCGATGTTATCTTTGCCAAAAATCTTCCAGTAATCACATAACTAATATATGACCTGCATAATTAGTAGGATCCTTTCGAATAAACCATTTCTAGTAAGGTAAGTTCATAAAGAAGGTTCTTACAAGAGAAAACGTATTCATTATGATTTTATTTCCTTTTGAGAATAAGATTGTCAATTATACAAGGAAATAAATCCAATTTGAATTTTGAAATATTATATAGTTATCATCAAAATCGTTAAAAAATAAACCTTGAGCTAACATTTTGTGTTAACTTTGAGTTTTCCTCATTTCTAGATCAAAATTGTCACCTCTCTAGATGTTTCATGTCTTAAGTCTACTGTTAAATTCGACTCTCCTTTGTTTGCCTCCGTTCACGTCTTTTTGTAGTAAAAATTAAGATTTTTGGTACATATATGGCCTACTGCATTGGCATGTAAGAGAACATATATCATACAAATACCTGAATTTGTGATGGGCACTTAGACTCACACGGGCACATACATAACTATCTCTAAAATGCTTCAAAACTTTGTTTTATACCACATTTGCATCCAAATTCTTCTATTTTTTGTCCATGAAGATAATTATAATCTATAAATGCTGTTGGAGATAATTAAGTACCAAAAATACAATAAAACTACAAAATATCAAACATAATACATCAAATATGGGTATGTAATTATAGTCAAATATGCATTTAGCAAATACCCCCCACTTAAGATTTTGCTTGTCCTCAAGCAAATCATAATCTAAATTATTAAATTTACAATATCCATCCTTTATTAATCTCAACTTGTCCATCCATACTCTAAGTCATCATAATATATTGATCAAATTAACATACAAATAAAATCAAGTTATCCTAAAACTACTTCACAAGTCAACATTAATACTAATTATGTCAATAATCTTATTGAAAGCAAAAGCATGAATCTTTACACCCTCATCAAGTTTTCACTCAAAATATTCAAGTGTTTAGGGTGAAAAGTAACAAGTTCTCCAATCAATGCATAGTAAAACTCTTACCATAGACTTGTAATATTATCACATCTCCACCACTTATGTATAAACTAAAAAAATCAAAGGTTCTTTATAGGGTTGTAATGGGGTTTAGGTACGGTATGATTGAGATAATAAAAAGGGTTGATTTGAAGGAAATTTACTAAAGAAAACATTAAATGAAACTTGTTCACAGTATGCACATGTCCATTCATTATGAATCTATCAATAATATATTTTTAACCACAATTTTTCTATGCTTTTTTCAATAAAAATAATTGAGTACTCATCATATACCACAATTGAAGAAATATTGGACCTTTAAAATTTTTAGGTTTCAAGCAAGCAAGTAATGTAAGTAATCTTCAGGGTTTAAAACAATAAAAAGGCTTCAAAGAAAATAATATAAAGGTTAATAATGTGGGTTATATACAATGAAAAAAGACTGAGGCTCAAACTTGGTTATTCCTAAAGATAAATTATGGCAAGGTAATTATCAAAGAAATAGGCTAAAACAAATTATTGAATCTAAGTGTCATTATTATTTCAATGCTTCTAATTTGACCAAATATGATCTCAATATGTATAATAAAAGCAAGTTCTAGAATTATCCCATTATGCATGATAAAACACCTAAAAAATAATAGAACTTTAAAATTTTTGAAAATTTTGCTCTTAGGCTCAAAAGCTAAGGAAAATGATAGTTTTATGTGTGTAAATAATATGCAATTGCATTCAATTTTACTATCTCAACTACTATTAAAAATGTGACTATAAAAGCAATTTTATTCTAACTATCATCCTTTTGCATACTAATTCAAATCAATATTCAGTGATGATTTCAAGTATTTATGGACAGATTTCAATTAATTTAAGATATCAGTCATAAATTTAATAACAAACCCCTTCCCCACACTTAAAATTGTAAATTGTCCTTAATGTCAAGATAAGCATACAAAAAAATAAGTGAGAAAATGGAGTTTTTGGTACTTCCATAGGTAATAAGCTTTTTTGATTCTGATGTTGGGACTATCCATCCAATATTAGACTAACATCCTTGCAAGATATAAAGAAAAGGCGTAAAAGGTACAAAGAAATAAAAATAATAAAAATTAAGAAACAAGAAATATCATTAACTGTAATGTTAGATAAAACAAAATAACAATGGAAGGAAAATAAGAAATATACATAATTAATAAAGCAAAAGAAAGAAAGAAGATACAAAAGTTAAGCATCTCTTTTGTGATGTGATCCAAGTTGGTCTGATGAAGGTGGGTCCTCAGGTTGATGATCCTGATCAGGTGGAGGAGTTGCTAAGGAAGTACCCTCGTTAGATGGTGGGGGCTGAAAGTCAATGCCTTAACAACTCGCTATTAACAACATCAGCTATCTCACCCATCCAATTGTACTCTTGAACCTTCCTAGCTGCTCAACCAAAGTCTCAAGCCATCCTACCCACTCCAAAAGCTCCGCATGCTATCGTCGAAGAGTCTTTTAAGTACCCAAAAGCTGAGCTACCCATCTTTCCAATAGTGCTATCTTTAATTGGTCCGGAAATGGTATGCTAGCCTTGGGAACTCTTGGACTATCCTCTTTTGGTATTGCACCTTCCGTCTCAAGTGGCGGTGGCTGTGATTATGGTATGCTGCTCCAGTTCTCCACTACTTGCTCGTTGGCCTCCCCAATACTTCTGTATCTGTAGCCTATGGGTCCCCAACATCTGTGGGCCATGAGCATGTGTTGGATCACTGTAAAGGTTAGCCTAACTATAGTACCCATATGTTGCGTCGGTGGTAAATGATCAAATATCCTTATTCATCGTGCAAGTGTAGTCACATACGACCCGATATAAATTGTGCCAAATTTTCTTTCTTTGCTTTAATGCTTGAAGAACTGGGTAAGTGTATGCCCCAGGTGAATTGACGTCCTCTTGCTCCTACTTCACAAATAGTACACATCCAAGTTCCCGACAACCCCTAGCTATCTCCCCATCCACTCAACGTGTGACTCAGAATACCATGAATGTATCTGAGTGTGGGATGTCACAGTATGGACGCCTTGGATTTTCTTGGGTTGTAATCTTCCTCTGTGATGATTGCAAGCCAGAAGTGTCGAGGAGACAATCTATAGAGAAAGTCTATCCATAGCGCAGTGCACTCTGCCATCCCCACATACTTCTGGTCTTAAAGACCTATTGTGATCGAAAAACCCGAATAGCTTATGTGGAACATATCTCCCTGTCATTTGAAACTGGATCGTGTTAAGATGATCACCATCGTAGTTACCTCTCTCTATGAAGAACATGGAGAGTACCTCTAATGTCAACTCCCTATAGGAGGGCTCTATGATCTCGAAGAGTCGGACCACGTGCCAATGTTAACAAGGTCCCAAATTTGCTAGGATAGACCAACTTGCTTTAATGCCTCCCAATGTATGAATTAACCAGTACTAATCTTTTTATCCTTAAGTCATTGGTATTGGTTCTCTTAGGTTCTAAGATTGAACAGTAACATTCGTGGCTCCTCTGAGGTTGGGATGTGGTTGAGGAACCTTCTACTTGTTGTCGCTTCCTTGGGATCTTCTTTTCTCACTATGATCTCATCATTATGCCTAAAACTTTGAACATGTGTGAGATAATTACAGATAAATTATAAGAACTCCCTTTTCCCCACACCAAAGTTTATTATGCTCACTAATTTATTAAATGTGAAAACAAATTAGAAAAAGAAAAATTAAACACACATAAAAATAAATAAATAAAATAGAATTAAAATAAAATAAACATTAAATAATTGAGAAAATTAACTTACAACCTAAAAAATTACCAAATTAAAATTAAAATATTATAATTCATAAATTTAGTTATTAATTTATAAATTTAGCTAACCTAATTATTTAATTACAAATTCAATCCTAAATTGGAAATAAAAACTTTCACAATTACACAAAATTAACGAAATTTAACATTAAACTCACACAAAAATAAAAATTGGCATTCAATTAAACATAAACCCTAATTCAATTAACGTAAAAAAAACAACCAATTAATTTTAATTTCACGAAAAATATCACAATTTAATAATTAGTGAGCCATAGTTACACAATTACGTAATTCAAGTTGAATTTTCACTTGATTTACATGCAATTAACCAAATTGAATCATTAAATCAATTAGGTAAGGATTAAATTCAAATATTAAACCACAATTAAACATGAAATCACAAGAAATATCACAAGATCCCAAATTCATAAAATTGGTGTTTTAGGGGGAAAATTCCTTAAATAATGCAAAACACAAAATGAATCATGCATAAACAAGTGAAATCAACAGTAAACTTACCTGGGTATCACTAATTTGGCAGAAAAATGAAAAAATTGGGACGGGAGATCAGAAGGGAAATGATGAGAGTGGGAGAGAAGAGAGAAGAGAGAACAGTGAAAAAATGAAAGAGTTAGGGCATTTTAAAGATAAGTTGCAGACTTACAGGTTTCAATACATGATCGCGTAGCCGACCATGTAAGTCACTTAATTTTAGCTTTTTGTAAACTTACACGATTAGGTACATGGGCATGTATCAAACTGTGTAAGTATACACCAGCGTATATTAAGAACTTGTAACTCTTTGTAAACATATGCAACTTCAACGATACATGAACAAACTTAAAAATTTTGCACTTTAGAGTTATATACCTTTAACACGCATAACCTAACACTATAGTTATGCACAATCTTATGAAGATGCTTAATGTTCTAATCCTAAAACACATCAAAACTTAAATAAACTCTATTCTAACATGAAATAAGAATGAAATAACATAGAATTGAAAATAAAACCTAAACTAACTCATGGGTTGCTATTTATTGCTATGACTTTTTTCCACCCTTTTCTCCATAAAACGATTTTGTAGTTTGTAAGCAAGCCACATTTGCAAGAAGATCATAAGGATACAATGTATTAAGTGAGCAAAACCAATTAACTGCAGTAATGCCCTTTTCAATGACATATTGTTAATAAAATTGGGGATACAAAACTCCTTGAATCGTTGATTAACTTAAACAATTTGTTTTAGAGGAAGTGAGAACTCTCCGTACTTAAGGTGGCTACCAATGACTCATCATTAGTTTCCTTATTTGGTTCCTCCGTCAGTTTTTCCTCAACAACCTTTTTCCACTCTTCTTCTTGTTCTTCTTCTTCCTGGACAAAGTTTTCTGACTCGTCTTCTTCTTCAACTATCTCTTACCACTCATCTGCTTCCTCTTTGTGGATCAAGGTTTCTTCTTCTTCTTATTCTTCCTCTTTTGGAAGCTTTTTTTCGTTCATAAGGGTGATTGCCATTCCATGTTCTTTAGGATCTATGTCAGTAGTTCTATGCAAACTTTCCTGCAGTTTGTCAAATAATATCTTTACCAATTGGTCGATCTGATTTACTATATTATGCATACGAGGCTCTACTTCTTAATGCCTCATGTTTGATTCTTGAATAAATTTGGCTATCATATCTTTCCAAGCTGTTGTTACCTCCTTGCCTTCCTGAAATGTATCATATTCAGGTGAAGAAAATCTCTCCCTAAATGCACACTGGCTAGCTACACACTTGTCAAGGTATTCTATTAGTTTATATGTAATGCTTTCGTATTGTTGCTTTTGTTGTACATATTTAGTTGGAGCATAGTCATTCTATCTATATATGTAAGGTTTGCTCAACTCTGAATTATACATATTCTCGTATGATACACCTTAAAGTTAGTTGTACATGTTTGGTTGCTCCCACATATAGGTTGGTGTCTAACATTCATGATTGTAACAATTACTCCTACAAATATCACAACACAAGATAGGACATTGGCTGAGCTTCCAAAAACGTATGAGGAAACAAGTTTTACTAATATGATGATGTTACATATTATGATGACATATTATAGCTCCTATAAGAGTACTGCCACTCCATCCATCAATTGTGAGTTGTGGCCATGACATTCAATCTCAATATCTTATCAATAAGTCACAAACTCAAAGTCAAAGTAAAGAATTTCAAAAAATAATTAAATGAATAAACCAAAAATACAATAAGATAAAATGGGAATAAAATAAATACAAAAGTAATGATTAGATTAATAGAAAACAAAAAATTCATAATTCTAAATCTCCTTTTCTATTCTATTGGATCTTCTTGTAAGTTTGGATTGGATGTAGCCTTATATCGAATCTCTTTTGATGTTAACTTAATGTTTTCCTCATCTCTGGATAAAAATCGTCTCCTCTCTGTATGTTTCACATCTCAAACTTGTTGCTAAATTCAGTTCCCCTTTATTTGCCTCTGCTTACGTCATTTTATAGTAAAATTTAGAGTTTCTGAGACATACATGGTCTACTACACAAGTGTGTAAGACATCGTGTATAATAAAAAACACATAAATTCATATTGTACAGAGGCATTAAGACATACATGGGCACACACACAGTCGTGTATCTTTAAATTGCTTCAAAACTTTGTTGTATGCTATATTTTCATTCGAATTCTTCTCGTTTTAGTCTATGAAGGCAGTTATAATCTATAAATATACTTGGAGAGAATTAAGTACTGAAAATTCGACAGAACTACAAAATATCAAGCAAAATAATTATAGTCAAATATGCATCTATCAGTCTTGTTTCTTTGTTTGGTGGGCTAGGAGAACAAGATTTGCATTCAATCTTTAACAGATTTTGTAAGGTATGAGTGAAGTTCCAAATTTCTGGGTTTTCCATGATCTAACTTCTCTATTGTTTCATTTCACTCAATCTTCAACTGTTTCGGTTTCCTTTGAGTTCTATATGTGAGTATTTTTTGGGTAATTAAATCAACTTGAATCGATGTATGTTTAGAAAACCAGGACTTACTTTCAGGGGCCAAACAAAATAGAAACAAAGGTTGTTTCTACTGTCAAATATTTTTGTTCCTGATTTGAGTGTCTACTGTTCAAGTTCAATGTTTTTTCTTTTGCTGTTTAAGGATAACAGAGTTTTAATCTTTAAAATTTTTAAATTTAATATTATTTTAAAAATTAATTTAGTGATTAATTTATTAAATTTTATATAAATTATTCAATTAGATTGTTTTCGTTGATATGATAAATGTTACATGTATTTATTAATTATATCAATAAAAATAATAGTTTAATTTATTTTATATAAAATTAAAATTTTAGAATTAAATTTAAAAATATAATTAAATTAAACACTATTTAACTGTGCCTCTTGATTTTATGAATATCATTGAATTTTTCAAAATGACAATAATAAAATGGCTTGCTTGTATTTTTTATTCCTTCCTCTGGTTTTCAAAGGTTTAACAGGTTTTGATTTGTTTTGCTTTTATCACTAATATGTACAAAAATAAAACAAGAAATTCTAAAGAAATGTGACTTTTTCAAAAAGAAATTATTTTTGGGAACATATATATATATATATATATATATATACACAATTTTGAGAATTACATTTAATAAGAGATATTCGCTAGAAATTCAACGAATGACTTATTATCTATATTAGAGATCTATTCTCTCAATTTGAATATGATTAATAATGAAAACAATTCATTAATAATGTAAAGGTAATCAAAGAATTATCTGTTACATGTTAAACAGAACGATTCAAACAATGGAAGTAAAGATAACGATGAATTGAGCTGTAATCAAGACGTATATACACAATCATGTTTTGATATCAATATAAGAAAATTTTAAGATTTGATATGCATTATTAATCTATTTCCAAAAAAAAGCGAATCCTCTTTGTTATTTTTTATCTACTCTAAATGTTATTATGTTTAATACAAAACTATGACTGATAAGGTGATAATAATAACCATCAACGTGTATATATTATCACCGTTAGTAGAATTCCTCTATGTGGAAATTGTCAAAAACTTGTATACAATTTGTCTTTGACAATTAAATGGTGGACGTTTTATGTGTATTCCATGATCAATAACTCATTAGCTTCTATTCTACTACTCAACAGGTTGGTTAGAGCTACTTCAAGACATTTTGTGGAGTTGGACTGGTTTTCTCAGTATGTAAAATGAAGTGGTCATTGTTATTTGCCACTGCCCTGTCTAGTTTCTTTTTCTTGTTTATGTCTTAATGCAGAGGGCCTGGGTTCCTTTACCTTTACATGAACGGGCTCTTATATCGTTCATATCAGATTCGGCTGCGTATCCCTTTCATGTGATGTGATGCATTCAAGTTCATCTTTGTGATTAAATCAATTCTTGACGTGCTAAATAAATACATAAGGTTTCAAATTCTAAGACACTTGACTAGATGTCGTCTTCACAATTTAGCTCAACAAACTAGAATTGGACTAAAGTCTCCACGTTTTTGGGTGCTACTTATATTTTAATTCTGTCTTGATCATGAAGAACTATTTAGTCCTTATGGACGAAGCAAATAGGAATATTATAAAGAGTTCAGTATATGTACCTGTGGTAAGAATGGGTCAGCCCTCTACGTATCAACAACACTTCCATGTTCATTGCTCAAAGGAAAGTGAAAAAGCTAACGATGCTAAGTTGCTAACATACACATAACCTACTTTCAAACTCAAGCTCAGAAGCTTGTATTTGAGGTCCACATT
This sequence comes from Erythroxylum longipes, assembly GCA_027563885.1. NCBI lineage: Eukaryota > Viridiplantae > Streptophyta > Magnoliopsida > Malpighiales > Erythroxylaceae > Erythroxylum > Erythroxylum longipes. Next base: position 15,897,404 of record JAOQMS010000180.1, on the reverse strand, counting down.
AGTTTTGCTAAGAAGCTAAATTTTGTATTTGAAAGGAAACTGTACATAGAGGTTAGTGGCTATGAAAAGATATTTCCTAGTGCTAAACATGAATGGACTCATAGGTGCAAAGATGGGGTGTAATGCACTTGCAATTTGGAAATAAGCAAGACACACGATAACAAATACGGGGATAATGTTAAGTCTCTGTATTCGATTGATATCAACCAATACATAAAATTACAGAGCTCTTAGGGAACAATAAATGACTAAGTCTGGAGTATCTACAATGGAGTGATTTGTAGCCCTTCTTCTGTTGTCAACAAGGGCAAGGGAATATATTGTGCATAAGGATTACCTTCACATTGTTTCAACAAAGAAATATGAAAAACAGAATGTATTTTTGTGGTTATTGATAGTTCCAAATGATAAGCAACAGGGCCTATCCTTTCAAGTATCTTAAATGGCCTAAAATAGATCATTCCTAGCTTCTGGTTTCGTTGCAAATGAAGGGACACCTTTTTATAAGGCCATAGCTTGACAAAGACATAATCTCCTACTAAAAATTGAACCTTCGTTCTTTTTTGGTTGGCAAACTTCTCCATTCTAGCTTGGGTTTGTCTTAAGTTCTCTTTCAGATTAGCTAGGAGTTTATCACGGGTAGCCAATTGGTGATTAATCTCAAAGTGAGTTCCCTCTTAATATGAGTAGGATAAGATAGAAGGTGGATCCCTTCCATACGATATTTTGAAAGGATTCATACCACTTGAGGTATGGAAGGAACTGTTACACTAGGACTCTACCTATGCCAAAAATTTAACCCATTTGCAAGGAAAGTCAAAGACAAAGCAGCATAAATATATTTCTAAACACTTGTTTAGAGCTGCAGATTGTCCATCTGATTGTGGATAATAAGAAGAGCTCATATTGAGTGATGTTTTCTACCAAAAAGTGCTATTAAAAAACCTTGTTTTTGTTAGTCATTATGGATTTTGGAATGCCATGTAACTTAACAATGTTATTGATGAACATTTCAACTACTCGAGAGGCAGTATAATTAGCTTTTAAGGAAGCAAAATGAGCATATTTGGACAATCTGTCAATTACTACCATAATAATAGTGTACCCCTTTGAATTTGACAATCTAGTCATAAAGTCCACAGCAATATCTTCTCATACCTAAGATGGAATAGGAAGAGGGCAAAGTTGACCAGCTGGATGTAGCTGTGAAGTTTTGGCCCTTTGGGGTACCAAACATTGCTTCACAAAAGTTATAATGTCCCGCCTCATTTTCTTCCAATAACAGTAAGTTGTTGTTCAAGCATGAGTTCAAATGAAGCCTACGTGATCAACTGGGGTTGCATGTAACTCATAAAGGATCTGATTAATGATTTCTTGTGCTTGTTCAGGAATAACCAACCTCTTACGCCACCATAATAACCCATATTTCAACTGATACTGAAGGAATAATTCAAGTTCTTGCATTACTCACTTCATCAATTGTTGTAATTGGACAGATTGAGCCACTTGCTGTTTAATTTCCTCAAATAGTGATGACTGAAACACAGTGATAGCCATATGAAGACTTCTGGAAAGAGCATTGGCAGCCTGATTTGTATTTCAAGGCTTATATTTGATATATAAGAATATCCTAATAATTTAGGCAACCAAGCTTGTTGCTCTGGAGTTTGAATCACTTGTTGATTCAAATGTTTAAGGTTATGGTGGTCTGTTTGTATAAAAAAATGATTGCCAAATAGGTAATGACGAAACTTGGAAACAACCTCTGAAATAGCTTATAATTCTCTGGCATACATTGATTGTTTCTATATGCAAGGTGAAAGCTTCTTTGAAAAATAAGCCATTGGTTTTGCCCACCTGAGACAAAACAGCCCCAATGCCCAATCCAGAAGCATCAGTCTCTAGAATAAAAGGCTTGGTAAAGTCAGGTAATGCAAATATAAGTGCATCAGTCACTACTTGTTTGAGCTTCTGAAATGCTACCTGTGCATTTTCAGTCCACAAGAACTTATATTTCTGCAGTAGATCAGTTAAAGGACTAACAATGGTGGCATATTTATGGACGAAACTTCCATATTAACTAGTTACTCTAAAAAAAGCTCTAATATGAGTAACATTAGTGGGTATGGGTCATCCCTTCACAGCTTTAATTTTCTCAGGATCCATTTATACCCCTTGCCTAGATACAATATGACCTAAATATTCAATTTTAGTTTTTCCAAATAAAAATTTGGCTAATTTAGCATAAATGTGATGTTACTGCAAACATGCTAACACCATCCGTAAATGATCTAAGTGCAGAACCCAACTGTAACTATAGACCAAGATGTCATAAAAAAAATTGAGTACAAACTTTCGCAAATAAGGCAAAGTACTCATTCATTAGAGCTTGAAAAGTTGTAGGACCGTTAGTGAGGCCAAATGGCATGACTAACCATTCATATTACCTATGGTGGCTTCTGAATGTTGTCTTCTACCTATCCTCTAGTCGAACAAGTATTTGGTGATATCTTGATCTGAGATCCAATTTGGATAAAAAATTTGACCCATGTAATTCATCTAGCAACTCATCCACAGTGGGAATGGGGTACAAGTCCTTAATAGTAACAACATTCAAAGCCCTGTAGTCAGTACAAAACCTCCAGGTGCCATCCTTTTTCTTCACTAAAATTACTGGTGCAGAAAAGGGACTTGTAATGGGCTATGTAATTCCTTCAGACAACATTTCTTCAACCAAACATTCTATTTTAGCCTTATAAGAAAAATGATACTTGTAGGTTTTAACCTTTGAAAATCCAAAAGGATGCAGTTTCATAAAATCTGGTTCTGTTACAGTTGCTTTGAGTTGTTTCTGTCGGTTGCTTGATACAAAGCAACTGTTTCAGCAACTATTAATTTTTCAGAAAAATATAAACAGAAAAATTAAACATGCAAATAACAAATCAAAAATCAAGATTTAGTAACTCAGTTCGGCACATCTTGTCTACGTCTATGGAGCCCTTACCTAGCTTAATCAACTTTCACTTGTGATACAATAGTTTTACTCAAGGCTTTACAAAGTCGACTCACTCCACCCTTAACACTATCCCTCATCCTTACACCCCGTGAAAGTAAATCACTCTCAATAGCATGACCACCTTATGCTAACGTCAATAAAGGATTTTCGCAATAATGATTGATAATAAAAATTAGAATAAAACAACCCAAGTGATTAAATCAATAAAAACATAAACAACAAAGACACCTGAGATAAAAACACTCCCCTAAATATGAAGCTTCAACAACCGAAAGTATGGAAATTAGTAGAACAATATATGTTGTGAACTATTGAGAAGAATCATGATTAGTCCATGCACATAGCAACATCAATGAGTATCAATCAAACAAATGTTTCATCACTGAAATGTCACCAAAAATACAGCTGCAGCACCACGCCAATACTGGACATTTTTCACACAAAAACAATATCTGAACAGCACAAAAAATTCATGTAATAGCAAAGAAAATGCAACTGTCCAAGATGGATAGAATCACCTAAAATCCAGCTATCTTAGATAGATATAACTACCAAAAATAGGTTGTCAAAGATAGTCCTAAAATGACCAAAAATCTACACATTATCTTCATCAAGATATGGTGATTTTACCAATTAAATCTTATCTTCAAGAGTCCCACACAAGATAGAATACTCATCGTAATAATATTCCTTAAATAACCAACTATGTCCAATTACAAATAATGCCTAAAATTAATTAGTAAGATATTATAACATATATCTTAACAATCTCTCCTTTTTTGGCATTATTTGTCATATCTAGGAACTCCCCTGTAATAAGATAAGTGGATACCCCCCTTTAATCGAACATCAAGTTCTAAATAACATCAAGTTCGTCAAGTTCACATAAGCAGTTGGCAAATATCCAAGGAAATAATAATCCCAAGTTAACAAAACAACCAACAATCATCTAAACAAAACAGGCAACCATCATCTAATTTTCTTCCCAAGGGGAAAAAAGAAGTCAAAAAGCAAAGTTAAGAATCAGCCGAGTGATAAAGCACCCTCTGCTTGAGTACAAAGTGCATCTGAAAAGACACCTTCAATTAGGTCAATTTCAGCAAACAAAGCAGCATTCAGATTAATAGATGATGAAGCAAATGGTTCAGACATTCCAGAAGATGAATAAGGCAAGTCGATCACCCAAGCTTGCTTGTTAACATTCAAAATACATGGTGAGATGTTCAGCAGAGATACAGGTTGAAGAATATTAGAAGTTATCTGAGGAACATCGTAAGCATACGAAAACTATGTAATAAGATATGAAAAATATGACAAAGATTGTTGCTTGCTACTAATTGCAACCATAGCCTCAATAATAATTCTCCCCAAATTAAAATTTGCCTCGATACTAATGGCATAAACCAATTTAACCTGAGTCAGATAAATTGTAACAATGTGAGTACTAGGCATCTAATTGCCAACAATAGCTTACTAAGCACAAAATATTTCTGCAACAACTCAGTTGCCCGAAGTGCAAAAGAAAATGGCCAAGTGGCCAATTTACTCCCTGTTAAAATAGTAGCTAACATATCATTTGTCACAACCCAATCATCCTCATATATTTGATCACCAATCACATAATCAAACCCCAAAAATGTATTCAACCAATCTGGATCAAATATAACCACAGTTCCCCTCACATAAACCACATGATAACTCAATGCAGAATAATCCAAAACACTTTTATCAAGATTATAATTCTCTAACCAGTTAGAGTCATAATGTTTCGACAGTAAAGTAGCAATCAACAAATTTCCTTTAGTTAATAACACATCTAGACAAAATTGTTGATATTTAGCTAGATTTATGGGATGATCAAAAACAAACTCGATTGAAGCGAGAGTGTCTCATTATTATTGCTTGGTAAAAATAGGAAGTGCCCAATGATGATCAGTACGAAAAGCCAAACAAGTAGAGGACAAAAGCTGTAATGAATAATCTGTTGAATAGAAGAGAAAAATTAAAAAGGGCTCTAACACAAATCCAAAACCAATAATCATCAATAAAGAAGCCTCTTGACTTCAACAATACTTTCCAATAAGAGGTGCATCAATCCTAGGATTTGGATTAGCTGCAGTCCATCTTTTTTCCAGAAATTCATTCATGACAATGGCATTTTGTTCGTACATCATTTGAGAAATATAATAACCCCATAGCATCCAAGATATAATGTCATTCTTGGCTATTACAAATCTTCCAAAAGTAAACCTATAGTGTAATAAGTTAAGACAAACCATATCAGTGATTCCACAAATGATAATGAGATTTTAAGCAACCAGATTGGTAATCCATAAGCCCACGGAGGATAAAACAAGAAGTCCCTTTACTTATAAAGATAGGCAGACTGAAGATTGTCATTGCAATTTCTTCCAACCCATTAAACATCATGTTCATTAGATTTAAAAACAATGCTCTAAAGAACTTTTGTCCATCTTGCATTATCCCAACTTTGCTAGTATTTCATCCATTAAAAGAACCTTTGTTGGTCCTACAAGCATCTCCCCTATAGTCAGACGTTTCTCTTATCCTCTAGATATATCTAATATCATCTCATTCCCAACCATAATATCTTTACAATCTAACCCTAGTGAAAGCATATTGCCCAAACTCATACAGCCCATAATATAGAGAGAAACTAGAGTAAAACTTGAAAAACCTCAATTCATAGAAAACCTGAATCTTCCTATAGATCTCCAACCAAGTATAAACATTTTCTTGACATAACTCCATAAATCAAAATCCAAAGGTGGAACTCTCAAATCATTAAGCAGAGTCTCATTTTCACATATAATATTTAACAAATAAAAAAAAGTCCAACACACACCAATCACTTAAACCTTAGAAAACCCATAGATCAAAAACTTAGAAAGTCTAAACATAACTCCTTCGAACCTTTCTTGTTTTGTTTTGTTTTTTTAATAAATAATATCAATATACTTCAAAAATGTAAAACACAAAATCCCTATGCCCCTCTAACAAATTCAAACCTAGCCTTATTCCTCGTCACGTTAACTCTATTATCATAAGTTTGGTTGGTTTCTGCCTCAGAAGCAACTAACTAGTCCTATGTCTGAGTAGTTTCTTTTCCAACAGCAACTAATTATAAGTTTGGACGATTTCTAATTTTAGCTTCATTACGTCTCTATTTTGATTTGCGAGGCTGATTTTAAAGGTTTTCTTCTACCACCTTATTAATCTTTTGGTGACATATAGACATATTATCATATGCAATTAAATTGCAATAAGTAATAGCCTACAATATGTAGCAATTATCTGCCAATCTTCTGCCACTTAATAAGCACTCTCCTTATTCATTCAACACCTTACATCCATCATAAGTAAATTTAACTAACAGGCTATCATCACAAAATTGACTAATACTTACCAAGTTGGTTTTTAAATCGTCCATATGAAGTACATTTTTGAAGTGTGGTAGTCCATCTAGGCAAAAAGTCCCTCCTCCAATAACCGTGGCCTTCTTTCCATCTCCAAAAGTAACTTGGCCATCCATACAACTTTGATAATCCATTAAGTAGCTCCTTTCGCCTGTCATATGATATGAACACCTGTTATTAAAATACCAGTCATTATGTGAAGCAGCCCTTATGGATTTAAGAGCTACAAGTGCTTGTAGTTGATTGACCCTTTCTAACCTAAGTACGCTTTAGTAACCTTGGCTGCTATTGAAAGTTCATCGAAGAGTATCTAGATTTTCGATTTTGAGCCCTCTAAAATATCATCTGCAACAGCTTGTAACAATTCAGTCTTGTGTGTCCATTTTTCCCACAAAAGTGACATGTAAAAACAAATTTTTGGTTCCTCTTTGAAGTTTCTCCTTTAACAAATTTAGCTTCACTAATTTGCCCATTATTCAACTTAGACCATTCACCTTTATAACCAACACCTTCAAAATTTCCTTTGATCTTACCAATTTTCAGCAATTGTTCTAGCTTTTCAATGCCCCCATTTAACATCCTTATTCCTTTTTTGGTATTAACTAGCTTTAACGTTGTTTCATCAACTCATCTATTGTAGATAACAACTTCTTCTCAAGATCTTGAATGATATTCTTCATGTAGAATTTTCCTTCTTTATTTTCTCATTCTTCTTACATGTTTCCACCCATTTTGCGTACATTAACTCATAAACTTTGCCAATATCCTCCTTTTTGCATTCTAAATCACTGTCGTCACTGTCATAATCTGAAATAAAATTTTGGGTTGATTCATCTGTTTTTTTATTTTGGATTGATTCATCTAAGTTTTCCCCGTCAATTTTTTTTCTTTGGTTGCTATTAAGCAAGCAACTGGATTTTTTCTGTATAAAGCAACTAACACTACATGATTACTCACAAATTCCTCTTCACTATGATACTCACTTTTAGATTCATTCTCACTCCAAATGCTCGTATAATACTTCCCTTTTCTCTTCTTCAAAGTATTAGCACATTCTGCTTGCATATGTCTGAAGCCTTGACATTTATGATATTGAATTTTCTTCACTTTATTTCACCTTTTTGAGTTTTAGCTTGTTGTTTAAAATTATTATTTGATGAGCTCTCACTGTTCTGCTTAAACTCGGGTCTATCTTTCTTTAACTTCTTTAACCATTTGCTGAAATTTCTTATCAATAACGCCATATCCTCATTCTTATCAAATTCATCTCCTAAGTTATTCATGGCTTTTCCAACCTTAGCTTGCATTGCCAATCCTTTGTTATTCTCTCGTTTATCTCTCAACAAATTCATCTCAAAGTTAATAAGAATCCTAATTACCTTATCCAAAGATAATTCATTGATATCATGGGCTTCTTCAATGGCTATAATTTTTGGTATAAATCTCGAAGGAAATGATCTTAATATTTTCTTAATGAGTTTCATATTCGAATACTTCTTCCTAAGTTGATGTGCTTAGTTTGCAATGTCACGCAGTCTCTAATAGAAGTCTCCAATAGTTTCACTTTCATCCATCTTTAACTCTTTAAATCTAGCGGCCAACATATGAAGTAACGAAGTTATCATAGATTTTGATCTCTCATGTATCGTTTGTAATGTTTCTCATACTTCTTTTACTGATTCACATGTAGAAATCATACTAAAGTGTCCTTCATCGACAGTACTAATGATCGCATGCAATGCATGAGAATTACCAAGTGTTCCCTCCTCTCCAGCCCTTGTCCATTTAGATGGATCTTTAGGTACCACTTCATTCTTTTTATCAATTGTCATTAGATATGTCCAGCCATTCAATACCGAAGTCCATACCATAGTTCCTTATGCTTGAATAAATACTCTCATTCTTAATTTCCAAGTAGGATAATTTGAACCATCTAACAACAGTGGTCTGGTGATTGATGCCCCTTTTCTTGTATCCATAATTGCAAAATAAGAATCTGCACTAATTTGACGTACCAAGTTCTAATTAGGTGATCCAAGCTCTAATATCAACTGAAAATATGAAAGGATGCAGTTTCGCAAAATCTGGTTCTGTTGTAGTTGTTTTGAGCTACTTTTGTTAGTTGCTTGATACAAAGCAACTGTGTCAAAAACTATTAATTTTCCAGAAAAATATAAACAAAAAATTAAACACGCAAATAAAAAATTGACAACTAAGATTTGGTAGCGTAGTTCGACACACCCCGCCTATGTTTGTGGGGCCCTCATCTAGCTTAATCAACTTTCTTTTGTGATACAGTAGTTTTACTCAAAGTTTTATAGAGCTGACCCACTCAATCTTTGACATTATCTCTCGTCCTCACACCCCGTGAAAGTAAATCACCCCCAATAGCATGACCATCTCGTGCTATCCTCAACAAACGATTTTTACAACAATAATTGACAATAAAAATGAGAATAAAATAACTCAAGTGATTAAATCAATAAAGATATAAATAACAAAGACACTTGATATAAAAACACTCCCCTAAATATAAATCTTCATCAACCAAAAGTATGGAAAGTGGTAGAACAATATCTGTTGTGAACTATTGAGAAGAATCACGATTAATCCACGCACCCAGCAACATTAATAAGCATCAATCGAACGAACATTTCATCACCGAAATGTCACCAAAAATACAGCTACAACACCACGCCAATACTGAATGTTTTTCAAACAAAAACAATATCTGAACAGCCTAGAAATTTTGGGCAACAACAAAGAAAATGTAGCTACCCAAGATGGATAAAATCACCAAAAATCTAACTGCCTTAGATAGATAGAACTACCAAAATTATATTGTCAAAGATAGTCCTAAAATTACCAAAAATCTACACATTATCTTCATTAAAATATGGTGATTTTATCTCAATTAAATCTTATCTTCAAGAATCCCACACAAGATAAAATACTCATTATAATAATATTCCTCAAATAACCAACTATGTCCAATTATAAATAATACCTAAAATTAATTAGTAAGATATTATAACATATATCTTAATGACCTTCACTGCACCTGTGCCTTCTTGTAAAGGAATTGAGTGATCATGAGCACGAGGAGGTGGTAGTCCGTGGGGTGTATCAAACACTTCAACAAACTCTTGCAATAATCTACTTAGATCATCTGTTATTCCTTCAGGTAACTCTAAGGAGTAAGGAGTCAACGTGTCCAATGGGAAGCATGTCATCATATACAACTCATGAATCAATTTGGTAGCTGAAATTTGCTGAAAATGATGATAAGTGGCAACGCTGGGTTGTTCGTTGTAGATGCTTGTAACGTGATTAGCTTATCTCCGTTATAAAATTAGATATGAACGTTTCTATAGTCTGCAATATGAGGCCCCAATGTTGTTAACCATGATGCTCGAATCACTTCATCATTACTAGATACAGCCAAAACATAAATTGTTAATGAAATCAAGTATCCATTAATCCAAATTGGTAGATCATGAATTACTCCCTCAGCTGCCAAATACTGCCCATTACCTACCATCACTCGGACTCCTCTAACTAGTTCAATAGGAAGTTTTAAATGAGCAACCACTCTGGGCTGGATAAAGTTATCAGAGCTTTCCCCATCAAGCAAGGCTTTGACAGATGTACCTTACACATTATCCACATAATGGATTATGGCGTCGCCCGGTAACCCACTTATCGCATGAATAGACAAGAAATGATGGGTGTGGCTTTCTTCATTTTCAATTGCTGGTGTCACTTCTTCGTGCGATTTTGTTAAAGAATCATTAGGGAGTTCATCTGGTTTAGATAAGAACAACATTAATTGCTTATTAGGCCAATTATGCCCTATATGGTACTTTTCATCGCAGGTGAAACTGAGACCCTTGTCTCGTCAGAGTTGCATCTCCGTAGAAGTTATCCGATGAATAGGTGGTGAAAGGCTGGGTACAGGTTTTGGGGCAGTAGGAGGTGCTGATAATATTGGTGGTAACAAAGGACTTGATGCTCGAACCTGCATTTTAAGAAGAAGGTTGAAGGGTTTTAGGTGAGTCAAACCAGTAGAACTACCTAAGTTAAACCTCTCATTATATAGGCGTGCTAACCCCACTGCTCAAACAAGGTATCTGGGCTCTTGAGCTATTACGTCACTTTTAATAGGTTCCTTTAGTCCACTGATAAAGCAGTCCAAAAGAACTTCCTCATTAAGGCCATCAGATTGATTTGCTAAAACCATGAACTAAGTGTAATAATTAGTTACTGACCTAGTCTGTATCAGCTTGAACAACCGAGCTCGAGGTGACTTAAACCTTGATGACCCAAAATGCTACTCAATGGCACGCATGAGTGTAACATCCCGTTTTTAGAGAACGGGTCGGACCAGAGAAACGGGTCCAAGTGTGGTAAATTAACACATCTCATGCTCATGCATTTGTGAATAG
>JAOQMS010000180.1:15861769-15875482 GCA_027563885.1 Erythroxylum longipes | reverse complement strand
TAACCAATTCTATACATTTTATTATTATCAAAACATAGAAGGATTTAATTTGTCAACCACCATTGGTCCAACAGTTGTGGTTTCTGAACTGAATGGATGTGATATTAGAATGGCCAAACTTTGCATCATTTTGGTATTAAATGAAGATTCGAGAGATGAAGTTTAATACAGATCGAGAAACTATAGACACTTAGGTTAAGAACTAGAAATATATTAACTTAAGTGGTAATTAGTAGTCAGGTTTTCATAATTAATTCGGATAATAACTTGTTGAATACAAAAATTAGACTAGTTCATTATCTGAATCGAATTAGAACCCAACTATTAATTTTAGTAAGACAACAATCCAATCATTTTCCCTTAATCATGCACAAGAGATTAAATTAGTGAAATTAATTCTTAAAAGTTTTTCCACTTCGATTAATCTATTTGTCTTTGCTCCTAATTGATTTTGTTTACTTTTCAATTTAATTTTGTAATTTTCCTCGAAATATTTCATTCAACAATCGGGATAGAATGTTTAGGACTGCATTGTTTTTATTTTTATTTTTATTTTTATTTTTAATTTAAACTTATTTTTAGTTAACCAATTTCACCTCCATAAGAGATAACCTTGGGTTATCAACTACAACTACCTCGTATACTTGCGATTTGGATAGCCTCTTTTTAGACTTTTAAGCACAACAATATCCTAAAAATTGCTAAGATAGTTTGACATTGACTTCTGTAACTTTATATTTAGGTTCATAAGACTTTTAATTAAGGAGACTTTTTTATGTACGGTCTTCCTCTCATAAAGACACTTCAATTTCTTCTACGGATTGAAAGGATTTGTCTTTTGGGATATATGATTGAATATGTAGATATCAATCCACTATCTAATTGTTCCTAAGGTTTTTCACTTCATCTTTTCTCACTTTTTATCAGTCACATTTTTTGGCTTAGACAAGATATCATCTTTTATACTTTTATCATCGTCGATTGTATCATAGAGATCCTTGCAATATATGAGGTCTCATATTATAAGTCTCAATATTGATTAATTGGTTGATATCAACTTCACCGTAAAGCTATCGCCAGTCTCCAAACCTAAGGCTCTGATACAAGTTGTGAGACTTTAAAAAATAAAACCCGTAAGATCAATAAGATCACCTAACCAATAATAAACTACTCAAATGATATAGATGACTAAAAGTGATCGCAATTTTCTGATATGTATAAGTTTATTTAACTTCAATAATCCACAGGAATAAGGGGTCGTTCATGTAATATCTAAGGTGTCAATCCCATGAGGAAGGTTAATCTAATCCTAAAATCTAAGGCCGCAATAATTCAAAATGAACAAAACTAAGGGGAGAATTTATTTCAATCACACACTTAATTTCAAGAATCAATTACGAAAACATTAACAAAATAACAGTCACAACACCCAATCAAGAATCAACCTAAAGAACTAACAATTGAGACAAAGAGGATTTTATCTATCTTTAATGCTAACCTAATCGATTATGAACTACTAGGTTACTGGTTCTAGACAGTCCTAAGGTTGATTACTCTCTCTCGAGTTATAACCATTAACCCTAATCAGATTATGAGAATCGCAGTCTCTCGATTAACAATCTATCCAAAACTTTAATTAGATCTGAAGTTGTCCAAAAACTATCAGAAACTTATGCAAGATCTCTATCCACACAATTTGCCGACTTGATTTAATTCTCGTTATATTAAATTACCTAACTCTTGTTAGCCTAATTTAATAATTTTTCACTCGGTTCACCCTCTCAATTTATCACCAAATCTTGCAAGTACAGAAATTAAATCATAATAAATCCAATAAAAACACAAACAATTAAATTTCATATCAGAAACTTATGCAAGATCTCTATCCACACAATTTACCGACGTGATTTAATTCTCGTTATATTAAATTACCTAACTCTCGTTAGCCCAATTTAATAATTTTTCACTCGGTTCACCCTCTCAATTTATCACCGAATCTTGCAAGTACAGAAATTAAATCACAATAAATCCAATAAAAACACAAACAATCAAATTTCATTAAATCGAAGATAAAACAACCCGAGGGTGAGTTTAGACATCCTTAACATTCATACAATCCTATCATCAATGGCTATGCTAATTCTATACAATAATAAAATGGAAAATTAATTAAAAACAAGATCGGAATGGATGACGAAGGCAGCAATGGCAAGAAACCTCTTATTCTAGGAAATACTTCGCGTAAGCTTCTTCTCCACGTCCCTCTTCCTTCTTCTCTTTCTCAATCTCTCGATGAGCTCTCTTTACGTTTTCTTATGGTGGTTGATGCAAAAGCTCCCTCATCTCCTTTTTCTTGTTCTTTATATACCTTTTGTTTTCTGGCCAGCCCTAGGGTTTTTCTGGGGTCGAAAAGGTCTAAAAAATCTCTCGAAACTTGATGATTTTACTTGTTTGTGCGTCTGCCTGACGCAGGCCACAATCGTGGCCTACATCTAAGCCTTCTGTCACGACCGTGGCAATCAGGCCACGATCGTGGGCCATATCTTGGGCTTCTATAGGCCACGATCATGGGCTGACTCTAGTGCCTTTGTCACAATTGTGGCCTATTGTGCCTCAATCGTGGGTAGTTTTTTCAGCTCGAGTGTCTCCGAAACTTCTCCGTTCTTCGATGTTGACCCTGAAATACTAACAAACACATCAAGGTACCTCAAAGACATAATAATGAAGCTCAAACACCAACCTATAAAAAACACTTAAACATAATTAATTAACAAACTAACACAATTCTAACCTAAACACATACTTAACGATTAAGTTAACACTTAAATACACAACAAACTAAGCCATAAAACATGATGCAATTCACATTTATTAGAAAGATAAATTGCACACAAGATTTGATTTAACGTGGAAAACTCTCCAGTGTAAAGGTAAAACTATAGGACAAACTGATAATAAATCCACTAAATCAAAATAGTAAGATACAAGTGATAAAGGTTTCAGGCTATTCTACTTTAAAAAAATTATAAAACAACCACAACTAAACTCTCTTTTTAAGTCTCTCTCCAAACTTCCAAGATCGAGTACAAATTGATATATACTTCTAAGATTGAGTGCAAATATATATATATCTTCTCCCTGCTAATCCTAGAAATTAAACTTCAATATATATAGATATATATGATATTTGGACTCTATAACACTTATTTTTCTAGGGGCTTGTCCCTTACAACTTCTATTTTTCAAACTTATCTTTTAATCTTAAAAGGATAAGAATTGCACATCCAGAGCACGAATCAAATTATTCATTTCCCCTAATTGACTTTAGGCCAACAATATCATCTCTTGAAGCCATCCTAGATAAGACAAGAACATATCATTAGTTTTTTTTCACTTAATACATCCCTAGAAACATAAACTCGCTCTGATACCACCTGATGTGATGCTCCAATAATTCTTAATCCATAATTAACTAAATTGGCACATAAATCATAAAATTAATTACCAAAATTCTCGTTAGTCCAGAAAACAGATGTTTATTAGTCACAAAAATTTATTTGAAAAAGCATGACTATCTGAACTGTCACATTCAAAAGTATATACAATAAAAAAACTTTAGTCAATTTAATATGTTGGCCCCACCTAAACTCTACTTTATCAATCATGTGCATTAAGATTATTGACAATCTCTCTATCCCCAAAAGAAATATAGCAGTAAGGGTTTAGTTGCCTACTTAGTAAGGGTAACTGACCGTACCCTTAAAATCAAAAAAGTCAATATATAAATATCGAAACTAGTCAAGTGACTAAGACTAATAGTATTTTATTATTTCCATTTATGTTTTATCTCATAATTAATTGAATTGTTTAGGCTCTACTTAACTCATTACACTTACATCCAACGGTCTGTCAGCTGATCTTTATTCATCATAATCTCCCGCTAAGTAGAAACGTAATTAGATATATAAATATTGGCACAGGGTACCTCAATTTCTAAATCTAATTTGTTACCCGATACCACTCCAGTACCTAACCATTGGCACAAAACATGCTTGGGACCTAGGATGCCCCGATACCTGCTCCATGAACAAATACCTAGCCATCTCTCACTTATATTTAAACTTATCAATCTATAACCATCAAATGTAGCCTATCCTAGGTAAGCCATATATTCACGACTTACATCATTTATTCATAACCTATTATAAGCCAGTCTTTATTTAATTAACACATTTTCTAAATTAACAAGTGATACACCTAATAATACCTAACAAAATATAAAAGCGAAATACCTTGTACTTTGTTAATTATTTTTGAAATAAAATAAACAAAATTCATATAATTTATAAGTACATAAATGTAATTATTAATGACTAGTTCAAAATATGATTCGCTATAAAATAATTTATTAATAACAAAAATTCAAAGTTTCAAGAACCATACACTATTCTATGAGTATAGTCTAAGGTTATACTCACCTGAATTCCATCTCAACTAATTGATAGTCCAATTTTCTCCTTAATCGGACCTTTAGACCTTCAGACCTAGACATTACAAAATTTTATTAGACTAATTTGAGAAAAATTTTCAACTCAATTTTACTTAATAATCAAAAATTCTTCTCTTTTCCACTTTATTCTTTATTATAAAAATTCTCTTACTTAACCAATCCACCATAATTACTAAAATACCCTAAACTATTAAAAGTCCTATTTTTCTCTCATTTATTTCATTTAATACAAAAATACCCTTTTTAGAAATAAATTCCAATTTTACCAATCAATTTGTGCATTTCCTATTTTGCCACCTTAATACAACTTAAATTTTTCAAAATTGTCTTCTTCTTCACCCTCTACTCTTCTCCTACCTCCTTTTTTTTCTTATTTTTCAGCCACCTTTTCTCTATTTTTTTCATGACTTCAATTTATTGTTCCAACAATCACAGTATACAATCCAACTAAAAACTAGTGCAGAATGACTAAAACTCGCAATAAAAGACATATAATTGTTGCTAGAATTTTACCTACGTGAAGTCTATTCCTTTCTAAGGGATTTTTGGGTTATTTACCTCCATAATTTTCTCGCAAAACAAACAAAATGAGGAAATAGATAAGAAAAGTTTCACATGCAGGAGAATGACGGTGTATTTGAACACTTACCAGTTGGAAATAGTTGGAGAGGAAAATGAAGAAGACACTTGTTTTTTGATAGTGTTTAATTTCCCAATTGATGGTTTCTGTTTATACCCCTTTGTTTAATTACTTCATAAGTTGGGTTAATTAGTTAAAGCTGGTTATTGGGTTGATTAGTTAAGGTTGGACTATTTTGTTTCCTTTTTTGGGCTTTATAGTATTTAACCTTTTTCTTCTTATTTTCCCATAAATAAAAACCCAAAAGGCTCTTTTCCTAGACTGCCTCATTAAACACAACCATCATATTTATGTTTATGGCTATAAAAAAAGAAACAAAGAAAGGGAAATTAAATAAGATAGGGTTGCAATTTGAATACAAAATATTTAAATAGGGTGAACCTACATGGTTGTTCTTTTCTATACGACACTCATGTTTAAATAAGACTAGGCCTGCATAATAAAATATCAGGAGGAGTGAAAGGATGTTTGAGATTCCGCAGGGGGGGGGGTGGAAGAGCCTTAGGAAAGCATTATATCCTTATCCCGTTACACAAAATTTATCATCTAAAACCCGCTATATTATCCTAAAGTGTCATACCCTTATTTAATTTGATGTTTATATATCTACTCCCACTCCTCACACTTATAATGTACCATTCTAAGGCATCTGGATAAATTTTCAGTGATATAAACTTTAAAAGCTCATGGGTAGGAGGAATCTCTCTAATATAATGGATCAAAATAAATCCTGAAATAAGACACAAATCATGAGGATGTAGCTGCATAATCTTAAGCAGTATCACTAACTAACTAAAGCTTGAAGCACTTCAATAAATATTTTATTATACAGATAAAACTATATCTTAGAAAGCCTATCATGGGCTAAGAGACCCTGAAACAGTAGTTGTTGTTGTTGCATAAAGTGTTTGATCATGGAAAGAGCTAACATGGGCCTTTCACTCAATGATTGGTTTTACGGACTTTATAAAGTTAAGGATAGTATTGGGCTAAGCCAATTCAGGTCAGGTTCATTAATATTTTTTAATTTATAATAATAAAATAATATTGTTTTAAATAAAAATTACTAGGCTTCAAGTCAAATTGGGTGCTAAACCTAAATCTGAGTCTAACCAGAAATATAAATAAAAATAAAAAATAAACAAACTTAACTTAAAACTCAATAAACGAACATGTTAACTTTATGATGGATAAAATCTGGTTCGAGTCGGACCTGCGAAATTGTCAAGCGAATGTACAGCATCATTTTCAGCAAAAGTTACTTCGTTTTCACTCAGCTATATTCAAATTGCACAAATAGTATTAATTGTGTTTGATTTTGCACTGTGTTCCATATCCCTAATTCCGGTCCATAAACTATAAATTTAAACAAAGACTCGTATAGGGCCTAGTGACGATTTGAGTTTGTTCTTTGTTCCAGTTCTCGAGAGTTTTCCGGTTTTCACATTCTTAACAGGTACACCTTCAACCAACTTTAGGATTTGGGTTTTCAAGACCACAAAGAGTTTATGAAATTTTGTTACAATTTGTCTATAATGTGTTTGGTATTCTTGATGGTTAATCTTTTCGATCTTGGATCGTATTTCATTTTTTTTGAAGAATGTGATTCTGCAACGAAGTCTTTTGGAATCAAATTCTGACAAGAAAGTAAAATGCTGGTCTAAGTACAGAGAATAAAAACTTTCGATAAAAAATTGAGTATCACAATAATGGAAATTGCATTCATGATTTTATCAAGACCATCTGAACCGAATAAGTTCAATTTTACAGATAGAAATTAGGAAGTTCAATTTTACAGATAGAAATTAGGAAGCTTCTCAGACTAAACATGTCAATTACATGTGGAAATCTAACAATTCACCTCATCAATTGTTAAGTAGGAGTTTTTCCTTTAAATTTATAATATCAGTTTATTAAATTGACAAGGCAGTTCAATTATTTATAGTGACACAATTAGTAAACTGATTACACGTATCATAGAGTAAGATCGCGCAAGAATATGGCCTAGAGTATTCTCCCCTTGGGAATAACGCAGTGAGCACATCGAATAGCATCTTATTCCGTATCTGATGTTGATATTTGCAGTTTCTCTATAAATTAAATTAAAAAGAAAAAAGAAAACAAAACAAGTTGGCAACATGATAACAATCGGGATATATTACTATATTAGAAATGACATAATAATATAATTGAATCTTCATGGCTAGATAGAAAGACACCATTTCTAAAAATCCTCAATTGGAAAAGGCTCTTCAGTCATTGTGGGATTATACGCAACCCGTATTAAGTCCCCTGTTTAATTGCGCAAGACATTTGCAATAGAACCTCAATCGTTACCATAAACAATAAGCAAACCGTAGGATTATTGAGGAATATCTACAATTTGCTCATCTTGAATTAGCTCATGGGTCAAGAAGCAGACTTAATTCCTGTAAATTTTAATTATGATATACATGCATGGGCCGTGAGAAACTGGGAGTTTATAACAATAAAAATGACAAACAATGCCAGTAACTACAAATATTAAAAGTCAAAAACAGCAAAAATAAAACTAGCTCTTGAAAGGTGATTTGGTAAGAATGAGGCGCAGTCACCTTCTTGCTCCCCCAAATACCCATCGTTCTCGTCTCTGCCGCTTCTTACACTTATATTCAGAACATGTTTCTCCCAATTCAAAGATAAATATATTCCTATCTTAATCCCCGGAGAAACAAGTTTCTAGTTGATATATATTGAGTCGAAGAACAATAGCCATTGTAATCCATTTCAAAGATAGATCTTGGTATATACAACTGACCAACTCCAATCTGGAAAAATAACCACCCATCACAATCTTCTTCTCCCACCGTGAATTTCCACGGCCAAAGCCCTTCTCCTCCTGGAATTCCCACCCACCGGCCTTGCAAAACAAGCAAACCAATGCCTCAAGACCCGGCCCAGCCCCAAACGCCCACTGACACGACTACCGCTCTCCCTACCTCTCCCGCCCCTCGACGCCCAGGAAACTCTTCTCGGCAAACCGCCATTATTAAACCCACCATCCATCTCCGTATAAACCACAGGCAACTCTCTCTCACCTCTTCTCGCACCCGTGAACCGACCCACTGCATATCCACCACCGGGCAATCTCCAAATAGTCAACCCAACTGCTTCCTCATCGTTATTTTCTACCAAAACCCGCCCGGACTGACTGCTTCCCGGTTCATCATCCGCGGGCAACTCGTGCCTGCAAACAGGACACGAATTTCGCAGTGAAAGCCACGGTAGTATGCAGTCTGAGTGATATATATGCTTACAAGGCATTTCTCTTGCCTCTGTTGATAATTCGAAAGCCTCTTTACACACCGCACAGTGAGACTCCATTGACGTGTGCCACTCGTTTATTTCAATCGTCGGCATCGACTCTATTGCAGCTTTTGACGCCGGTAGCTGTTCGTAACGCCCGAAACTGTTAACTTCGATTTGAGATAATTGATCTAACAATCGCTCGAATCCGGATCCCAATAAAAACTCAGACATGCTCGGCGGCAACGGTCGCAAACCCGAGCCGGCGCCGTCGTCGTAGTACAACTCGAATCCCCGTCCGGTTTCGGCGTTGTTGTTACCTCCACGAAGCACGATTACCGGGTTGATCGGGGACCGATCGCCGCCGTTTTGGCGATTTCTACGTGTCGGAGCGTTGTTTTGATCAGGACTTTGACGATTACCTGTCATTAACATCGTGGCAGGAGTGAACCTCCTACGGGTTCGAGTCTCCGTTTGGATCACCTGCGAGGAGTTATCGAGCTCTTCTATGAATCCGCCGTCGCAGTCCGGACACGTAATCGGGTCCTGACTCCATACCCTAATGAAACGGCTGCATCTGTAGCACCAATGAGACGGAGACGGCGTGGACATGAAATCAGCGACACGGGATCCAACCTTTGAACAGATCTGCCGAGAAGTTTAAGAGAAGAGGAGCGCTGGGGTGGGGTGGAAAATGGGGAAAGTTTTCAGAGAGAGAAAATGTGAGAGGAGATAGGTTTTAAGGTGGGATTAACGGCAATGCTGCGCCCACGGAGTTAGCGTGCTAACTACGTTGGGATTCTTGGAAACGTGGCTGTGTTTGATTTGTTGAATGACCAAGGACGTTTACTGAGGGGTAAGAGAAAATTCCTCCAGCGGTCCAGCCTGTGACCTGGTCGCTTTTGTTAATTCTCTCTGGAGTAGGGGCAAATTTTTGAATAGAGACAAATGAGGCTCCGTTTGGTGGGTTTTGGGTATAACTGCAAATTTGATCAGCAAAAAGAAAGATTGACAATATCGCATCACCATAAATATCACGTTAGGCTTAATCTTTTTTTTTTTTAATGAAAATCACGAAGTATTAATTATTCATCTATAACAATGGGTTACAAGGAAATGGGGATTAAATAATAGTTCAACTCATGAAGGGCCAGTGTTAAGCCTTGATTCTTGGATTTGGAGCAACTTAAGATTCCTATGAATAATAAAAGTTGCAATTTTTTTCGATGACATTCCTTCTTGTTCGATAAAGAATGTCAATAAAAAGAAAGAAATATAAATAGTTACTAATTTTTAGAGTACGATTTTAGACGCATTAGAACTTTCCAAAAGTATTTGGATTTTATCTAATTATCTATTAATTCTAGTTAGAAGGATTTCATTTCTTAGTATACACCACTGCTTAATTTATAGTTTGTACTACCAAACTTGAAAGTTAGGTGTAACGTTGTAAGATTGTTGTTGCATCAACTTTTAAGTTTTAGCTGTGATCTATGAAGATGTTGTAGAAATTCTTAAGAGTGAGACTCTTAATACTTGTCACTAATTGAGCAAATTTTGTGTGATGCAGATTGCACTTTTGTTTAATTATTTAGTATTGTTATTAAATAATGAAAGTTAAAGTTGATAATAATTAAGATGCTAAATTATCATCGAATATAAATAAAAACAAAGAGAATTGAGTTCTGTATACAATGACCTATTTAAAATATTGTGTTCAAGGTATAGATTCTCATAATCCACTTAGATAAATATTGTGTTTAGGATTCTATATATTAATTTTGAAATTTAAGACTACTTTTTTAGTTTAACTTGTGTATCAAACTGATACTCAGATTTTCTAGTATGAACGCATCATAAGTTAGCAATTAAATGGATACAAGACAACGAAGAAGAGTATATAAAAGGTAAACAAGCATAATTGATTAATGCGCCTGTGCCTGCGCCTGTTTGTAGTCATAAACGTCCAATTTCACAACTAATATCTCTGAACAATTTGAATACGCTCAAAATTTAAAAATCATTGATCAAATACCAATTTAAAACACAGTATCACTTACATTTGGCGTATAGACAAGGACAAAAGGCGTGATTGATGACATGTCCTAATTTTATAGTAATCGTTGATTAAATGAACCCCCCATGTGAGACATTAGGCTTACTTACATGATTCAGGTCAAAGGACCCCATCCCCAATAACTCATCAAACCAGATTACCTCTCTCTCTCTATATATATACATCAATAAACCAGAGAAACACATTCAATCTAATTAAATGGAGAGTATAAAAATCAAAAGAAACAAGTGCGTCGACAGGGCTGGCCTTCTAGATTGATCAATGGCTATAGCCTAATAATAATTGGGTCATCGAGAAGGAAAGCCGAACGCAGCCTTATGAAACGGGAACATGCGTTGCATGCTAATGCTGTGGTTGAGTAGACGGTGACGCGTCGTGGAACGAGGGGGTCTACCTTATTTCAAGTCATGACTTGGATCTTTAACGCGTGCCACGTTTCACTTTTCTCCTTCGCGTGTCCACTTATTCCAGTTGTAAGCTATTTTGTCTTGGCTGGCTCTTTGCAAGTGAGTGCTAGTCGTCTTGGTGGTCCTTCATTCATTATCAATATTAGTCAGGATTGACCATAATGGAGTCTAGATTAGGGTTTTTGCTATAAATATAGGTAGGGGATGCATTCTATAAACAATTCTTAGAATGTTTCATGGTTTGCATTTTGCATGGTAGCATATAACAAGAAATGTGGTGGTGGAAACTAATTGTGAAGTAGCCATTAACCAGGTGCTACATGGACAAAACGTTAGTGCACATGAGCAGTTAATACACAGTATCACGGAGCTTCTCGGTAGAGAATGGAGAGCAAGTATCCAATATGTGCCTAGGGAAGTCAATCGTTATTTTTATTGTGAAGTATGCTCGTAACCTTACGTCAGGTTCTCATACTATGCTCTATCCTCTGCTTGGATTGGGAGAACTATTGATGATGGATAATAGATTTCATCCTAGTGGTGAGTAGGCTCTAGGTTGTTTGCCTTGTTCAAAAAAAAAAAAGTCAGGATTAATTAAAAATTAATATAAATTAAATTTTAAAAATTAATAATAAAATATTTTAACTTTAAATTTATTAAAAAATAGTTCGATGTTCAATTCTTCATGTATACTAAGTTATGTTAGATTAATTTTTTGTTACATACTTGACATATATATTAATTGTCACAAATGAAATTAATTATTTAATAAATTTAAGAAATATCCAATCTTTTAAATATATAAAAGCAATCTAACCTTAAAATCATAACAGCATTGTCATTGTCTTCACTGACACTTTCATCATTATTTTGTTGCCCTACTCCACTAGTTACCTCAGCTCCTTGCTCCATTATGGTTATCTCTAACACAAGTTTTTGGCATGTCATTTGTCCTCTTTATCTTTGATGGAATATTCACCGACTAAACTTTGGTCACATTTTAATTGAGTTATCATATGCCTTATTGCTCAATGCCAATATTTGAAGCCTCTTTCCATTCTCTAACTTGGGTCCTCTCTCCATGAAATGAAAGTTGAAAACAAGTTAGTTACTTCTATTTGAGAGAAATGTGGAACTATTGAGAGATGATAATCCCTAGACTACACCATACATTTGTCATGTCGCTCATATTGAAGGTGGCATAACACTAATCGCAACAACAACGATATAACATTGACCAGAGATCATCTCTTATCTATAAGGGCTTACATTTTGCTTAGCGGATGAGTGGCATATATATTGGTCTTGTTTGATAGTCTTTGTAGAAAAATATCAACTTAAAGTAATGTTGACGATGCTTATATTGATATTTTCACAAGTTTATGCATATGTTTGACTAGCCTCTGGCCAAACGGATATTATTCACCATAAATTTTTATCACTACCACCGTCAAACTATTCCAATTTCATGAGCTAATTTGATTTGCTCCTTGCTCTAAGTTGTACTTTGATTTCTCAATATTATGAGGTCTTGTTTGTTGTGATTATTATTAATCGATTCTACTATAATATTTATCATTGTTATTAGTCATCTATATCTTTTTGATTTGTATACTTAGTTTTCATAATGTTAAAGGTTGGTGGTGAATCAACTTGATCCCAATTACTGTATATATGCATTGTTGGCATGTGAGTGTGAGGGCTTGTTAAACTAAAATAAGGTGTTAGAACTAGCAAGTTTTTATCCATATTTTAAAAATCAAATCAGACCGACTGGTTCAACTGGATTAAACAGGGATTGGCCTACTATTTGATTCAATTACTTTGTAAAAATCCCTAAAAATTAAAACTTGTTAGTTAAAATGTAAATCGATTGTTTTTACTAAACCTTCAAAAAACCATCTAAATTGATTGGGATAGACTTCTTCTTTCTATAGTGTTTTCTAGGTTTGTCCATTTTTTTCTTGTTTGATTTTCTGAATTTCTTTGTCTTTTGATCCAATTAGAAGCAAAACAAATAGAAACACATAGAGACAAGGTTTGTCCATTTTATCTTGGTTTAATTTTCTATATTATTTTTTTGCATGCTCAACATATTGAACATCAAGGTGTTATTTTGCTGGGAAAAAAACAATCAAGGTTTAAATGTATTTTTTATATGTCTGGTTTGTAGTTTATAAGACAATATGAAGCACAGTGGCACAAACGCATTAGGTGGATGTGGGATGTTCTGATGCTTTCTTAGAATTAGGATGAGTTTGGTACTTCATAACTTTTTATTAGTTTTCCATGATTCTTATTGATTTAGAGACACTTAATTGGAAATATTTTGATTAAAATGTAAATAGTATGATAATATTTTCATTGTGATTTTTATCAAAGATTATAAGTACTTTTTCCTTTTACCTTTTTGTTAGTTCGGAGCTTGGTCCTGATCACTGGCTTAAAAAGTTGTTTCAATTAAATGCAAGAAAATAGAGGCCAAGATTAGTTAGTCTAACTGCAGTATTGAGATTCTATTTATTTTTCTACGACGTTATGTTCTTAATTGAAGACTTATGCAGTAAAAGGTAAAAGGCGTTGTGGAGATATTCTTGTTTTCGAAAGAATGAGGCTGATTTGTTGTAGCACCCCACTCTCGCAAGACCCGAACCCGACATCGATAGGTGATATTCGAATCCGTGCCCTGCAAGGGCGGCGTGCTAGAGCACTCAATTATTTCAAGAATCAGTATAACTTGTTTTATTTGAAACGACGACAAATATATGTGGAAATAATAACCAATTTGGGCCCA
>JAOQMS010000180.1:15807533-15826313 GCA_027563885.1 Erythroxylum longipes | reverse complement strand
GCATGCATGAAAGTAACAAGCAAAAATACATGCAAGTCAGTAAGTGAGCCAGGTTCGCAAGCATGCAAACAAGTAAGTTAGGCAAGCATGCATGCAAGGAGTTAGACTCGGGAACTCGGGTCCGACAGGTAGGGTATCAGAGCAAGTATGCATGAAAAAGGATAAGCAAGTATGCATGAACAAGAGTCGGACTCCAGAAACAGGGTCTGACAGATGTGGTATCAGAGCATGCATGAAGAGCAAGAGTTGGACTCCGGAGAACGGGGGTTAACAGTCTAGATGGTCTGGTCCTATAAATCATATAAAGTATTATAACAAGGATATTAGTAGTGAGATTGTTGTGAGTAAAGTATTAAGAAGTTTAACCTTAAAATTTGAACGTGTGGTTACTACCACTAAAGAATCTAAGGATCTATCTACTTATTCTTTTGATGAATTATTGAGTTCCTTATTGGCTCACGAAGATATGGTAAATAGGTCTTTTTAAAAGGTTGAGAAAAAGTCATTTTAGGTGAAGGAGGAGTCTTTCTATAAAGGGAAGACAGAAAATTCAGTAAGCCGTAGACTTAAAGGCAGCTTTTAAGGTCGAGGTCATGCCAAAAGTAAAGGGAGGCAACTCAAAATTTTAATCCTGTGTCACTATTGCAAAAAAAAAGGCCATAAAGAGGATAATTGTTGGACATACAGAGAGGTGACTAAAAGCTAGCCAATTTTATAAAGAAGGTTAAAGAAGAAAGTAACTTATTCATGGCTCATTCTCCTATTAATAATGTTTTGAATGGAGTATAGTTCATAGAGATCAGGTGTTAATCATATGTTAAGAACAAGGTAACTATTTAAAGAATTTAACGAGTCCTAAGAAAGTGAAATTCAACTTGATGGGAACAAGAAAATAAAGGTTAAAGGAAAAGTTACAATTTCTATTAAAAAATATAAAGGGTAATGTTAAACTCAATGTGCAATAATATTTCTAATTTAACTCATAATTTGTTAAGTAAAGGCAATTGATGGATTGTGGATATTTGATTGTGTTTGACGATGTCTATAGATTGATTCTAGAAAGGAAATCTAGTCAATCAATTGTTAGTATTCTGATGACTCAAAATAAAACGTTTCCCCTATAAGTTACAATTATGGAAAATTGTGCTTTATTTACTAGAACTAATGAAGCAAACATTTGGCACTTATGTTATGGCCATTTGAATATTAAAGGTTAGAAATTGTTGATTAAAAAAATATAGTTATTGGGTTGCCTAAAATTGACGCACTTGATTTCTTTGAAGGGTGAACTTATATGAAGCAAAGTAGAAATTTATTTCCTATGAACAAGTCTTATAGGAAACTACTCATCATTAACTTTTGGCAACAAAAATTCTTCATCTGTTGATGATAACAATTAATCATATTAATTAAGCTCTAGTTGTAAAACACCTATATGGAAATTCAGATCCTTAAATGCTATATATGCCCTATGTATTTTTGCCTTGTATACTTTTAACCCTCTTTGTTATAAGAATGTTGTAGGCTATGAATGAGGTGATGATAGCTATATACAAAAATCAAACTTGGGAGTTGGTCATTCTTCTAAAATGGAAGAATATATTCAGAATTAAGTGGGGGTAATACATAAAGCATCATATTGATGGTATAATTTAGAAGCATAAAGCTAATTTTGTTGTTAAAGGGTACTTATAGCCACAAGGTGTCGACTTTGATGAGACATTTTCACCAGTGGCTCACTTTAAAATGGTGAGAACTTGTCTAACCTTAGTTGCACAAATACAATGGTCGGTTTACTAGTTTGATGTTGAATCCATTTTTTGAATGGCAAGACAGAAAAAGAGGTGCATGCTTCTCAACCTAAAGATTTTGTAGTGGTGATGATAATAAAGTTTACAAGTTAAAAAAGGCTCTATATGGCCTAAAAAAGCCCCATAAGCTTGGTATTGTAAGATTAATTCATATTTATAGTAAGATTAATTCATATTTCCTGGAGAATGGATATGAAAGGACAAAAAATAAACTGACTCTTTACATAAAGAAGCAAGGTAAATTTGATTTCTTGGTGGTGTGTCTTTATGTTGATGACATAATATATATGATTATATTATTATGTTATTTAAGTCTTCCTTGATAAAAAATTTTGAGATGTTACATTTGGGTTTACTACATTTTTTTCTTGGACTTGAGGTGAACTAATATGCTATGAAAATTTTATTTCTCAACATAAATATACTACTAATATGTTAGAGAGGCTTAATATATTAAATTATAAAATTACCCCAACTCCCAAAGAATGTGAACGAGTCACTCATAGCCAATAATGGTACTAGTTTGGCAAGTGCGAAGTACTTTAGGAGTATGATTGGAAGCTTGAATTACTTATCTCATACAAGGCAAGATATTGTATTCTCTGTCAGACTATTTTCAAAATTCATATACGACCTATTGATGTATATGAATTTTGAAAATTATTGTTATGTTTACTAGACCATTTTAGATTATATGGTTTTACTAATAATGATTGCGTATGTTGTTTAGATGATAGAAAAGTACTTCCATTTATGTTTTCTCCCTTGATTTGAGTATTGTTTCTTGAAGTTTAAAGAAGTAAGATATAATAGCTTTGTCATTGTCAGAAGCTGAATATATCATTATATCGATATCATCCTGTCAAGTAGTTTCATTAAGGAGACTATTATATGATTCTGGCCATGATCAAGAAGGCATACTTAGATATTTTGTGACAACAAAGCAACAATCGCTATAACCAAGAATCCATCTTATCAGACTAGACCCAAGATATAAACATTGTTACCATTTTATTTGGAATTTGGTAGTTGAAAGATCGATCACAGTGAAGTTTTGCGAGACAATTGAGTAAACCATGTACTAAGCATGAATACTTTAGAATGAAGATGGGAGTTACAAAATTTAAAGCAATAAGGGAGAATGTTGAACAATAGAATTTCAAAATTTTAGTGTTTTATTTTTGTTTTTCAATTTTTATTTTTCAATAAGTATTTGTTAAAGGCTTCAGAATTAAGTGGGGGTAATACATAAAGCATCATATTGATGGTATAATTTAGAAGCATAAAGCTAATTTTGTTGTTAAAGGGTACTTATAGCCACAAGGTGTCGACTTTGATGAGACATTTTCACCAGTGGCTCACTTTAAAATGGTGAGAACTTGTCTAACCTTAGTTGCACAAATACAATGGTCGGTTTACTAGTTTGATGTTGAATCCATTTTTTGAATGGCAAGACAGAAAAAGAGGTGCATGCTTCTCAACCTAAAGATTTTGTAGTGGTGATGATAATAAAGTTTACAAGTTAAAAAAGGCTCTATATGGCCTAAAAAAGCCCCATAAGCTTGGTATTGTAAGATTAATTCATATTTATAGTAAGATTAATTCATATTTCCTGGAGAATGGATATGAAAGGACAAAAAATAAACTGACTCTTTACATAAAGAAGCAAGGTAAATTTGATTTCTTGGTGGTGTGTCTTTATGTTGATGACATAATATATATGATTATATTATTATGTTATTTAAGTCTTCCTTGATAAAAAATTTTGAGATGTTACATTTGGGTTTACTACATTTTTTTCTTGGACTTGAGGTGAACTAATATGCTATGAAAATTTTATTTCTCAACATAAATATACTACTAATATGTTAGAGAGGCTTAATATATTAAATTATAAAATTACCCCAACTCCCAAAGAATGTGAACGAGTCACTCATAGCCAATAATGGTACTAGTTTGGCAAGTGCGAAGTACTTTAGGAGTATGATTGGAAGCTTGAATTACTTATCTCATACAAGGCAAGATATTGTATTCTCTGTCAGACTATTTTCAAAATTCATATACGACCTATTGATGTATATGAATTTTGAAAATTATTGTTATGTTTACTAGACCATTTTAGATTATATGGTTTTACTAATAATGATTGCGTATGTTGTTTAGATGATAGAAAAGTACTTCCATTTATGTTTTCTCCCTTGATTTGAGTATTGTTTCTTGAAGTTTAAAGAAGTAAGATATAATAGCTTTGTCATTGTCAGAAGCTGAATATATCATTATATCGATATCATCCTGTCAAGTAGTTTCATTAAGGAGACTATTATATGATTCTGGCCATGATCAAGAAGGCATACTTAGATATTTTGTGACAACAAAGCAACAATCGCTATAACCAAGAATCCATCTTATCAGACTAGACCCAAGATATAAACATTGTTACCATTTTATTTGGAATTTGGTAGTTGAAAGATCGATCACAGTGAAGTTTTGCGAGACAATTGAGTAAACCATGTACTAAGCATGAATACTTTAGAATGAAGATGGGAGTTACAAAATTTAAAGCAATAAGGGAGAATGTTGAACAATAGAATTTCAAAATTTTAGTGTTTTATTTTTGTTTTTCAATTTTTATTTTTCAATAAGTATTTGTTAAAGGCTTTACTAATTTTCTGATTAATAACATATGTTTTTAGTTGAATTTTTCTATTGAAATTGGAAAAGTTACTGGGATATGTTTTACTCATTATTTTCTAGCTATAGTTGTTGATTTTTAGTATATTCTATTCGACTGTATGCCTATTTATTATTTAGACACCTGCTTTGTCATTTCGTATAATGGAAATCAGTTGTTATCTCTCGCATTAAAAAGTTTTCTTCTAGCCTTTATTTCCCTATCGTGCTATAGCTTTTGTTTTTACTTCTAACGTATAAAAACATGGTTTAGGTGTAACATACCACTCCTATAGAGCATATACTCAACATACCGAAGGACACTCGGGAGCATACTCTACGAAAATAACATGTTAAGACGTTTAAATTAATTCATTTTATTTATTTATTTTTCCATCACACATAACATAAAACATTCCAATAATCTTCTTGTTGCATTTTTATTCACAAACATATACAATATCAAATGTCATTACATTTCCAAAATTCAGATATACAATATACGACAGTCGAAAGATACAATTCTTAAAACAACGTAATTAAGACATTAGCAGGTACAACTGATCCTGACATTGACCCATATCTGAATGCAAAAGTTACTTTAACTAGACTAGCTAGATTTCTCCTGAACTTGAAAAACAATGTTGCAATTTTGATGAGTTTGTGAACTCAGTGAGTGAACCATTATCGATGTGCTCACTCAAAACAAACATAAATATCGCAAGTATGTAACATAGTTCAATTAGTATCTCACATCATTCAGAATCAAATCTCTTATATCACATCATTCAGAATTTAGTACCTGATCGCAAAATACATCATATTCCAACAAGTCTGTTATGAACATAAGCATTTCCAACAAGTCCGTTATGAACACAAGCATTTTATATAATCATTTCAGGATAATCTAATCATTCATTTCATGTCATTCATATCATCCACATATACACAAACATAGCATATCATTATATCCACGCAATTCAGTCATTCTTTGCAAATATTCACACAGTACATGTAAAGATATAGATGTAATGCATGTGAGACTCCATTTTTGTTTTTATTTTGTTGTGACCGAGTGCCTATTAATTAACCCATATCCTTTGTAGATACCGGGCTTATTTTAGGTACTGATACTGACCCATATCCTTTGTGGATACCAGGTTTATTTCAGACTGGTCACTCCAGTCATAACTCCTTTATCTGATCATGCATATCAATGTCATGAAATGCATCATTTCACATCATGTACTGTCATCACTTTTATTCGGTATGCATAGTCATTTATTACAAACATCGGATCAGAATCTGGCATTCAACATTCAGTTGAGTATCACTTATTCCATACACATTTACATTCACATTTATTATCGGACTTTGGTCCGACACTCAACAATATTGTCAAATAACACTTATTCAGTCAAATTCACATACAATGAACACTTCCAATATAGTCCCAAATAATGATCTCCTCGAACAATTTATATCCAGAATTATCGCAATCAAACCAATAATAATTCATTATTTCAAAATTAAACAAGAGCGATTCGAGCATACTGAAATACATCTAAGTCAATTCATGATACATATAATTCAAACAGAAAAAAAACACATATAATTGGGTTGACACATCTAGGTTAACTTACTATACATACAATTCCAACAGAAGCATAAATATTTGAGTTTACACAACTAGGTTAACTCACAGTATATTCCAGGTGAGCCATTGCCTTGATGGTCCAGCAGTGTCTGGATGTTATCGATCAACTTGTGCTTCCATATCATACAATACACATATAATCCACACATTACTAAGTTGCTCAATCATATAATTGTTCAACCATGCATATGTATATGTATCATGTTCAATGCATGCTCAATTGATTATCCCAGGTATTTTTCCTTTATTCACATCTCATAATCATTTAATAGCATGTTTCAATCATTCTTTAATACCTAATGTCCTCATTCATCATTAGTTAGGTTCACTTAAGATCTTATTCAAGCCTAATTACCTCATATGGAAACACCTTAGCATTGGTTGGTCCAAACTTCACTCAAAAGACAACTATTTTTCTCCATAAGTCTAACCATGATCGTGGTGTCCTTACTACGATCATAACAAACATTTTGGGGCTGGCCATGATCTTGCTATAAGGGTCACGATCGTGACAGAATCCTTATTTTTTCAGGCCACGATCGTGCTGTAAAGGCCACGATCATGCCCTGCATTATTCTTCCTTCGTCTACGAATTTAACACTTATACAACATCAATTCTACTCCAAATTTTTCTAGAATTCTTTATCACAAACACAACATCATTTCATGCCAATTCAAACACAAATTTTATTTCATTCCCTCATCAAATTCTGACCAATTGATGAAGTATCTTTTAACTACATATTCCATTCATGAAATCCATAACATCACAACAATTTATTCACTAGGTTATGTCCCCATCTTAAGCCCAAATTAAGTCCAAAAGCATAATAATTCGATACCTCATCCTTAATTGGTTCAACCATTGCATAATCAATACATTTCCATGAAAAATCACTCTGCCCACGATCATGACATCCCCTGCCATGATCGTGACAGAAACCAATCTCCCATTTATCCTACAGTTTTCTAGTTTTTCTCAAGATAGATTTTTAGGTCAATTTTGTATGACCGTTATAACCTAGAAAATGAGGTTTTAGGCAACACATTCTCTAATAAAATGTTCCTCTATTTCTTAAGTTTCTAATGACATCAAATTCATGCATTTTGGTTCGGTATAGTGTAAGTTATAATCAAAATACTACAGACTGTTCTCATACCTCGACATAACACAATTCTCAACTTCAAGTCAAATATCAAGACTCTTAAAGATAGAATTCAATTTTGAATCCTGATGAAAAATGTAGACATATGTTTTTATTTTACTCTAAATCAAAATCCATCTGATTTGGATACCCACAGATCAAGGTATATCCAAAATACATATGCATGTTCAGTAAAAATACTACAGTCAACAGATTCCAACACACTTCATCATCAACCTAACATGCAATTCATCTCCAGCCAATCATTACCAAGAAATATTCTAACCAAACCATTTCACAGAAGCATTAATTTAATAATCATTTTTCATGCTTTATACTTTCACTAATTCGGACTCTAAGGTCCTAAAAAGTCAGGAATTAATACAAGGGTCCTGTATAAGGGTCTATCACAGTCATTATTAGGAAAATGATCATAACTGAAGATTTAATTACTATTTTCTCAAGACATTTTCATAGAAGTCAAGTTAAGACCGATATCTACAACTTTCATTCTTCGGGTTTCTTCAAATTCATGCTATAAGGATATGAAAAACAGATCGAAAGAGAAAGATGAAATTGAAACTAGAATTTTGGCTTACCTTAGTAACTTCTTTCCTTCTCCTCTTCTCTTCCCCTTTTTCCCTCCTTTTCTTCTCATTTTCATTTTTATCCTTCTCTTCATTCTCACTTCTATTGAATGTTCATTTATTTTCTTTAGAAAATTCAAGAAGGTCAACTAATCCATGTGTGACCATTCTATTGGTACATATGTTATCCTTTTATTGGTCCATATGTTACTATTCTATTAGTCCATATGTCACTTACTTTAGGCTCCACATGTAACTCATTTAAGCCTCTATATGTCACTACTTATAAGGCTATAGATGTCATCGGTTGTAAGGCTACATATGCCACCAATTATAAGGCTACATATGCCATCATTTATAAAGCTACAAATGTCACCATTCTATTGTTCCACATGTCACAAGTCTAAGGTGTCATTTGTCACAATGTTAAAGGGCTGCTTGTCACAATTATACTCATGCCACTTGTCATTCATTTAACTGAGCCATTTTTCACCAATGCCACATGTCATCATTTCATAGGCCTAATCAATCTAAATTCTCATGTATCAATTTGTCTTGCTCTTTAACATTTTTCTTAGACAAGATGCACATATCACTTTATTAATTACTCAATTGTAACAATAAATTCCCAATTCACTAATTATAATCCATCAATTCATGTTATCCGTAAATCAAAATGCAAAACATTGGGAATGCACATTCATATCACATTCATTTTCGTTCCATAACCCGGAATATGTCAATAGAGTGCATATACTATTTTGCAATGTTTTCTAAATCATGATTCATATGTGTATACGAATATTATGCATATGAATGAAATGCACCTCATAAATTCTTAAATGAAATAACTCATGTGGCTCAATCTAACAATTTAATCTGTTAACAATTTTAGGAGACAGGATATTACATTAGGTGATCAGAGAATAGTAAGCCTGATAATCAGCTTTGCTGCTCAAAAAGACAAAGATTTCAGTCTAAACAAAAGGGGTTTGGGATATCTCATCCCAACATCAAATCAAAGATGATAAATTCCTTAATGAGTATGAACCTCTTTCGAGAGAAAATCAAAATTGTAAGTTTCCCGAGTACTATTTCTTTCCAAAATGGTTTTATGGGCATGTGCATGGGTTTCAGATGGAAGTGGAGTAAGTGTGCGAGACATAAAACAGATTGGAGGAAAAAAGAAATTAATCAGATTAAATCAACAAACTTTTGGGTTAGGTTATGAAAATTTTATTTTATTAATCCTTTTTTGTTAATATGTATTTCTCATAATTGTAAGCTTATAGAAAGTTAACAGAAAAAGATAGTATGACTTATTCTACATGAAATTATAGAGAATTTTTTTGAGAATAAATTATATAATTAGTTATCATTTTAGTGATATTCATAATCATCATAATAATTATTATTATCTAAAATACTATTAAAAACTAGCAAATGATTTAAGGGTAATTTAAGTAATATTAACAACGATGGTCATTGAGAACTAAATCATATTATTGAATCAAGAGCATGAAAGCGTTAAAAGTCGAAAGGTTTAATCAAGTTTCGACGGATTTAAACAAAACTATTTTTCTTTTTTAACGCACTCTCTTTGTTTGTTTGTTTTTATATCACTCTTTGTCTCCTAGTGTTTCCCTATCTTTGGTTGTATGATCACCAAAGATAAGGAATTGTGGACATTCAGATCGCAAGAAGTGGAGGTCCGATTAGGAAATGAAGGTTTTTTTTTAGTTAAATTAAATTAAAATTAGGTTGGAGTTAAAAAATTAGAAAATTGTATTTAAACTAATTTATATTAATTAAAATAAGTAGATCCTTGCGGTACAGTGCCATGTAGGATCGATCCATTTAATACAGAGTTCATAATTTTTTTTTGGACAATTATATATTTGACATTTTTATTAAAATTTCCTAATTATTAAATTTTTTATTTCGATTTTTGCCCGTAGAGTTGAAGGAGCAGAGCAGCTTCCCAACCGGTGGCTCCAATCAACAACTTAGAGCGGATAATATACGTGTGGAGATGTTTTAATTATCTTTTTGTCTATGTTTAAAGAATCGACTATGTCAAGAGTCTAGATTTAAATATTATATTAATCTATGTATTTACGTAATAACAACATGTCATTGGCATAGTCAAAAGTCAAGTCACCTCGATCTTCTATATCTCTGTAATTTATGATATGAACAAAAGAGACTAGCTTAGTTTTGCCTTGTATTTTCCTCTTCCGACAACATGAAGAGCCACAAAGTCGAGTCCAAACAGCAACAAGGAAGAAAGCATTAGTCCAACAAATGGCGTTTTATCTAAAACCTAAAGTTCCTCTTCCAGCAACATAAAGAGACAAAGTCGGCAA
This sequence comes from Erythroxylum longipes, assembly GCA_027563885.1. Classification (NCBI taxonomy): domain Eukaryota; kingdom Viridiplantae; phylum Streptophyta; class Magnoliopsida; order Malpighiales; family Erythroxylaceae; genus Erythroxylum; species Erythroxylum longipes. Next base: position 15,816,077 of record JAOQMS010000180.1, on the reverse strand, counting down.
ATAAAGTAATGAGTTGTTATTTCTAAGTTCGGAAGCAGAAGTTTCTTGCTAAGGATCCAAGAGACCAATCTTGCCTCATAAACGAATGAAATTAAAGAGCTAAAAGAGTTTAATACTAAAGTGGAAACATGGATGCATAAGCTATAGAGTAGAGGGGGCTACTTAGGGCTTCTCACTACATGTATTCTTCGTGCCCATTTAGACTACAATAGAAAAAAATTCCTACAACTTACTCTTTAATTGGTTCAAAGAATGAGTTGGAAAAATAAAAGAGACGTATATGACAAGACGATTTAAATGAAGAGGGAGTAACCTAGCTATAATTTGAGCCATTGGTCTCCTTCTATGAATTCCATGCCCAGAAAGGGCTTAACTTCCTCGTACGTGAGTATCTTTCGCCATGAAACCCGACCACGTGTGTTAGCTCCTCTTCCTCTGCAACTATACTCGCTAAAAACTGCAGTCCTGCGCTTGCATTGCATAAATTCGTTTAGTTTTCTGTTAAGTCTGAATTTGCATAGTTTATCAAATTGAGCAAAAGAAGAATCTTACTTCTGTCTGTAAGGCAAGTCCCAATCACTCCATCCTTTAGGTATTATAATATTATCAATGTCACTGTTTGCATATATTATCCTTGAGTAATCCCCCCAAGCTCTCCCAAGAAAAATATTTCCAGTTCCTGTGATTTCACAATCTACGAAAGAGAAGCCTGTGTCGTCATCTGGTGAATCCCTGTGGTGAGCTGCAATTGCTCCAGAGCTTTGAGCTGTTGAATGAAGGTTGCAGTTCTGTTCCAAAAACATCAATGTATAGGATAAGATGTTGACATGTGATTCAAAGTTTGAATTGGTCTTCTTTAATTTGTTATTTCCGCTTAACATAAGATAAGTTCTCATGAAGATTAAAAAAAAGAAAGAAACCTGTTTAATACTGCTTGCATAGCTTATATCTTACCTTAAAAAGTGATCTTCCTCTACCAAAGATGAAGTCGATATTTCCCTGAATGTAGCATTGATAGTAATAGTGTGATCCTCTCTCATCTAGGAGTGTGTCCTGTGACCCTAAGATCCTTGCTCTATAGAAAAAGGCCATATCGCCAGAAACTCGTAGAGCCACTGCCTGCATTCCAGTTGCTCCAGGTTGTGCTACCACTGTATTCTGTTATCACCCCCATCAACTTACCATTAATAAAGCACACGAAAAAGATTGCAGTAACTGAGTTGAAATAAAGAAAAAAAAAAGTAGTATCTGACCTGAAAAGTAATCCCAGTTGCGCAAAAGTAATCAGATTCTATGGTGACTGATGCTGATCTATAGGTTCCAAGTTGAGCACCATTTTCATCCGTATCAGATGCTTTATTGTTCCAAGTAATTACGGTATCAGAAACTCGTCTTTCGTCGCCAATGAATGAGATATAAGGCTTCGTTTTCGGCACAACCACCTTCTCACTGCATACATGAAACTTAATATGTAAGAAACCAAAATAGCGTCAACTTATGCAGCTTCAATCCAATAGAATTTATATAACCAAGATCGGAGAAAATATGTAGGCGAAGTAAGATAAATATCTGCTTCATAGTCATAGTAACCCGGTGTAACGAAAATTAGCTGAACTATTAAACTAAGCGAGGAGTTTACAACATAATTTCCTACTTCTATACAGAGTTAATACATTATACACATATAAATACACAGTAGACAGAGATTGAATATGTGTAAAAGTATGGTTTGACATGCACGTTATATACCTGTAAACACCAGCAAGGATAAAGATTTTCACTCTTTGTGTGTTATAATTTGGCACTATATCTATGGCACCTTGCACTGTTAATGAATCTCCCCCGCCGTATTGGTCTACTACAATTACTTTGCTTCCATCTCTAGTACTCAATCCTGCTTCATCCTCTCCCAGTTGGATATCATCCCAAGTAATAAAATCCTTGCCACGTCTCTCACTTCGACACGCACCCAATTGAAACAAAACTAAAACCAGAACAATGCCACCGAAAGCACGCCTTCCTCTGACCCCTCTTTTCATGTTCATGATACTACGTTGTCGGGATACAATGAAAGAACGTGGGCATATATATAATGACGTTGTAGCGGTGTTGGAAAAGGAAAAGGAAAGTACAAATATTTTAGAACAAGGACTAAGATATGGCTGAGTTCGAGTAGCAATGTGAAATACAAGTCATGGATTATGTTGGAAAACAGAGGTTTCCCAATGCATCACTTTTCTGGGTTATAATTGAGTGAGTGTGTTTTTTTTTTTAATTAGTTAGTATTACTTGTCATTGTTAGACAAATAAAGAAAGTTCGTAACGTGGATAAATAGAACTTCGACCAATCAGTATTCAAGACAGAATTTATAACACAAGTCGACATATCTGTAGTTTGAAGCTACTGGGGTATAAGTTCTTTAATTTTTAACATCACTGATATTAATCATAGCCACTTAATCGACCACGGTGCTCCACTACTATTGGGACAAATTTGTTCTTTTCTATTTATGGAGTGCTACGTTTTCTTTTCCTAATAAATTATCCCGTTGACCTCTGAAATTTTGTAATAAAAACAAATAAAGATAATTAATGACTTTTAATATCACAGATGCGTCTTTCTCATTTCGGGAGTTGCAATAACAAATTATACATGTAGCCATGAATTGCATTTACGATTGCCATAAATTTGTATTTGTGAGACCATAAAATTGGATAATCCATAAGAACACAATCTCCTATCATCAGCTTAAAACTTGAGATTAAAGAGGTTCATGATATACTTAATCGTTTCATTGTATTTTTACAAAGAAACTATTTCTGTAAGTTAAATATGGGACTTTATAGTCACCTAGCAGCATTTTTACCATTAATTTCAAGGCTCACTCTCTTTTATTTTATTAACATCTATAGAAAACTAAAAACAGTGGACTACAAAGACAATACTAGAAATAGATTTATTCTTTTAATTCTATAAACATATGAAGTTTACATGTTGACATAAAATAAATTTGAAACCAAATCATTAAGAATGAAAATTTCTATAAAAATTAAAAATTGGAAAAGTCTTTTTTAATAACTTTAAAATTTAGAAACTTTATTAAAAAAAACTAAAAGACCCTTCAAACAACATTGAAACAACCATTTCATCCAAACTTATGAATTCCGTATTGGTACTGATATTGAATTTAGTTTTGGTACAATAGTGTATCGATCCCAGTTAATACTAAGTATCATTTTGAAAAATTTTTTAAATTTATAAAATAGTCATTGAAATTTTCAAAATTACAAAATAGTCTCTCAATATATTGTACTGTATAATTTATAATTTTACATAAACTATGTATCCAAAAATTATAATAATAGAAATTTGAAATAACAACAATCTATTTATTTTTATTAATATTACATTTTATATATTTCACATATAAATAGCAACTATAATTAGTATGAAAAAGATTATTTAATCATTATACAGATAAAAAATTAAGGACAATACAAAGTATTTAAAATGTTACAATTTTATCATAAAAATAATAATTATATCAAAATATTAAATATTAAATAATAAATATCTATGACTCTCTAATCATTATAATTTACAACAAGAGTTCGTGTTGAGGAAATAACCAACTAAAAGTGAAATCTAAAATAATAACATTTACAATTATATTTATATTGTATATATAGAATTTAACTTATACATCAAATATAAGTGAAATTAAAAAAAAGAGGAGAAATAAAAACCTGAAATTTCATTCAATCAAATATCCACTTAAATTGTATTGACTTCAATTCTTTTTTGGGACAAATTCATCATCACTAAGAGGAGTCTCATTATGCTATGGCCCGTGGATCAAGGTGCAACGGCCATCTCCTCGTCCAAATAGCTCTCGTACACACCTACAACACAACCGCAACTACAAAACTGACCATCGAGTGGGCAGCTCAAGGTTTGACGTTCTGTCAGAATCGGACAGAAGCGAGTTAATGGCCATTTCTTTGTTCACGTTGTCTACACACCAACCCTCTAACGCGCCACAACGTTAGGTAACGTTGGACGAATTAATTGACCAAGCCACTGTGCAAAAACGTGGGTCAACGTTCGCATCTAACGGGCTTCGGAAACAACCAAAAGGGGGGCCCAAGGTTAAGGCATTAGCCCACAGGCCTAAAAGCAATATTAGTAAGGATAAGGCTATTATGCAAGACTCAGGCCCAGCACCTCCAACCCAGCTTCAACCCACCCTCACCGATACCCACAAAGCCGTAACCATCAGATCCCACCAAAAAGTCATCTGTGTTAAGACAGCCTCCGAGGCAAGGGAAGAGGGCCCAGGAGCCCAAAGCCCCATGGACGATGTTGAGGGGACGGTGGATCCCCGAGGGCCTTAAGAGCTCGAATTTATTTTACCTCCTTCCCGGCCACCCGATAGGCTAGTAGGCGAATCTAGTATATCAAAACTGTTGTGTGAGTAGGAATCGATCGACTTGGAAGTAACCCCATCATCGAAGGACAATAGCAATATTATGCAGGAGGGCCTGATGGATACTTCTTAGTCTTAGGAGTCTTTGTAATTCCGAATCCTTTTTCTTTTTTATGTCTATTCTTTTTTGGAATTGTCAAGGGGCTAGAGGGCAACGATTCCAGGCAATATTGCGGAATTATTTGCGTACTTATCAACCAGGCATACCGGTTCTGGTGGAACCTAGACTTAATGGCAACTGAGCTCATCAAGTCATCAGCAAATTGGGGTTCGATTACTCATTCTGTGTTGAAGTTGAAGGCTTTACTGTCTATGATAGTTTTAGCACATAGACAAATCATTCATACCACTATTAAGTATGGATCCGTTGTGTTTAAATTATCGGTGATTTATGCTAGCCCACAAAAGCCTAACCAAAAATTTCTATGGCATATTTTGCGAGGGATTAGAAGGTCCATCATCCATCCTTGGCTTGTTGGAGGGGATTTTAAAGCTAAATTGAATGCGGCAGAGAAACGAGGTAGATCTCAATCAAGACCCGTGGTTAGTAAAGATTTCCAGGATTGGGTCTATGAGAGCGGCCTACATGATGTGGGTTAAGTCGGTTCACGATTTACATGGCGGCAAGGCAACATCCAAGCTCGATTAGATCCAGTGCTTTGCTCATCGTAGTGGTTGGAAGGCTTTCCTCATACTGTGAATCATCATTTACTCTTTCTTGGATCGAATCACCGACCTATGTTGGTACAATATGTCCGTACCTAGTAGCATGACCTACGACCACCCAAGTTTCGTTTTCAATCCGCATGGCTAGCTCATGAAGCGTTTCCTCAGGTCATCGCAAAAAAGTGGCTTCCTCAAGAAAAGTCGTTTAGTAGCTCTCTTAATTAGTTTTCACACTACCCCTTGCAATGGAATAAATCCGAGTTTGGAAATATATTCCATCGTAAGAAACGCCTGCTCGCTCGTTTGGAAGGTATAAGAAGGGCATTACGGTCTGATGATTCGGAGTCGCTACTCGCCCTGGAAGATAGGCTGATCAGGGAATTAGTACAAGGGCTTTGTGAGGAAGAACTTTTTTGGCATCAACGAGCAAAATGTGACTGGTTGTCACACGGAGATCGCAATACTAAATATTATCACATGGTTACCCTGACTAAACAGAAAAAGTTGACGATAGAGTGGTTAGCTGATCAACATGGTAATGAAATAACGGATGCCATTCAATTACACATAATGGTTAGAGATTATTTTGTTCAAGTGTATACTGCCGCAGAGGCGGTTAGTCATAACTTTCCCAGAGTCGGCGCTTTTCCACATCTTACCGATGCGCAAATTCAAGGCCTTCAAACCCCAGTCAGGCTCCTAAAATTAGATTGGCGGTTTTTGCTATGAATCCACACAAAGCGCCAGGGATTGATGGATTTCCAGCGCTTTTTTTTCCAATCTCAATGGAGGACGGTAGGTCACTAGGTGGAAAATTTTATCCAGAAAATTTTTAGCAATGAAACCTGGGAACCGAAATTGAATCGAACCATTCTAGTTCTTATTCCTAAAGTCTCGTCCCTGAAGTTTATTACCCAATTTTGACCTATTAGCCTTTGTTCAGTAATTTACAAAATCATTTCCAAGGTGATAGTGAATTGTTTGAAGCCACACCTCGATGGGTTAGTGGCAAATACTCAGTGCAGCTTCATTCCTGGTCGGAACATCGCAGATAATGTTATTATTGCCTAAGAAATCATCCATTCGATACGTAAGAAGAAGGGGACGACTGGGTACTTTGCCATCAAAGTGGATTTGGAAAAAGGTTATGACCGCCTGGAGTGGGGTTTTATAAATGATACTCTACAGGAAATTGGCATCCTGCATCAATTACTTAGTGTCATTACTATTAAGCCCAAGTAGGGGGACTTAGGCTTAAAAGTATTAGAGCTTCCAATGATGCACTCCTTACTAAATTGGGATGGGCTTTACTCACTAAGCCCTCAGCATTATGGATACAGGTCCTTCGTAATAATTATCGTTTTCTTGTACACCACCTCCCGCCAACGCTGAGTAAACCAGGGGCTTCGATAATTTGGAGGGGTATTTCAGCTAAATGGGATTACGTTTGTCAGGGCATCAAATGGCGCCTAGGCAATGGTCACCGAATTTGCTTCTGGTTAGACAATTGGATGACCGATTGGGCCCCGCAGTTCTAGCAACAACAGCCCCCCTCCTTAACAATTTGCGAACTGCAACTGTTACAGAGTGTGGATGTGGTGGGTAACTGGAATTGGGCTTTGTTGCAGCACTACCTCCCCCTATAATTTGTTCAGCTATTGCCCGAGTCTGACCCCGGTGGAGGACATGGGAGAGGACCGAATTGTGTGGGGCCCTGGGCAACACGGTAACTTCTCGGTAGCTTCTGCGTATGACCTAATAAAGGCTGTACCGGCTAAGGATCGAAGTCCTATCTGGACTGTGATTTGGAAATGGACAGGACCTCAGCGTATTCGCTCATTTTTGTAGCTACTAGCAAAACGAAAGCTGCTAACCAACCAACAACGTGCTATTAGGAATATAGTACCAGATAATAACTGTCAATTCTGTGGACACGAAGAGACAACCTTACATGCCATGCGGGATTGTGCTCGAGTATCCGTCTTTTGGCGCCAATTTTCCCCTGAGGTGATCACGTTGGAATTCTTTCAGCAAGACGAAGAGACATGGTTGCGATCAAATCTTACTACCCTCATATGTCTCGAGGGAGGGGAGTGGGCAACAATATACGGTGTTTCTTGTTGGTTTTTATGGCAGTGGCGTAACCACAACATTTTTGAAGTAGCTTTTGTATGGCCCGTAGTAGGCCGTCACATTGTTCTAGACTATGTTTGGTGGGTCGAGAAGGAAAAAATAGTGACTAGTCGAGTTATTTCGATCACGGGACTACCTACCGGTCATCCAGTCGGGTGGAACCCACCGTCGGAGGGTTGGGTCAAAATTAATACTGATGGAGCGGTTACCTGTGGGTTGTCTTTAAGGATTGCTAGGGGATTAATTAGGAATTGTAATAGGCAATGGTGTGGAGGCTTTATGACAAATATTAGAGTATGCTTGTAGCATTCCACTCTCGCAAGACCTAAACCTGACATCGATGGGTGATGTCCGAGTTCGTGCCCCACGAGGGTGGCATGCTAGAGCAGTCAATCACTCAGAAATCGGTATAAAAATTTTCTTTTGTTTTAAACTACAAACATGATACGCAAAAATCTATAACCAAATCGGGCCCACTTTATTTCATAAACATTTCTAATCATAGCAATACAATCATCAGAAAACTCAATAGCCATTTGGGCCCTTTTTACAAACACAAAACACTTTAGTTGTTTTGGAAAACAATTTTATTCAAAAAGTTCCGGAATAAACAATTCAATACAAATTAAGGAAATGCAATGCAGACGCGAACTAATCCCGACCTCTATCTTTCACTTGTATACTGTAGGTATACTCCCGTTGGCCTAACGAGGTATTCTTCTGATCCTGAAAAATAATTGCAAATTTTAGGTGAGTTTTGCGAACTCAATGAGTGACCATCATCGATGGCTCACCCAGTCACATAACACAACATTTCACATTTCACATTCAATGCAATTTAATCATTTATATTATGCATATGCCATGTACATGAGACTCACTTTTCATTTGTTACTTTGTTATGACCGAGTGCCTAAGCTGTCCCTTATCTGCTTGGGAGATACAGGGCTGATTATACATAGTGAGTCTTAGGCTCTTAATCACTTTTGAGCTCGAGGCTCATTTTCACTTTTCACTTTCTGAGCTTTAAGTTCTTTTCACTTTCGATGGCTACTACGGTCACAACTGCCATTATATTTCATGCATTCATGATCTGACATGCATCATTCACATTTGCATAATCTCATTCAATCACTTTCCCATATCATCGGACCTTAGTCCGGCATTCAACATTAAAGTTTAGAATCACACTTTCATTTATATGCAAATGCACTTTCAGAACACATTTAACAATCAATTACGTACACTTAGTTCATCC
>JAOQMS010000180.1:15787411-15807433 GCA_027563885.1 Erythroxylum longipes | reverse complement strand
TTAAGATTAATATAAATACATATATGCATAATGTATATATTATGTAAATATGAAAAATAAAATAAAAAGTTTAAATTTAGTTGTTTACAGAGTATAATTATGACAACATTATCATTGCTATATATTTTTAATAAATATAAATCAGTTCGTATTTTATATAAATATTTGTAAATTTTATGGGTAATTTCTTCTTACATTTTACTATAAATGATTATGTTATAATTTATAATTTATGAATTTAAACAAAAACAGTTACAATTTTTTAAAATTGTATATATATTTTTAAAATTTTAAAATATTAAACACCTGGGTCGATGGGCGGCCCGACGAGCGGCTTGTGGCCCGGGCAGGTTAGATGGGCTGGGCCACGAGCCTGACCACGGGCCTATTGGTCCCGACCCGCAAATGGGCCACGGGCCTTGTTCAGTTCTCACGGGCCGGGCCATTCCGGCCTACCCGAGCCGTGGTCTAGCCTCGCCTGTAGCATTTTTTCGACCCGTTGACATCCTTAATCAATATTAACCAAGAAACAAAACATTCTCTCTAATCACTTTAGGGTGATGAATCATATATTGATTTCCCAACTACCTCTATATAGTTCATGTTATATCAATAGCTACCAGTTGAGTTATTCTTGACCATGATAGGTCATAAGTTGTATCAAAACATTGAAATCCATATATGAGATACTTTGAAAACCTTAAGTCAAAAGATCAATTATGTAATCATTACAGTAAGGATTTTTATAGACATATAAGTAACGTTTCAACTAGAATTCTTGTATTGGGACAGTTCAATGAATTTGTTCTCCAACAATTATCCACACATTTGTTTAAAAAATTTAGTACTTTAGTTTATAAGATCAACTGCTTCTTTTATAAGAAATAAAATAATGTATGTTATTCTTTTTGTTCTATTAATGTTTAGTCTTAGTAGAATAACAACTAGGAACAATTTAGGGATAATAAATAAATCTGATATAGATATTGTGATTATGATCTCAACATAACTTTACTTGTGATCTATATTTATCTCATGGATTTTATTTTATACATCAATTAACCAAATAAATAAATATAAGGAAAAGAATTTATTTAAATAATTATATTAATAATATTACAACTAACCAATTGAAATGAAAAGTGGAAAACAATAGAAGACAATCGTATCATATTGACGAATTAAATTACAGATTTACACTAAGTTAAGTCCATACCACCTGACATCAAATAAAGAACAGAATAAAAAGAAAATGCTCCATGAATCTCATTTTTCTTCCTTCGCTAATTTCTTTATTGTTAAAATATAGCTACATTAGCTTGTAATATCATTGTGGCATAAACACATCCCATTTCTTTTAAAATTTCACCAATTTTTTATTGGAAAAAGAAAAACCAACCTAGTTGTAAAACCATCTCTAACTCCACTCACATTATTCAAAACAACATTTCACCTTGCTAGTTTGGAATCCCAATTTTACTAAAATTACTACTTAATATGAAATTTGGATAACCTAGTCATAACGTGAAAGGTTAATTTAAAAAAATCGCAAACTTTGGTCAATTTTATAATTTTATAATTATATCTTGAAATTTAAAAAGTGATAATAAAATCCCCAAAATTTCAATTTTTTCAATTCTAACTTGACATTAGTGACTCTGTTATCTTTGCTGATATAGCAGTGCCACATGTCTAGGATCCCTAATTAACAAGACATATCAGCAGTGGTTAAGATTAAAAATCTTGATTAATTAAACGTCATTTGATCATTTTAGTAGATGACGTTGTTATGTTCAAATAATCTAACCCCCTTTCTTCTTCAGTGGCAATAAAATACCAAACTTGTTGTTCTTTTTATCATGAAAAACAACCCAGAAAGAAACATTATTGTTCATTTTGATATGTTTATTACTTTTTCTGTTCTTGTTCTGAAGTTAACATGAAACCCATCTCCAAGGTCTTTGGGAATATGAGGTTTCCATATCCTATTTTTACTTGGCCACTCAAAACACTAACATTGGTCTAGCTTCTTTTTCTATTTATTGCCTATATCTGTTATCACTACCCCATGTCCTCGTATTAATCGAAGTTTTCACCTAATAACCAAAACATCTTTCTTTAGTGATCGCTTACTATTTTCGCGTCAGATGAAACCCCAGAAACCACAAACCTGTATCACATAGTTTCTGGGGTTGTGTCAGCTTCCGAGCTATGGAACTGCAGGAAAACTACATCAAACTATGGTGGAGACCAAAGGAAATGCGTAGGGTGTTGTGGTTAGATAGGCCTCTGAAGAATGACAAAGATGATTGGTTCTTGCCATCAATAAGATGATAAGTTCTTACCACTAATAAGATTAAAAGATAGAATAGAGAAACATCGATATCTGCATCTCAGAGGAGGGATCGACAGACAAATTTAGGGATTTAATCTTGTTTAAACGACATCCTTTTAGCTATATCATAAAATGGCATCGTTTCATTAATCTAAGTCACTTATGTTAATTAAGGCTGACGTGTCTTATTAATTATGGTTCTTGGACATATGGCACTACCATGTCAGCAAAGATAATGGAGTCACCAACATTAAGCTAGAATTAAAAAAATTGAAAGTTTTGGCATTTTATCGCCACTTTTTAAAGTTCGGGCTATAATTGCAAAATTAACCAAAGTTTGGGATTTTTGTGTAATTAGCCCTAACATGAAATCCAATGTAAGAACTTTGGAATTTAATTAAAGAAAAGAAATATTCTATAAGAGATGAATTTTTGGAATTAACATTTACAATAGATTAGTTTCTTTTAGTGAAATTTTTATTTATGGACGTACTCGTCAGTTAATTTCTTAGTATGCCCATTCATTGTATAAAGAGAAAAATAGTTTAAATGAAATAAAATTTATAAATATGAATTCACTACAACATAAACCACATTTGGTGATGAAAAAATCGTCACTAAAAGTTTTTAGTGATGATTTATATTCATAACCAAAAACATCACCAAATTCCCGTAGCTGAAAACTATAAGCGATGTTTTTTGCTAATCGTCACTAATAAATTTTTTCCTACGCTTTATTTTGTAGCAAAAAATTACTATTGGCATTTTTGAAATCATTGCCAATATCTTTTGTCCACGCTTAGTATTTGTAGCTAAAAATTATTAGCTACGTTTCATAAACGTAGCCAAAAGTTTTGGAAATGTAGCTAAATGTAACTAAAAATTATTTGCTACGTTTTTAGAAACGTAGCCAAAAGTTTTGGAAACATAGATAAATGTTTTTAGCTACATTTCCAAAAACAAAGCCAAAGGTTTTTAGCTATGTTTCTAAAATCGTAGCCAAAAATTTTTACCTACATTTTCGAAAACATAGCCAAATGTTGTTAGCTAGGTTTTGTAAAATGTAGTCAAAATTTTAATATACATTTTAACGAAATGTTATACCACGTTAATTATAATTATTTGTGACATTTTTAATCCATGTTATTGTATATAATATTTAGCCAAAAATTATACAAAAATAATTGATAATTTGAAGCATTTTATATAAAAAGTAAAATATCATTAAATTATACCAACAAAAAGAATACTCTTCATATACAAGATTTTAGTTATAGCCTTAACAATTCTTATAGACAAAATAATAAATAAAGAAATCAGTTTATAAATTATAAATGCTAAGATTACAAAAAAATTAAAAACGTAACTAAGATGACTAGTTAGGTTTGTCCATCTCGATGAGAGCAACTTTATACCTTAGCTATCATGTACAAAAAAATAAGCCATGAGAATCATAAAAGCATGTTCAAGATTGGTAGAGTGCCTGAAATTATGTTTAATTAAGGTAGTTTGTTTTCAATTAGTAAAGAAAAAAGCCATCGTATGTGAAAGATAAGCCATCATATAATTAAAATGGACAATAACGAAGCAAAAAATGTTTAATGGCATAATGAAAATGCAAACAGATCTAGGAACATGATTGAGAAGTATTACATGCCCAATGAAAACTAATTAAGAATAAGCATGTACCATTCAAAAGAAAATTTCCATATTCAAAACTTTTGAAATTCAAATGTTAAAAGTAAATCCCCACTAAAAACTAAGAAAGAAAATTAAACAAAAGAGCTTAATCACAATATTAAGATGGTACAATTTTCAAACACAACAATGAATCTCTATATGTTCTTAATAAAAAGCAAGTAGAAGACTTGCATGAATAAAAACCAAAAGCTTATAGGAGGCTCCTCAAAATGGTGATGACCCTTAGAGAGGTTATAAGGTTCCAAAGCTAAACAGAAAACCCCACTTTTATTATTTCACGATTATAGATCAATTATACAATCTTTAAGGTCTGCATGCAATCAGGTGTCCTTTCACTTCTATCAAAACAATTCTCCTAATCCTTACATATCTAAATTAAGCAAAGAAGCTTTATTAGGCTTAAATAGTTTTTAAAAAAATCTTGCTCACATTTTACTTTTCATGAAAATGTCAATGCTAGTTTGTATACCACGCTAGTTATTACAAGAGATTCTTTTCCTTTTTTGATTCAACTTCTGATTACCATAAACAAAAAACAAGGAAGCACATTCATAAGAATTACAAAAACGAAGAGAATGTTCATGCACTAGAAAAAGAAGCTTAATTTTAACCAAAAAAAACATACATGAGATTATAATGCAAATAAGGATGTGATGTGATTAAATTATATCACTAAGGATTACGCCCTTATAAATGTAAGACTATTTAGACCAAACATAAGCTTTTAATGAAACGATACACCAAGTGAATAACAAATTTAAAATTTGCAAACCAGATGCTTTGACCCTTGTAAAGAAGAAAGGATATGGGAACACCTGTGACCTAAGCCATTTCTACATAATTGTAAATAAACATCAGTTTGTCTAAGAGTCGTTGTGGGAGATAAGCATCCTGGATTCCACAAAATTTGACACTAAACATGATGTTATACAAGCTTTACTGTCCTTGTATCAATTTCAATAGTCCACTTCTATTAATGCACAACTTACAACTAAAGAAAATAAATATGTGGTGTTGTTCATAAATTTTGGTAAAAAATTATAGATGCAGGTTGTGACAATGTTTTATCCTCTAGCCAAGTATGAACCACGCAAACATTTAGATGTGAAAATAAATATCTAAAATCTAGTGATGTAGGCTAGCAACCATTCCCTAGCATACTTCTAATAAATTAAGAAATGCCTTACAGTCAATTTATTTCAATGCCACTGTATTACCTTTCAAATAATAATGGATATGAATAGGATGACATTTATATATCAAGCTAAAATCATCATATTCATCTCTCAAATTTTAATTTCTAACTTGAGGATAACTTTCGATGATGTTCATTTGACAAGAACAAAGTGGGAAGTAGACATACAATTCCAAAACCAAAATTAAACTAAGCCACACACCTTCAAACAATATACAACAAGTCGTCTCCTAGTTTCTGCATTCCTATTCTAGAGATCTACAATTATTGAATGATGCACATCTACTTTTTAAAAAAAGATGGAATCTATAAGCTTACGAACACAAATTGCTAGTCATTCTTTATATGCAACAGATAAGACAAAACATATTGTTAAAAAGGGTTTTTAATAGATAAGGGAGAAGGGGCTGAAGGGAGTGGAGTGGGTAAGGAAGTAAAATACTTAGCATTCATTGGAAAAATCTACAATGGATGAGTTCCATACCAATGCAAACAATACCCACCTACCATTACCACAATACCAAAAAAAGCGCCTCAAAATCAACAAAGGAGTAGGTCCTTACTGGTTACTTAAGAAAATGCTTTGGTTTAAACAGGGACGTAATACTCATAGGTACAACTTTCTTCTAAATTTGAATTCTAGAACTTAGGTCCCAAAATTCAATTAAAGATTAAAATACTTATATATGAAGCCACTAGAAATATAAAAGAGAGAAATCCCAAAATTACCTACTCAAAGAGAAAGCATGTTGAAATAGAATTCAAAGAAAAAGAACTCAATTTATAATCTCGTTGCATTGACTACAAAAAAATATAATATTTTGGGAACAAAAGAGGATAAGTTACAAAAGGAAATAAAGAATATAACCCATTTGTTTATCAGTGTACACAATTTCTAGCTAGTATCACATTGAGAATACCATAGCTAGTAGGCTTGAAGATATCTCTAAGCACGGTTACTGGTAGAGAATAAAGACGCCTCTTTTCAATACAGTATATCAAATGCTTCAATTAAAGAACAATATAGATGAACAATGAAATCATACCTGACGTTCTAATTAGCAGATGATAGAGGCAAAGCAAGATTCATGCATTGATGAAACATAAAAATCGATGGTAGTATACAACTTGCTTGCAAAGAGGAATCTAACTCCTAGTATGGTGATAGAAACTAACCCCAAGAGATTCTCTCTAATAGTGTTTTTGTTTTTGTTTCCCTCCTATAAACTTTCTCGTTTTTGTTTCCCTCCTACAATTATTATTTTGGCATCGCTAAAGAGTTTTAGCAACGATTTTCAAAAAACATCACCAAAAAATATCTCTAACTTATCTCAACCTCATTTTTGACTTTCATTTAACTCTAAACATTCATAAACAAGTCCAAAAATCCATTTTTTTCAAAAGCAGAAAATCACACTCACGAATATATTTCACGTCTTCTACATTTTCATCTTTCATTTTTCTGCACTTTAATTTTCTGTACATTCTCCATTTTCGATTCCCATCCAGCTCAACACACTTACAAACAGATCAAAACAATAATTAACCGCAAACATTAAAAACAGAAACTCTTGCACGTTTCTCTTCACGTAACTCTGCTTGTTTTTTACATGCTTTTCTACACTTTCTTTTCGGCATTCTTTTCATTGATTTATTTTTTCTCACATCCCTACATCACCTTGAACCTATCCTTTTATCTCTAAACTCATTTCACAGCCAAGAAGATTTTTGAATGAGTTTGGTCAGGTGTAGAAAAAGTCGCGGCTTAAGCACGATCGCGACTTTAATGGTTTAAAGACATAGTGAATGATACTCAGTGAAACAGAGATTTATGAATAATTTCTTTCATAAATTTCTACACTCTTCTCATACACATTTTCAATGATCTTTCAACTCCAAAAATCATTTAAACACTATCTTATAACATCTTAATCCTCAAAACACTCAAACAAAAATATCATCAAACTCATCCTACGTCCACAGTAAACATGAAAATGTCCATTTTTATATGATAATTTGATATCAACTCACCAAATTTGTCTCATAAATCAATCACCCAGAAAGATTTATAGATACTTACTTGATAAAACTTCAAATTCTTCCACAATCTCAAGAAACCCTAATTCTTCATGCAAACACCTACATCATCTTGAAGGTGGTTTAGGTTAGGTTTTTCTTGAGGCAAAAGAAATGGATAACAAGTAGGAGTAGAAAGGTGGATAGAAACAAAGTTTTTCTTTAGTGAAGGTTCGGTGAATCAAAAAAAAATCAAAGAAGAGAAAGTTTGAAGAAGAAAACTATAAAGGAGATAGCTAAGTTAAGAAGCAATAGTAACTTAGTCAAGTTTAAAAAGTAGTCAAGTTTAAAAAGGTATGAGACTTGGTCTTCTCAGCATAATAATATAATAAAACTTAATTTAATAAGTGACACATGTCACTGATCTATCTCCCAAAGCTTTAAGTGGTTTTACCAATAAAACTAGTCTAAACATAAGTGGTTTTACCAATAAAACTAGTCTAAACATCTTCAATTTTTCTCAAAATGTCTCCAACTACCATCTCTTAAAAATTCCCACAGTCATCTATAAAAAATATCCTTCATTATCATTAATTCTTATTTCTATTTCCATTAACCAATTTACTCACCACTTGACATTTTTCCTTAACCAGTAATACCCAACATTTTCGAAAATTTTCCTAAAATTCACAAAAAAAAGTTTTAAATCACAAGATTCACTCTCCAAATCAATTTTCAATACCAATAATTCACAATTCCAATTATAATCACGTTTATAGATCAATTATACCCGGAATGTCAATGAATGCATATACAATCATTTTAATGTGTGCAAAAATTCAAATTCACGTGCGTATATGCTAACATTATGCATCAGCATGAAATGCATTTGTCTTAATCTCTCTTTGATCTCACATGTACCGAATTTTGAGGTTCTAATCTTTAGTATGGGAACAGGATGTTACATTTCTCACCTCCTTAATAAATTTTGTCCTTGGAATTCTTATCTGTTTAATCAAACAAGCAGGGGTATGTTTCCTCTTATACTCCTTCATTTCCTATTTAACTTCATCACTCAAATAATTTCTTTCAAAGGACCTTAGTCAATGGATTCAATCAATCCTTCAATTACTTATTCAGATATCACACTATCTTAATTGTTTCCTCAATATTTCAGATTACTCACAATTTTACTTCAAGTATCAATAACACATATATCGGATCATAATGATATTGCCTAAACATATTCATGTACGCTTTGTGAATCTAAAACATCTTTTAATGGAAATGTCAACTCGTAAGTCATTGGTCCTATTCTCACAATAATTTCATATGGACCAAATTTATTTTGGCTTAATTGATCCTATTTCCTAACCTGAGCATACCTTGCCAAGGTGATACTTTATAAACAATTTATCTTTCACTTGATATTTCACATCTCTTTAATGTTAATACACTTTACTCTTATGTTTATCTCACTATATTCCATAACTTCGATGTTGATCCATTTAACTCATTTATCAGTCTTAAATCACTTAACTCCTATTATAGCTTCATTTCACTTATCAACAGTATCTCGAATCAAATCTGGCCTTCAACCATTTTTAGGCCCTCTTCATTTCAATGTAAGGGTGAACGACCCCTTTTTATCGTATAACGCCTCATATAGTATTCCAATAATATCACTATAATAATGATTGTTATTCTTAAAATCGATTAAAAGTATACATTGACCTGATTTTCCTTTGAACTCTAAAATATAAGTTCAAAGCATATCTCCAACATGTAAGACTGTTGGTAATTCAATCATTCAGTCAATTGATTCTACATTCTTAGCCACTAAGTACTATTTCGGCATATTCCTACTAGGATATATAGCCTAGGTTGTTCTTAATGCTTTCTCTAATAATCTCTTTACTCAATCATCATTATCAGGTACACATACTTCTTATTTCAATCACAAGTATCATTTTCCAATTCAAACTCGAAATTCATATTTATTGTCTCTGTCTTATATTCAATTCTTTCAAACTTAATAAGTGCCTCAAACTTTAATGATCTGTACATTTATATATATCCAAAATTTTTCACTGCATATATTATGTCTCCAAGCTCTCAAGCAATCACTATTACAGCATATTAAAAATATTGTTTCAAATAATCAACTCATGAGACTTGAATGGTCTCAATGGATAAGAAATCGTTTTATTATGTTACATTAAATTGCATTCGAATCCTTGGTGTGAGATATCATTCTATAATTCAAACTCTCTAAATCCATATGATATAATTAACATTGGTCTTATAATTCCTCAAAATTTTCTGTACATTAATCACTCATAAGATTTACAAATTTTTCCTTAGGCATTTTTGTCAAAGGGCTAAGATTAATAAAAACTCCTTAACAATCTCTAGTGGTATCCAATATACACTTAGTTCCAGAGAACTCCAGGTCTCTTATACATATGCCTTGGAATTTCTCATTTCATCATTACCTCAATTTTCTTTGGGTCTTCCAATATGCCATGTTTAGATACTATACGACCCAACATTTTATTCGATCAAGCTAAGATTCACTCTTATTAAACTTGGCATCTAATTATTTCTACCTTTATGAAATGTAAGATTTACCTCAAGTATTCAAAATATTCTTCTCAACTTTTTGAATACATTCAATATATCCTCTATGATTATAGTCACTAATTAATCCCATTTTGCTTGGATCGCTTTAATCTTCAATACCATAATACTGTCAAGGAATTTGTTAACTCAAACAGATATAGCCAAAACCCTATGTGCCTATAATTAGTTCTCGTAATTCCTTAAGTAACTAATTCCTCAATGAGGTAATATTATCTCTTGTTATTTTCAGTTTCCCAATTAGCTTCTTTTCTTAAATGATTTTCTCAATTCATTCGATTTCCTCTGATTTCACATTGACTTATTCTAATGTCTATTTATTCATACTAGTTTCTCCACTCATTTCAATTTATTTACAGTCTTAACTTCCTGTGTTGGAAACACATTCATCATATCTAATTTGTATCTTCTGTACATATTTGCAGAGAATATAATGTGAACCTAGTTTCTCCTCACAATAGCAATAATGTCATCTCACATTCAAGAATCCAATCGCATAGTTGGATACTTTATATCAAACATAATGCATACACTCTCAGCAGCATATTCTACATTTTATGCTTGTGTCTCCATTAAGACTAGGATTCCAATACTCACTTTTGAATCATTACATATTCATTTCTGATTTGTTTCTTCATTGATCGTTCTTAATATAAACCATCTAATCTGCTTAACCTAATTCAGCGAAATTCTTCTTCGAAAGAAGATTTCTATATTATTTATGCAATCTTTATCAATCAATTGTTTCCATTATTGCTTATTAGCCATTCTTAGTAACTCAAGAAGATCAATTTCTATCATTTCTTACACGGTCATAATGTTCTAGGTATCAAAACTCAATGAAGTACTAGACATGATTACTGTCGCATATGCTTAGGTGTGCACCATCAAGGTCCTCCCATTCTATCCAAAGATTTATTTCCGACAGATCACTTATTATCTTACAATAGTAATACTTTGATCTCAATTGATCCTGGACAACATTCTCTCTTTATTTCTTCCCAAAATAGGGGTATCCCTGCCATGGTCGTGACAGAAACTGATTTTCATAATGATCCATCTACCATATTGATTGCATTCTCTCTTCCCATTTGATTCATCATCTTTTTCTTAATCTCACGCATACATAAAATCCTATCTTGTATGCATTTCTAACTTTCTCCTTAGTATATATATCATTCATCTCATGCAAAGTCATTTATGTCTATTTCATTCCCCTTTTTATTCCTTCCTCATTTCTATCTCATTTTCATAATGTCATTTATTTCATCTTCCATATGTGTATCCTTAATCTATTCGGAATTATAGATGCATAATTATCATGAAATTCTGATCTCAATATCACAGACATATTTGTGTGCTAAATCATAACTCTTATCACATTTATCTGACATTCATTTCAAGTTCAAGTTTAACCTCTCAAGGTCATAGAAAATTTTATTATCTTTCAACTTAGCTTGTACATTTTAAATCTCGTCGTTTCTACTTACATCTCTATTTCCCTTGAACAATCCACGACAATGTATTCACATCTATTTCATATTCGAGGATATACCACCACAGTACAATATTGATGTCATATTCTATAATACATCACCAATACATATATGTTGAATCTTTATCTATCATATCTAACCATATACTATTTCTCATTTCTAGATATCCACAAATTTTCATTTTCTCACATTTTGACAGATCATCATTATTCTCACTATTTCTATTAACTTAAACTCTTAACAAATGCTCATGCATGTGACTCATACACATGCGACTTAGACTAGGGATCAGTTGCTATTGCCTGCTATGACACAAAAAACGACCATATAAGATGCTAAATCTAGGCTCTAATACTAAATTGTAACACCCCACTCTCGTAAGACACATACCCGACATCCTGAGTGATATCTAAGTACGTACCCCACGAGGGTGGCATGCTAGAACAATCAATTAGTCAGACATTTAAAACTCAGTATCAATTTTTTTTCAAATTTTTTTCACGCGTGTACGTGGAAATCAATAATCAAATATGGGCCCATACTTTTGTTTCATAAAACTCAAAATCACAATTATTAATACACTTTGATCAATTTCAATTACAAAACATTTCCAATGTCAAAAGTTAATACAAAATAGAAGTATTCAATAATACAAGTTACAATAATTGCGGAAGACTCAATTCAATACAAAAATAAGAAAATACAAATGCAGACGTGAACTGATCCTGACCTCTATCTTTTACTTGAATGTAGTGGCTATACTCTCGTTTGCCTAACGAGGTAACTCTTCTGAGCTTGAAAAAATATTACAAATTTTGGGTGAGTTTTGCAAACTCAATGAGTGACCATCCTCGATGGCTCACTCGATCATATAACACATACAATTCATATATCATTGCATATCACTTGATCATTTATTTCACATTTCACATTCAACACATATCACATTCAGAAATCAGTCAAATATTTAAAATATACCTATCATATGCATATGCAGTGCTCATGAGACTCACTTTCTTTTATTATTGTTGTGACTAAGTGCCTATAACTGTCCTATATCTATTATGAATACCGGGCTCATTGATAACTATCCTGTATTCATTGGGGATACTGGGCTCATTTTACATAATGATCCTTAGTCTCTTAATCACATTCTGAGCTTTAAGCTCTTTTTTGATGACTGCTTAGGTCACAACTGCCTTTATCTGTTCATGCATTCATACAATGGAATACATCAATCGTATAGATCAATCAGTCACTTTCATATGTCATCAGACCTTAGTCCGACATTCAATATTTAAGTTGAGAATCACTTTTTCATTCATAAGCATATTCACATTCTTGATCGGAACTAGGTCTGGCATTTAACAATCAAGTTATGTATCATATATTTCATCAAATTCACACACAAGGAGAACTTCAATGTTTCCACATATTTCAAACTCCTCAGACATTCAATGTCTGGAATCAGAATAATCACATTCACATTGCATACTCATTCAATAAAAAATACAAACAGAACAATCAGTAAGTAAGACCATCTAGGTCGACTCACAATATGCTCCAAATTAGCATTAGCTTTCATGATTCGGAAGCGTCTAGATGTGGACATTCTATCCTATGTATCAACATCATACAATACACATTTACACACATTATCAATTGCACAATTGTAAAAGTGTCTATTAATACACATATATGTATATGAAATATATACAATGCATGTTCAATGACATTCCCAGGTATTTTTCCTGGATTCAAGTCACATCATCCATCATATATCAAAACTCACTGAAATATAATTTATACTTAGGTTTTCACCTTATTAAAACCATTACAATCAAAATTCATAACTCATTTGGTCAAATCAGATTTTTCCTAAGACACATTTTCAGGTCAACTTTCTATGTTCTTTTTGACCATGAAAATGAAGTAATTCAAGGATATTTTCTTCTAAAATATTGTTCCTCCATCTCTTAAGTTTCTATTGACACCAATATCATTCAGTTTGGTTCATTATTCCAAAAGTTACACTCCAAATAATTTGTACTGTTCTCTAAACTATAATAGTGCCCTGTACTCAAATTCAGTCCAGAAATTGAAATTTATAGAGATAGAATTAAAATTCTATTTCTTTATAAAATTGTGTCCATATGTCTCTAATTTACTCCAAATCAAGAATCATCCCATTCATACATCTACATATCAAGATATCATCAAAATACCGAAGCATGTTCAATAAAAATAATCACTCTTTAATAGCCTCTCGGGTCGTTATCGTGCCTTTCGTCCTTCATCAGCAGAGTCATGATCATGTAGAGGCATGATCGCAACTTCCTTTCTTAACCAGCAGAGTCACGATCGTGCCATGCTTCATTTCTTCTTCTTCTTCCGAACTACTGCAATTCTTCTCTTCTTCTTCATTCAACTAATTATCCTTTCTAACATCTCTAACTTATCTTAATCTCATTTTAGACTTTCATTTAAATCTAAACATCCATAAATAATTCCAAAAATCCTTTTTTTTTCAAAATCATCAAAAATAGAAAATCACACTCACGCATATATTTCACGTCTTCTGCATTTTCATCTTTCATTTTTCTATACTTTAATTTTCTATACATTCTCCATTTTCAATTCAGCTCAACACACTCACAAACAGATCAAAACCATGAATAAACACAAACATCAAAAACAAAAACTTATGCACGTATCTCTTCAGGTAACTCTGCATGTTTTCTGCATGCTTTTCTACACTTTCTTTTCGGTATTCTTTTCATTGATATTTTTTTCTCACATCCCCACATCACCTTGAACCTATCCTTTTATCTCTAAACTCATTTCACAGCCAAGATGATTTTTGAATGAGTTTGGTCAGGTGTAGAAAAATTCACAAGTGTGACTCTCATCTCTCACGTCAGTGAGATGAGGTGAATGTCGCGATCGTGCATTGTCACGATCGCGACTTTGATGGTTTGAAGACACATTGAATAATACTCAGTGAAACAGAGCATTTATGAATAATTTCTTTCATGAATTTCTACACTCTTCTCATACACATTTTCAATGATCTTTCAACTCCAAAAACCATTTAAACACTATCTTATAACATCTTGATCCTCAAAACACTCAAACAAAAATATCATCAAACTCATCCTACATCCACAGTAAACATGAAAATGTCCATTTTTACATGATAATTTGATATCAACTAAATCACCAAATTTGTCTCATAAATCAATCACCCAGAAAGATTTACAGATACTTACTTGATAAAACTTCAAATTCTTCCACAATCTCAAGAAACCTAATTCTTCATGCAACCACGTACATCATCTTGAAGGTGGTTTAGGTTAGGTTTTTCTTGACGCAAAAGAAATGGATAACAAGTAGGAGTAGAAAGGTAGATGGAAACAAAGTTTTTCTTTAGTGAAGGTTCGGTGAATCAAAAAAAATCAAAGAAGAGAAAGTTTGAAGAAGAAAACTATGAAGGAGATATCTAAGTTAAGAAGCAACAGTAACTTAGTCAAGTTTAAAAAGGTACGAGACTTGGTCTTCTCAGCATAATAATATAATAAAACTTAATTTAATAAGTGACACATGTCACTTATCTATGTCCCAAAGCTTTAAGTGGTTTTACCAATAAAACTAGTCTAGTCATCTTCAATTTTTCTCCAAATGTCTCCAAAATTTTCACTACCATCTCTTAAAAATTCCCACAGTCATCTATAAAAAAAATCCTTCATTATCATGTATTCTTATTTTTATTTCCATTCATCAATTTACTCACCACTTGACATTTTTCTTTGACCATTAATAACCAACATTTTTTGAAAATTTTCCTAAAATTCACCAAAAAAAAATTTTAAATCATAAGGTTTACTCTCCAAATCAGTTTTCAATGCAAATAATTCACAATTCTAATTATAATGACATTTATAGATCAATTATACCCAGAATGTCAATGAATGCATATACAATCATTTTAATGTGTGCAAAAATTTAAATTCACGTTCGTATATGCTAACATTATGTATGAGCATGAAATTCATTTGTCTAAGTCTCTCTTTAATCTCACATGTACCGAATTTTAAGGTTCTGGTCCTTAGTATGGGAACGGGATATTACATGGAGGCTTACGACTAGGATGTCGACAATGATGTAGGAACTTCATATGGTCCATGCAAGGGGTGCAATTCAACATTGATGCATTGTTGTTATTGCTTGGGGGTTGTGATGTCATTTTTAGGAGTTCAATGGTTAGTGGAACTAAGCGACGTCTTATGCAATTTTAAGAAGCTGATGATGACGTTTAATTGGGAATGGAAAACGGTGACATTACAGGGAGATCCCAAAGGCAAATCAAGAGTTGTTTCGAGTAAAGGGTTCGATAAGTCTCTACAATGATCTTCGAGTGGTCAGTTGCTCATGATACAACTCTTAACTCCAATAGAATATCAACTACAACAGATGCGAATGACGGAGGAGCAGGGAAGTGTGTTTGATGAGATTAACACAGTACTGTCGGAATACGCAGAGGTGTTTCAAGAACCATCTCAGCTTCCTCTGAATCGTAAGTTTAATCATCAGATTGTGTTAAAGGAAGGAATTGATGATGTAAGGTCGTATAGATATTCTGGAAATTAAAAGGATGTAATCGAGCAATCTATCAAGAAGCTCATAAAGCAGGGGTTCATCTACCATAATTACGACCCCTACACGCCGCCGGTGGTTCTTGTCAAAAAGGAGGACAATTCATAGTAAATGTGCATAGACAATTAGGATTTGAACAGATTCACGGTGAAAGATAAATTTCTGATACCCCTCATTGAAGAACTGCTCGATGAATAACACGGCGCTAGTTGGTTATCCAAACTGGATTTGCGTTCAGGTTATCACCAAATTCGCATGCAACCAAAAGATATTCCAAAGATCGCTTTTAAGACGCATTAAGGCATTAAGAGTTCTTAGTAATGCCCGTCGGGCTGGCGAATGCACCTTCGACATTCTAACGCCTAATGAATGAATTGTTCAAGCCCTATCTGCACATCTTCATTTTAGTCTTTTTTGATGATATACTAATATATAGTTCTTCCTTGTCATTGCATGTGGAGCACCTCTCAGTATCCCTTTAGAAATTATTGGATAACCAATTATTTTTGTAGGGAAGCAAGTGTGTCTTTGGAGCTAGGCAGGTGGATTACTTGAGTTACACAATTTCAGAACAAGGAGTGGCAACGGATCTCTAAAAAATCAGAAAAATCAAGGAATGGGCAGAACCAACATGTGTTAAAGAATTACGTGGGTTTTTGGGACTCACAGGGTACTACAGGAGGTTCATAAAAGGATATGGAGTGTTAGCAAAACTGCTAGCGGAGTTACTCAAAAAGGAAAGGCTTGCTAATTAAAATTGGCAACAGGAGGAACAGAGAGCTTTTAAAAGACTGAAAGAAGTAATGATGGCAGCTTCAGTGTTAGCATTACCAGATTTCTCTAAATCATTCGTAGTAGAAGCTGATACAAGTGGAGACGGAATTGGTGTAGTAATATAACAAGAAGGCCACCCCATTGCCTTCTTGAGTAAGTCACTGGCAAAGAGGCACCACGGGTTATCCACATACGTGAAGGAATTTCTAGCAGTCATTAAAGCCATCAAGCACTAGCATCATTATTTGAGTCTCAACCCTTTTATAGTCAGGACCGATCATCGTAGTTTAAAGTACTAGTTGGAAAAGCGTCTTTCAACCCCATTCTAATAGTCATGGCTTCTGAAGCTCCTACGCTATGACTTCGAGGTGCAATTCCGGAGAGGTAAAGAAAATGTTACTACAGACGCTCTCTCAAGATTCACGAGTGCAGAATTATTGATGATGTCTGTATCACAAATGCAGGGTAAGTTGCTTGATGAAAAGAAAAATAACTGGCAGGAGGATGGGTCTATTCGAATGTTGGAGTCCAACAACACTAAAATTGGGGCTTACGAATGGAAGGAGGGGTTAATAAGATGGAAGGGGCGGTGATAATCAGAGGCTTCGTCAAAAAATTATTGGCATTAGTCATGACTATACCATGGGGGCATGCAGGTGCAATAGCCACCACGAAAAAGCTGCAAACAATGTTCTTTTGGAAGAGTATGGCTTGGGATGTGAGAGTTTATTTCAAAATTGCATGAATTGTCGAAGAAATAAACATGATAGTTCTGCATATCCTGGGTTGTTGCAACCTCTCAAGATACCCAAAGGGAGTTGGAAAGAGGTTAGTATTGATTTTGTGGAAGGGTTGCCTGTATCAAAAGGAAGGTCGGTTATCCTAGTGGTAGTGGATCGATTTACTAAATACGCCCATTTCATCCCTGTTAAACACCCTTATTCCGCTTGCGACATAACTGAATTGTTTTTCAACAATGTGTTTCAATTGCATAGAATGTCGAAGTCCATTGTTAGCGATAGAGATCCAGTTTTCTTGAGCAAATTTTGGCAAGAACTTCTTCAGATGCAAGGGGTTAAGTTGAAATGTTCGACTGCTTACCATCCTCAAACGGATGGGCAGACTGAAGCAGTAAACAAGATTCTCGAGAGATATTTGCGTTGTTTCTGTGGAGAAACACCTCACAAATAGGGGGAGTGGGTAGCATTGGCGGAATGATGGTACAACACACCACTTTCAGAGCTGCCATTAATACTACTCCATTTGAAGTTTTATACGACTACCCACCACCAGTATACACTCCTTATATAGCTGGAGATTCGAAGGCCTTGGAAGTCGATCGAGTTTTACAGAATAGGGAAGCTATGATTAATGTCACAAAATTTCAACTACAGGGGGATCAGAAGCGCATAAGTAGTACACGGATTTTAAGCGATTTGAGAGAGAATTTAGGGTGGGGGACATCGTATTATTAAAATTACAACCATATAAGCAATTTTCTTTACAATGGAGGAGTAACTAGAAGCTATCGCCATTGTACCACGGGCCATATAGAGTGATTCAACGAATAGGGAAAGTGGTTTATAAGCTAGATCTTCCAACTGAGGTAGTGATCCATCCGATGTTTCACGTATCTCAACTTAAGAAAGAACATGAGGGGCAAATTTGAATGTCTTCCTCCCTACCTGAGTTTCTCACACCGATAAAAAAGGTGTCAGTAGTGATTTTGGATAGGAAGATGACCAAAAGAAATAATAAGGCTGTTACTCAATGGTTGATTCAATGGTCAAATGGCGCAAACACAAATGCTACATGGGTGTACATTTTTGATACGTTTTCCTGAAATCAACTTGGTGGACAAAAACGTTAAGGGGAAAGGAATTGTTGCAGAAATTGTTGAAGATGAAGAAGCATGAGCAAAGGAAATGAAAGATTTTGGAATATTATTGACACCATACGCAACGTTTAGAATAAAGATAGTAGGATGTTCTATACTCGTATCTAGGGAAGTATTCATAAATGTATTAAAGGAGGGACGTAACAATTGTTACAGACATGTCTAGTTATAATAAAATGAATTTCTCTCTCTATTTACTTCTCTCTCTGTAACCTCGTTTCCCCATCTCTCTAAAACAACTTTCTATTACGCGAGTCTCTCTTGGCGCGATTATGACAGTGCGTGAATTATTTTACCAATAGTCTCTTAATTCTAAGGCAAATGTTTCATTTTGTGGACGAAATTCGTATTTCGTACACTTTTATTTATTTTTCGTTGGTATGCCTTTTAATTATTTAATAAGAAACTAAGAACCCTGAATTAGTTTGATTCTTTAATCTGCTAAAAGATTTTTAAAATTACATGCTGAAAGGCCAATTATCAACTCAGAGTGCAAGAGGCAAACCCGAATGGCGTAGAGTAAATACATATATAGATATAGATATAGTGAGTGCAGCCTGCGGGCGGTGCTCAGTACACTCAAATTTATTTGTTTTATTTGACACTCAACGGCTAAACCGCTAACTAACGTGTTGGGAGTAATTAAGGTGAGGGATCTCAGAAGTCAGAACATACTCATTCGTCACAAATACACATAACTGGTGTCTCAGTCAGTCCATGAGCATGATTGATTAGCTGCAGCATTAGTTTTACATATACGTAACTCGGGTCTCAGTCTTTAGTCCTTACATTTCCAAGTTTCGAGACTGTCATGCACATTTACGTACTTAAGAGAGAGCACTGAACCATAAGGTAATAATAGATAATATAAGTTATTACAGTACCCCTGCCTTTGGTTAGTGTCCTCAGAGGTGAGGATAGTGGACAAGGACGCAAAAGTTCTGTCCTTCATCCTATTTGCTTGCTGTCCTCGCCTATTTTTGTTCTGTCTTTAGAGGACAAGGACAGAAATTTTTGTTCCTTTCAAAACTGAGGTACAGAAATTCTTATCCGACGAACAAGATCAAGAAAAGACAAAAATAGCCTCATGTAACGTCTGAAACCTAAAACAAACAATATTTTAATTAATTATTAATTATATTTTAATTAATTAATCAATATTTTAATTGATTAATTATAATATTTTAATTAATTAATATTTTAATTAATAAATAGTTATATTTTAATTGATAATAATGTTTTAATTAAATATAATGTAATTAATTATGTAATAATAATAATTTAATTAATTATATTGTAATTAATTAATTAATTA
>JAOQMS010000180.1:15762961-15784228 GCA_027563885.1 Erythroxylum longipes | reverse complement strand
AAAATGCCCTCAATTTCTTCTCATGCATTATTTCCATAAGCTATCATGCTTAAGTTAATGGAAAAATTTTCAGGGGGGCGACAGTGTACAAGCAAAGTTGGAAGAAATAAAAATTTACTATGACCTTGAGACGTTGAACTTAGAACTGAAATGGTTGTTTGATTATCGTGTTAGGAGTTTTTGATTTCGAATAAGTTTATATCAGTGGATTTGATATTATAATTTCATGATGGTTACGTATCTTGTGTATCTAAATTGATTGAAGACATACGTATGTAAGAAAAATAAAAAATAACTAGAAGATGAAATAAATGATAGCGATATATATGGAAATTCTCAAGGTTAAGTTGCTCAGTTATTATGAATGCACATCTAATCATCTGGTTATCTTGGCAAATGATGTTACTGAGCACATACGTATTATATGATTGGATATGGTGCAGAGAGTGATTTATGACATATTGAATGCTCTTAAGTCTTAGTCCACATAGTTACAAATTCTGAGATGACTTAGAGTAGTGCAATTTGGAAGCATGAATTTATGTGGATTTATTAAAATGGTAATTACTAAAGAGAAGTAATTTTTGTATAGTCGTAGAATACTCAAATGTTATCTATAATCAATTGAGATCAAGGTATCATCAGCTTAAGATATTAATTGGTGACCTTTCAAAAATAAATCTCTTGATAAGATGTAATGATCTTGATGGCACATACCAAAGCATAAAAGTAGATGAACATGCCTACTACTTCATTAAGCTTTAATATATAGAAAATTATGATCATGTAAGATATGATAGTAATTGAACTTATTGAGGTATTATGAACGGCTACAAGCGATGACGAATATAGTTGACTGATAAGGATTATGTAAACAATATAGATGATTAAGAAGGGAAATCTTCTTTTGATGAAGACTTTCACCGAATTGTATCGAGTAAACCAAATGTTCCATTTCTAGGAATGAAAGAATATTGAACGAATTAGAAGTGAATATTTGAGTAGGATAGATATGAGACTTAGGCATGAGAAGCTGAATATACTATATAGAGTGTATGTATTTTTGTTTGTTGTAAAGTATCTTGAATTGAAGATGACACTATTGCTATTGCTAGATGAACTTAATACCACAATGATTTCTATATTAGTATATTCAAAAGGTACAAGTTAGATTTGATGTTTGTGTTATCAGTTCAAAAACTTAAGATTCGTAAATAATTTGAAATGTATAGAGAACTAGTAAGAATAGTAAGATAATAGGAAAAGTCGTTCAGGAATCTAAGGAGATCAAATAATTAGAGAAAATCATTCGAAAGAAGAAGCCAATTGAGAAAAACATAAGATAATATTACCCCATCTGTGGAATCAGTTAATTAAGAATTTTAAGGATGAAATGTCTTAAAGAGGGGGAAAATTGTAGTATCCTGTCTCCCAAATTGTTGAGAGATTTAAAGTGTTAGACTATTAAGTCATATGAGTGGCAACATATAGAATGAATTTCATACATTTATGACATGAGACTATTAAGTCATATGAGTGGCAACATATAGAATGAATTTCATACATTTATGACATGATTTTTATAATAGTGTTCAGATTTATAATACTAGCATACAAACATGAATTGTGAATGTGATATGAATGTGAATTTCCAATGTCTTGTACTTTGGTTTACCAATGACAAAATTTGATGGATTATAATTAGTAACTTGGAATTAATTGTTATAATTGGGAGATTTATGAATAATTGTGTATTTTTGGACTAGGAAAAATGTCAAGTGGTTAGACAAGTTGACATATGGAAGTAAAAATAAGTTGCATGTGGCGTTAGGATTAAGTGACAAATGGCTTAGATAATTGAGTGAAAAATGGCTTAGATAATTAAGTGACAAATGGCTTAGAGATTGAGAGACAAATGGACTAGTTATTAAAAGATACTTGAAACCATAAGTAAAAGAAATGTAGCTTGGTTCTTTAATTAACAACTATTATAACAAGTGTCATAACATTTTCCATACACTTGCAATTCACGACATCCACATATTTTACACATATGAAAAACCATCTTTCTTTCATCTCTACTTTTTACCACATGCTCTCTTCTTCTTATCTTATTTGACTCACAACACTCTCAAGCAACCATCAACATTGAGTTTTTTTATCGTCCTTAACTTTACCACTTCAAGATTTCGTTGTCTTCTTCATATTGATGAAAACCTAACCTTTTCCACCTTAAAATAGTGATGATCGTGTAAGCTTGGAGGAGTTAGGTTACTTGATGATTTGAGGAGCTTTGGAGTTAAACAAGTAAGTATAATACTATTCTTCGTAGCTTATTCTAATGAAAGCATTTAAGATGATTATTTTGGGATGGATTGATAAAGAAAATGGTGTATGATGTGTGTTGGAACATTGATGAAGAAATAGATATGTTTGTGTTCTGTTTTTGTATAGATGATAAATAATAGTTTATGCATTGTAGTATGGATTATTTTGAGTTGAAATTGAGATGATAATGATTAGGAATTGAAGTATAAATGATGAAGTATGAAGAAGACGTGTTAGATGTAGTATCTAAGGGTTAAAATCTGGGAAAATTGAAGAAGTAAGACAAATATTTCCATATGACACATCCCACGATCGTGCGATGGCCTCTATGATCATGGGAAAGGCTTTGGACGTGAACTCTTTTATATGATTGTTGAATCAACTAATGATAATTTATTTTACTTTGGTACATTTAGAATTGATTAAATCATCAAATGAACCTAATTTGATGCTGAATTAGTTGATTAAATGTTTGATAAGTTTAAGTTGTTAATCGAAGTTTTAACTTAAGAAATGGATTGTTGGCGTCATGTAACTAAATCTAGAAATTTAAAGTTGCTAAAGGAATAAAGGGGATCTTATTAATGTAGATGTGATCCAAAGGATACGAGTAAGCTGTAATAGGTATGAATGAATGAGAATTTGAATATTGTGTGATTATATCATACTGTAAAAGAATTAGTGAATGTATGATTGATGCATTTAGAATAATCAAGAGTACTTAACGTATAAGCCTAAGTGCAAACTAGACATATCCAAGTTATAATGTTTGAATGATCATGACTTGTGATTAAGGATACAGGCCAGGGAATAGTCAATTAAGCATGCATTGTACATGACACACATATATATGTGCATGATTGGATATTAATGTAATTGAGTGACTTATTAATGTGTACAATATATGTGTATTGCATGACTAAAGATGCATAAGTCGAACATTGCATCTAGACATTGCCAGTTCGTGAAGACAATAGCTAATCTAGAGTGTATTGTAAGTCAACCTAGATGTTTGTCACTAGGATTGATTTGTTTTTATTTAAATTTCAGCTATCGAACTGGTAATGATGTGATTGTGATAATTCCGGGAATTTATGGTTCAAGGAGTTTGATAATTAAGAGTGTCTTATAATTGAATGTGAATTTGAAAGAAATATGTGTACTTAAAAAAATGTTGAATGTCGGACTTAGATCCGATGAATATATGAAAATGACTATGTGTAATGAATGAAAATGATTGATTGTATATAATTAAAATTGATGCATTTCATCATATTGATATGCATGATTAGATAAAGGAATTGTGACCAGAGTGACCAATGAAAAAGACCTTAAAGCTTATAAATGTGCATAACGAGCCACAAACTAGGTATTTAATGAGCCTAGTATCTGCAATAGGTACGGGATAGTTATTAACAAGCTCAGTATCTACAATGGATATAGGACAGTAAAAAGGTGCTTGGTCACAACAAAGTAACAATGAAAGTGTAGTCATATATGCATTTGCATATATAATTTGATATGTAGTAAATGATTGATTGAAATGAATTATTTTGTTTCTTCTGAAATGGAAATGTGAAATAGTGTACACAAATTGTATATAAGCATCATGAAATGTGATGTGATATGCAATATTTGATTATAACATTTGTCTATGAATTGGATTGTGAATAGTCTTTGTGTTTTGATATGAGTGAGCACATCGAGGATGGTTCACTCATTGAGTTCGCAAAACTCATCAAAATTATATTGTTGATTTTTAGGTTTAGAGGATATCTAATTAGACCATTTGGAATATAGCTACTGCATCTGGACATGAGTTAGTGGTCAAGATTAGTTGTACCTGCACGTGTCTTCAGTTATTTTTGTATCAAAAATTGTATTTCTTAACTATTGCACATTGTATGTGTTAATTCTAAAGTGTAACAACATTTATGACTAAACATTTTTGTAAATGAAATCGGCCAAAATGAATTATTGGTTGCTTAAGATGTGTTTGATGTCTGAAAATTTGTAATAAGTTGTATTAATTGTCTTAACGTGCCATCTTTGTAGAGTATGTTCTCGAATATTTGTTGACATGTTCGAGTATATGTTCTATGAGAGTGGTGTGGTATATAACACCGGTGTTGTAGTGATAGGTGTTTTAATTCCTTAAAGCTCCTTTGGCATTCATCAGTCCGTCTGAATGGTACATTCTTCATCAGAAGCTTTGTCAAAGGGTCTGAGATTAAAGAAAACCCCTCGACAAACATTCTGTAATAACCTACTAATCCAAGAAAACTCTAGATCTGAGACACATTTCTTGGGGCTTCCCACTTCATCACTACCTCAAATTTTTTTGGGTCCACCTATATGCCTTGTCCAGATACTATATGACCCAAGAATATCACTTAATCAAGCTAAAATTCACATTTACTGAACTTGACATACAATTATTTTTCCTTCACTATCTATAAGACTAAATTCATATGCTAAAAATGTTCCCCTCTAAATATCATCTATGAATACAATCACAAAAGGATCTAAGTAAGATTGGAACACTTTATTCATCAATGCCATAAAAGTTGTCGGAGCATTTGTTAACCCAAAAGGCATTACCAAAAACTCAAAGTGCCTATATCTAGTCCTGAATGCACTCTTTGGTATATCAGTTTCTGCTATCTTCAACTGATAGTACCGTGATCTCGAATCCAATTCAATAGACACCTGAGCTCTTTGTAGCTGATTAAGTAAATCATCTATCTGTGGTAAAGGATACCTATTCTTCACTGTCACGTAATTCAACTGCCTTTAATCAATACACATTCTCAAAGTCCCATCTTTGTTCTTTACAAATAATACTGGAGCTCCCCAAGGTGACACACTAGGTCTGATAAAACCCTTATCCATCAACTCCTGTAATAGGGACTTAAATTCCTTAAGTTCCACAGGTGCCATCCTATACAGAGGAATAGATATAAGAGCAGTACCTGGAACAAAATTAATAGGAAACTTTGTTCCTTATCTATGGGTAAGCACAGTAATTTAGTAGGGAACACATCCAGAAAATCCCTAACAACAGGAATATTTTGAATTTTCTATTCATTCTAGGTATCAATCACGTAGGCTAAGTAAGCCTCACTTCCACTTCGAATCAGTCTGAGAGCACTCATTAAGGAAATCAATCTAGCTAGCACTACTTGATTAACACCTCGAAATATTACTCTTAGTCGATTAGGATATTTAAGGATGACTTCCTTAGTGTAACAGTTCAGAATAGCTCTATGTGTAGTAAGCCAGTCCATACCCAAAATAAGATCTATCTCTTTTAACTACATTACTATCAAATTAGCTTCTTTCT
Source organism: Erythroxylum longipes (assembly GCA_027563885.1). Lineage (NCBI taxonomy): Eukaryota > Viridiplantae > Streptophyta > Magnoliopsida > Malpighiales > Erythroxylaceae > Erythroxylum > Erythroxylum longipes. The sequence goes on along the minus strand of JAOQMS010000180.1, from coordinate 15,778,557 downwards.
CTGTCTGATCAACTAGAATAATGCACCTTTTATAGACTTCCTTAATCATTACAATACTACCTATTGGAGTACTCACCTCTAGGCCAAACTTCAACATCTCTCTATCATGATGCAGTTTAGATGCCAAATGTGGTGGACAAATGAATGTGTAGATCCTAGATCTAACAATGCAAATGCCTCAAATTGTAAAACATGTAACACACCTGCAATAACATCTGGGGAGTTCTGTGCCTCCTGTCTGGTGATAGCAAAGATTCTAGCCTAAGACTACAGCTAATTACTCCATACCTCAGTCTTGACACTAGGACCTGCTGAACTTGTTCTACCTCTACCTTTACCTCTCTGACTTGCTCCACTAGCTCTACTTGTTGGATAGTTATCTCAGTTACTGATCTCTCTCTCACTCTAGACTATGGTCCTAAAGTCATGTGATAGTCTTTAATCTGATGCTCAAAAGAGCCACAATCAAAACAAGCTCCTGATATCTTCCAACCCTCCCCACTATGTTACTTTCCACAATGCTCATAACTAGGCATCTGTTGTGTTTGCCCTCCTAATACTTGATCTCTACTATTACCAACCTATAGAAAACTACCTTTTAGTTGAAACCTTGATTGTTTCGATTTAGTATGTGATGAGAATGATCTATTCTAGTGTTTACTGAATCTTTACTAAAATCAACTTGAGACTCACCATGTCTCTTCATTCTGAACTCCTGTTTATACTCTCCTTCTCCATCTTTCAACAACTGTTCAATTAAGATTAAGGTAGCTCGTAGTTTAATAAAACTGCTTAAATTAGTAATGGCCAATCTTGCTCTGATCTCCATATTCAGTCCATCCTCAAATCGCCTACACTTATCTTCCTTAGTCATAATCAAAGTAGCAGCATACCCTATTAACTCATTAAACCGTACCTTATACTTAGCTACAGTAAGACTTCCCTATTTCAGATCGAAAAACTCCATCTTTCTATCTAGGTAAATCTATGGCATATAGTTCTCCTTAAAAACCATTAAGAAGTCTTCCCATATCAATCTACAAGGTCTGGCAGAACTGTCAGGAACAATTTTCAACTACTGATAAGCTGGACCTTCTAGTACTAAAACTACATAGTCAAACCTCTCATCAGACTCGCAGTCCATCTAATCAAACACCCTCTTCATTCTTTCCAACCAACATTCTGCCTCCACAAGGTTTGTACTTCCATAAAAGACTACAACCCCTTACTTCCTAAGTTTATCATACCTTATCTCTCTCCTCTCCAGAATTCTTGGAGACATTCGTTCAAATTGAGGTACTGGAGACTCTCTATTGGCTCCTATGGACTCAAGGTCAGATGACACTATGACTCGATCTCCTATAGTGGATGACCTATAACAACCAATGAGGGTGATCACTATGTGAGTCTCTCACTATATATCATGTCTGAATGTTCTTATAAGTCCCTGAGGATGCCAAGCCATCCTCTGATACCAAAAATGTAACACACCACTACCATAGAGCGTATGCCTAAATATCTAGAGCACATTCAACAACATACCCTATGAAAATGGCATATTAGAGCAATTACATCAACTTATTATGGTATTATACCGAACATAAGTATTTGCAAAGATCAAAACTCCTCATTTCAGTCAAAAAATGAAGCCTACTAACATTGTCATTACATTTCAAATCCATGTTTATGCATAACATAACATTTGGGAGTTTAAACTTCTATACAAAAAGTTCAACTGAAAGGAGAAGCTAAACAAAAGTATTATATCTAGACTCCGCAGGTATCAGCTGACCAGACCTTTGAGCCATTCTTGTTTCCAAAATTGACAGTACTAGACTTCTATTATATCACCTTAGAAGCTAGGTCTCCCTTGTACCTGAAAATCAACGTTGCAAGTTTGATGAGTTTGCGAACTCAGTGAGTGAACCATCATTGATGTGCTCACTTAAGTCAGAACATAAATATCACAAGTATCAATCACATTTATAAGTGTATTTCCCAAATCAACAAATGTATCACATCATCAATATTGAATACCGGATCAAATTATACATCATATCTCAACAATACATCATAAACTACGAACATTTCATTATAATCATTTCAGATTAATCCAATCATTTATCGCGATCATTAACATCATCAATATGTACACAAACACTAAATATCATTATATCAACAAAATTCAGTAATTCTTCACAATTATTTGCATGAAACATGTAAAGATGTATATATATATATATATGAAATTGCACATGTGACTCCACTTTTATTTTTACTTTGTTGTGAACGAGCGCTTATTTACTCTCCCGTATCTGTTGTGGATATCGAGCTCATTTCATATTCTGTCCCGTACCTTTTGTGGATATCGGGCTCATTAATAATTGAGCCAGTGGCTGTTTGAGCACATTTTTTACCTTTAAGCTCTTTTTCACGCTGGTCACTTCGGTCACAACTCCTTTATCAGATCATGTTTAACAATGTGATAAAATGCATCAATTCATATAATATGCTATCGACACTTTCATTCAATGTGCACAGTTATTTATCACAATCATTGGATCTGAGTTTGGCATTCAATATTCAATTGAGTACATATTTTCCATACTCACATACATTTAGAAAGCACTTCCAATACAATCTCGAATATCGAACTCCTCAGACCATCAATGTTTGAAATTATCATAATCATATCAATAACAGTTAAATATCTAAAATTTAATAAAAAGCAATTTAGTCATAGTGAGAAAACATCTAGGTTAACTTATTATATGCTCCAGATAAGCTATTGCCTTGATGACCTGACAATGTCTAGATGCTGACGATCAATTTGTGCTTCTCTAATTATACAATATACACATATAGTTCACACATTACTAAGTTGATCGATCATATGAATATTCAATTATGCATATTTATATATATATGTGTCATGTTTAATGCATGTTTAATTGACCTTTTCGGGCATGTAACTATTCATAAATTTTGAACATTCAAAGATCATATTTTGTATACTGCCATTTTGCAATCAGATTTGTACCTTTAAGTTAGCCTGATTTACTCTAAATTCACTAACCATACTTTACACTTATCTTTAAACATTTCCAAGATCAAAAGCCTCTTGTAATACACATAAAATTATTACTTTAAATTTGGAATTTCAGTTAGCTAAACCTATACATTCGCCAAACTTTTTCCAGCAATATATATTAATACATTTACCCAATTCTCATTTATAAATACCCTATGTTCTTCACTGCTCATTCATCCATACCTTATACACATTACTTATGTCCTTAAGATCATATTTTCACTAAAAGAACTCATGTATTCCTTTAACAACTTATAACTTCCAGATTTGAATTCAACCATATCAAAATGGTCCGTTCTTTAGATTATGGCATGAATTAACTACATAAACTTATCAAGATCTTAACCAATTAATCAAGCAACAATCTAGGCTCATTCCTAGACTTAATCAAGTCCAAATATACTAATTTAGAGTGAAATTTCTCAGCTGGTTCAACATGTACATAAGGCTAAAATTAAAATTCCAGAATTTGTCATCAACATCACCAATGTTTGTAACTTTACTACCTTCAATACCTCACAACTTTTACAAGCTTAAAGACATCACTAACATTTGAAATTTTCCAGATTTCATGTCCTTTAAGGTTACTTCATTTTAGTTTAATTTAACTTCCATATTGGTTACACTAAGGCTTACAAAATTCTGCTCACTTATGTCATTAATATTCTTTCTTTTTACAAACACACCTACAGCTCTAATTTTCCAGATTTGAAAACACCTTAATAACACCTATATTTAGCATGAATTCCTAATTAATTATACTTAAAATCACAAATTAAACCATCCATGAAACAGCCCATAAACTATTATTTTTGTACATGCAAAAATGGAATAGAAAAGTACGCATTCATTCTCTATTTTCCAGCACATCTTCAACATCCACATGATATACAATCTATCCCAATTCAATCATCATAATCTTTCTATTATAACATGCCATAAAGAATAAAACTTTACTTACTTATTTAGCTTCCAATTCCAGTTCAATTCATCAAGTCTACCTAGCCCTCCATGCATGCAAAATCATCCCAATTTTAAGGTGGAAATTGGATGGTTTTCAGCTAGGACGAAAGACAACAATGATCTAGTTCTTTAGCTATCCTATGAAGGGTAAAAGCATGTATATGGTGTGGTAATTTAGCATAGCTCAAAAGAAACATAGGAATAGGAGATAGAAACAAGTTTTCATGGTGAGAGATGAAAAGAGAAGAACAACGAGCAAGGCTGAAACTACAGCTGCAAAAGCATTATTCCTTAGATGCAAGATCTCTCCGTGTTACATTAACATATGTCCCTAAGCATGTAAACCACTTATCCCCTCCATAAGCTGCTAAATGTCACTAGCTACTATTCCATTTGTCACTTAATTATTGCTGTCATTTGTTAATTAATTACCCATGCAAAATGTCACTCATTTATCTATATCGTTTGTCACTTTTTTCATAGGCTTAGTCATCCTAATTTTCTATGTGTCAATTTGTCTTACCACTTAGCATTTTTCCTAGTCTAAATATACATTTTAATTTATCACTATTCTAATGGTAACAATTGATTCCAAATTTGCTACTTGTAACCAATCAAACCAAAATTCAAGACATAAACAATACACAATTGACACCATGATCATTTTAGATCTTTCATACCACAGAATATGTTAATTGAATGCATATAATATCTTTGCAATGTGTACAAAATCATAATTCATGTGTGTACATTAATGATATGAATGTGAATGAAATGAATTTCATGAATGCTAAAATGATTTGACTTATATGCAATAATCTAAGCTCTAACCCATAGTATGGAAAATGGGCTATTACACTTAAGTTCATGTTTGCTTGAAAAGAACTCATTTATTCCTTTAACAAATCATAATTTCTAGATTGTAACTTAACCACATCAAAACAGTCCATTATTTAGGTTATGACATCATTTAACTACATAAACTTATCAAGCTCTTAACCAATTACTCAAACAATAGTCTACGCTCATTCCTAGCTTTAATCAAGTCTAAATATACAAATTTAGAGTGAAATTTCTCAGCTGGTTCGACATGTACACAAGGCTGAAATTAAAATTCTAGAATTTGTCATCAACATCACTAATGTGTGTATCTTTATTACCTTCAATACATCACGAATTTTACAAGCTTAGAGACATCATTAACATCTACAATTTTCCAAATTTCATGTCCTTTAAGGTAGCTTCATTTTAGGTTAATTTAGTTTCCATATTGGTTACACTAAGGCTTACAAAATTCTGCTCACTTATGCCATTAACTGTCACTTTTTACAAACACATCTATAACTTTAATTTTCCAGATTCGAAAAAAATTCAATAACACCAATCTTTACCATGAATCCACCTTAATTTATGCTTCAAATCTTAGCCTAAATCATCCATTTAATAGTCCATAGCGTGCTGCTTTCATGCATCAATAACAAAACAAAAAACTAACCTATTCATCCACCACATTCTAGCACAACATTGTCATCAACACCACATGCATTCCATCCCAATTCAGTTATCATAAAATTTTTATTTCAACATACCACAAAGATCAAATTTTCACTTACTTATTTAGCTCAAGTTCCACCTCAATGATCAAGCTCACTTAGCTTTCCATGCATGCAAAATCATCTAAGTATAGGATGGAAGTAAAATGATTTCAACAAAGTCAAAATGATGATAGTAGATTATAACTACCTTTAAGTAGAATTTTGTATGGATCTTAAAGTGACTATGAACGAAATTAAAGCAAAATTTAGAAGCTGTGAGGGTATGTGAGTATCTCGATGGTGAGAGTAAAGGAAAGAGGAATAATGAACACAATAGAAACTATCACTGCAGTAGCTTAACTCATTAGGTGCTAGGTGTCACTACTATACAATGGCATTTGTCACCTATGCATATAAGTCATTTGTCCTCTCCATAAGATGATTTGTCACATTTATGCTAGGTCATTTGTCACTAAATCACTATTGCCATTTGTCACTTAATTTCCTATGCCATTTTTCACTTAATTTTCCATGCTAAATGTCACTCATTTTATAGGCTTAGTCATCCTAAATTTCCATAAGTCAACTTATCTTTCCACTTGACATTTTTCTTAGACTAAATGTATATTTCAATTCATCAATTTTCTAATTGTAACAACTAATTCCAAATTTACTACTTGTAATCCATCAAACCAAAATTCAAGACATAAGCAAATCACAATCAAATCATAATCATTTTAAACCTTTCACACCTTGGTATATGTCAATTGAGTGCAATTTTCCTAAATCAACATTTATGTCTATATATATGCTCATGTTATGCATGTGAATGAAATTATATCCCAAATGTACCATTTTTTCTAATATACTATAATTTATGTGACTATCACTCTAATCCCTTAATAGGTTAGAAAACTGACTATTACAATTCTTTCCCCTTAAAAAATTTCGTCTTTGAAATTCTTACCTGATTAATCAAATAGATGGGGTACTGATTCCACATTTTCTCCTCAGTTTCCTATGTAGCTTCCTCTCTCGAATGATTCCTCCAAAGGACTTTAACCTATGGATCACCCGATTTCTCAATTGCTTATCTGATACCCATCTATTTTAACTTATTCCTTCATATAAATTAAATTAGTTGCAATTTCAACTTTTTGTGTCGATAATACATGTGTCAGATCTGACTGATATTTCCTGCGCATACTAACATGAAACACATTATGAATCTGAGCTATCTTTGTTAGTAATGGTAACTTGTAAGCCAATGGTCCAATTCTCTCAGTAATCTCATAAGGACTAATGTATCTGGGGCTTAACTTTCCCTTTTTACTAAACCTTAGCACTCCTCGCCAGAGAAACACTCTAAAAATCACTTGTCGCCTACTTAATACTCCATATTCCTCTAGTGCTAATCTGTATCAACTTTAGGCCTTTAACAATCCTTAGGCCCTCTTCATCCCAGTATAAGGGTAATCGACACTTTCTACCATATAACACCTCATATGGAGCCATACCAATACTATTGTGATAATGATTATTGTATGCAAATTCAATAAAAGCCATATATTGATCCCACGCTCCTTGAAACTCCAAAACACAAGCTCTAAGCATATGCTTAATAGTCTGAATAGTCCTCTCATTCTACCTGTCTATTTGAGGATGAAATGTTGTACTAAAATTTAACTTTGTACCCAATGCTATTTGTAAACTACCCCAAAATCTTGAAGTAAATATGGGATCCCGGTCTGATATAGTAGATACTAGAACTCCATGTAACCTTACTATCTCATTTACATATCTAAAAGCAAACTGATCCAGTGTGTTATTCTCTCGTACAAGTAAGAAACGACCCAATTTCGTCAATATGTCAAAATAATGACCCATATGGCATTATGCTACCTTAGAGTCCTCGACAAACACATAATGAAATCCATAGTAATCCTTTCCCATTTCCACTCCGGAATAGGTAATGACTATAACTTCCTAACTAGAGCCTGATGCTTTGCCTAAATCTATTGGCATGTCAAAATTTTAGCCACCAAAAATGTTATTTTAGCGTATTGTACATCTTAATAGTACCAATATGCATAACATAAGATGCTATGTTTGTTTCATCCAAAATTTCTTTTCTTAGATCATCAACATCAGGCACAGACAATCCCTGCTTCAACCACAATACATTATCCCTCAACTCAAACTCAGAATTCGAATTTTGTTTTAACTTTTCAATAATTTTTACAAATTCTAGATCCTTGTGTGGAGCTTTTCTGATCCTTTCATGGAACACCAGTTTAAGCTTCTATGTAGCTAACAATGCTTCATTTTGCCTCAAATTTAACTTAACATTCAATGCTCTCAGTTGAACTAGGTTTGGTAGCATCGATGTTTGAACTTGAGCCACACTACTATTGGATTTCCTACTTAATGCATCAGCTACGACATTAGCTTTACCTGGGTGATACTTAATTGTGCAATCATAATCTTTAAGCAATTCAATCTATCATCATTGTCTCATATTCAGCTCCTTCTGACTCAACAAATATCTCAAACTTCTATAATCTGTAAATATCTGAAATGTTTTACCATACAGATAATGTCTCCAAATCTTTAAAGCAACACCACTGCAGCAAGTTCTAAATCATGAACTGGATAGTTGAACTCATGAGACCTTAATTGTCTCAATGCATATGTAATCACTCTACCATACTACACAAAAACACATGCTAATCCCTTATGTGAATCATCGCTATACACGACTTATCCTCTAGATCCTAATGGAATAGCTAACACTGGTGTAGTAGTTAATCGATGTTTTAATTCCTAAAAACTCCTTTAGCATTCATCAGTCCATCTGAAAGATACATTCTTCCTCAGAAGCTTTTTCAAAAAGGAAGAGATCAATGAAAACCCCTTGAAAAACCTCATGTAATAACCTGTTAGTCTAAGAAAACTTTAAATTTGAGTCATATTTCTAGGTGCCTTCCACTTCATTACTGCCTCAACATTCTTTCGGTCTACCTATATGCCCTGTGTAGATATTATATAACCCAAGAACACCACTTGATCAAGACAAAATTGACACTACTGAACTTGACATACAATTGCTTCTCTCTCATTATCTGTAAGACTAACCTCAAATGCTCATAATTTTCCTCTCTGCTCTTTGAGTACATCAAGATATCATCTATGAATACAATCACAAAATGATCTAAGTAAGGTTGGAACACTTTATTCATCAATGCCATAAAAGCTACCAGAGCATTTGTTAACCCAAAAGGCATCAGCAAAAACTCAAAGTGCCTATATCTAGATCTAAATGCACTCTTTTGTACATCAGCTTTTGCTATTTTCAATTGATAATACCCTGACCTCAAATACAGTTTAGTAAACACTTGAGCTCTCTGTAACTGATCAAATAGATCATTTATTCTCGGCAAGGATATTTATTTTTCACTGTCATCCAATTCAACTACCTATAATCAATGCATAATCTCAAAGGCCCATCCTTCTTCTTCATAAACAAAACTAGAGCTCCCTAAGGTGACACACTGAGTTTGATAAACCCTTATCCCACAAATCCTATAACTGAGTCTTAAGTTCCTTAAGTTCCAGAAGTGTCATCCTATACAGAGGAATAAATATAGGAGCAGTAACTGGAACAAGGTCAATTGTGAAATTTGTCTCCCTATATGGGGGTAATCCCAGTAATTCAGTGGGAAACACATCCAAAAAATCCCTAAAAACATGAATATACTGAATTGTCTACTCAACACAGGTATCCGTCACATAAGCTAAGAAAGCCTCACATTGACTTTAAACCAGTATAAGAGCACTCATTGATGAAATCAATCTAGCTGGCACTACTTGACTAACACCTAAAAATATAACCCTTGGTTGATTAGGAGATTCAAGGATGACTTCTTTAGTGTAGCATTTCATCATAGCTTTATGTGGAGTAAGCCAGTTTATGCCCAGAATACTATCTATCTCCTTTAACTGCAATACTATCAAATTGGCTTCCAATTCTACTTGATTAACTTGAATAATGCACCTTGTACATACTTCTCCAATCACTTTAGTACTACCTCCTGGAGTACTCACTTCTAAGCCAAATTTCGACATCTCTCTCTCATAATGCAGTTAGATGCCAAATGTGGAGTAATGAATGAATGTGTAGATCATGGATCTAACAATGAAAATGCATCAAATTGAAAGACATATAACATACCTGCATTGACATCTGGAGAATTATGTTTCTCCTGTTTGGTGATCGCAAAGATCCTATCCTAAGATTATGGTTGGTTACTCCGCACTTTAGTCCTAGCATTAGGACTTGCTAAACTTGTTCTACCCCTACTTCTACCTCTCTGTCCTGCTCCACTAGCACTACTTTACTGGATGGTCATCTTAGTCACTAATCCTCCTTTCAGTCCAGACTATGCTCCCAAAGTCACAGAACAGTCTCTAATATGATGCTCTAAAGAGCCACAACATAAACAAGCTCCTGGTACCTTCTAACACTCTCCACCATGTTTCTTTCCGTAATGCTCACAACTAGGCATCTATTACGTTTTCCCTCTAGATACTTAATCTCTACCACTAATAGCATGAACAAAATTATCTCTCAGTCTAAACCCTGACTATCTCGATCTTAGTTGTGATCATGATGATCTATTCTGTTGTTTACTAAATCTCCTGCCAGAAACAACTTGAGGCTCACCATGCCTCTTAATTCTAAACTCCTGCCTATACTCACCTTATCCATCCTTCAGTAACTATTTAATTTGAATCAAAGCAAAACTACTTAAATTATTAATAGCCAACCTTGTTTTGATCTCCATATTCAATCCATCCTTAAATAACCTACACTTATCTTCCTCGGTCAGAATTAAAGCAATAGCATACCCAATTAATTCATTAAATCACACCTCATACTTGGCTACAATAAGACTTCCTTGTTTTAGATCTAGGAATTCCTTCATCTTTATATCCAACTAGATCTTTGGCATATAGTTCTCCTTAAAAACCTTCAGAAAATCTTCCGATGTCAATCTACAAGGGAAGGCAAAACTGCAGGGAATAGTCTTCCATTATTGATAAGTTAAACCTTAGAGTAGCGAGACTGCGTAGTCAAACCTTTCATCAGACTCGCAGTCCATCTGATCAAATACCTGCTCCATTCTTTCCAACCAACCTTTTTACTTTGCAAGTTTTGTACTTCCATAGAAGTCTACAGACCCCTACTTCCTAAGTTTATCATACCTCCTTTCTCTCCTCTTAGGAATTATTTGAATCATTTGCTCAAACTAAGGTACTGGGACTCTCTATTAGCTCCTATAGACTCAAGATCAACTGATTCTATGACTCGATCTCCTATAGCGAATGACCTATAACAAACAATAATTGTCATCACTATATGAGTCTCTCGTTATATGCCATGTTTAAAATGCTCATATATGTCCGTATAGATGTCAAACCATGCTCTGATACCAAAATTGTAACGAACCACTTCTATAGTGCATATGCCCAAACATCTAGAAGATATTTGAGAACAAACCCTACGACAATGGCACATTGAAACAATTATATTAACTTATTTAATGCATCACACATTTTACAAGCATTCAATATGATTAAATCTTCCTATTACATTCATAAACATAAACTTACATTGTGTGATTACAATTCATAATCCATGTATGTACATTACATAACATTTGAGAGTTTACTACTCTATACAAAATTTACAATATGAAATGGGATGCTAACTGAAAACATTCGAACTAGACTCCTTAGATATCAGTTGATCAAACATCTAAGCCATTCTTGTTCCCAAAATGATGGTACTAAAATTCTACTAGATTGCCTTAGAAGTTAAAACTCTCTTGTACTTGAAAATCAACGCAACAATTTTGATGAGTTTGTGAACTTAGTGAGTGAACCATTACCAATGTTCTTACTCAAGTCAGAATATAAACATCACTAGTATATAACCAAGTTCAACAAGTATATCACCTTATTTAGTATTGAATCCCACATCACATTTTATTTTCATCATATTTCAATAAATACAACATGTTTACAAACATTTCATATCACCATTTTAGAACAATCCAATTATTCATCTCAATCATTCATATGATACGTGTAAAGTTATAAACATCCAAATACACATGTGACTTCATTTCTAATTTAGTTTGTTGTGACCAAGTGCCTATTTACTATCCCGTATCTATTGTGGATACCAAGCTCATTTCATTTACTGTTTCATACTCATTGTGGATACCAGTCTCATTATTAAGTGAGCCTCTGACTCTTTGTGCACAATTCTTGAGCTTAAAGCTCTTTTCCACGTTAGTCACTTCGATCACAACTCCTTTATCTGATCATACATATCAATGCAATGGAATGCATCAATTAATATAATATGCTATCAATACCTTTCATTCAATGTGTTCATGTTATTTATCACATTCTTCAAACCTGAATCCGACATTCAACATTTAGTTGAGTACACATTCCATATTACACATACAATATGAAAGCAGTTCCATATACAGTCCTAAGTATCAAACTCCTCGGACCAACAATGTTCGGAATCATAACAATCATATAAGCAACAGTTCAATAACTGAAAGTCAACCAAAGACAATTCAATCGTAGTGAGAAACATCTAGATTAACTCACAGTATGCTCCAAAAAAGCTATTCCCTTAATGATCCAACAATGTCTAGATGTTGGCGATCAACTTTTGCATCTATAGTCATGCAATAAATACATAGTTCACAATTCACTAACGTGTTTAATCATATGAATATTCAATCATACACATTGATCATGAATTTTCGATACTTATAAGTTTTAATATTTAACCTCAATAATACACAAGCGTACGGGTCATTCGCGTAATGCCTAAGGTGTCAATCCCACGAGGAATCTAATCCTAAAATCTAAGGCCAAAAAAATGCACAATATTCAAAATGTAACGAAACTATAAGGCAAGAATTTAATTCAATCATGTAATTCAATTCTAAGAATCAGTTATGAAAATATTAAGAAAGTAGCTGTTGCAACACCCACTCAAAAATAAACCTTATGGGACTATCAATTGAGAGGAAGGGAAATTTTATCCATTTTTAATGCTAACCTAATCGATTATGAGTTACTAGATTATTGGTTCTAGGTAGTCCTAGGGATGATTACTGTATCTTGAGTTATAACCTTTAACTCTAATTTATAAACCCTAATTAGATTATGGGAATTGCAATCTCTTGATTAAAAATTTATCCAAATCCATAATTAGATATGAAGTTGTTCAAAAACTATCGGGAACCTATGCAATATCTCTCTTCGCACAATTTCCTGATTTGATTTAATTCTCATTCTATTAAATTACCTAACTCTTGTTAGCCCAATTTATTATTTTTCACTTGATTCACCTTCTCAGTTTATCACCGAATTATGCAATTACAGAAATTAAATCACAATAAATCCAATAAGTACACAAACAATCAAGTTTCATTAAATCAAAGATAAAATAACCCGAAGGTGAGTCTAGACATCCTCAACATTCACACAATCCTATCATTAATGGCTATTCTAATTCTACACATTAATAAAATTGAAAATACACCAAAACCAAGATCTGAATGGATGATCGAGGCAGCAACGTCAGGAAACCTCCTGTTCTAAGAAGTACTTTGTGTTGGCTTCTTCTTCATGTCTCTCTTCGTTCTTCTCTTTCTCAATCTCTTGAAGAACTCCCTCTAAGGTTTCTCAATGGTGGTTCATGCAAAAGCTCATTCTTTTTTTCTTGTTGTTCTATTTATGTTCTTTTATGTTTAGGGTTAAAGGCTTTTTTGAGGTCTGAAAGGTCTAAAAAATCCCTCAAAATGTGAATTTTGGAAGTGGCAACAGATCTGCTCGATGCAGGCCATAATCGTGGCCTACAACTAAGCCTTTTGTCATGATCGTGATATGTAGGCCACGATTGTGGGCTAAGTCTAGTGCTTTTGTCATGATCGTGGCCTATTGTGCCATGACCGTAAGCAATTGTTTCATCTCGAATGTCTCCAAAACTTCTCCATTCTTCAATGTTGATGCTGAAATGCTAAGAAGCACATCAAGGTACCTCAAAAACATAATATTTAAGCTTAAAAACTTGTATTAACCTATAGAACACTTAAAACACAAACAAGTAACAAACTAACACAATTCTAACCTGAACATATACTAAGTGATTGAATTAATAGCTAAACACATATCAAATTATACCCTAAAATATGATGCAATTTACACTTATTAACATCCCCATACTTAAAAATTTGCTTGTCCTCAACCACACAAAAACAATCAAACAAATAAAAATAACAAAACATGCATATGAAATAATGAGACAATGAGTTCAACTTAGCAAAAGAAATTTAACTATAAACATAATCCTTCAAGACGTTCTAACTTATTATCAAGTGAAATCTGTGTCTAAGAACCTTAGAATAAATATACAAACTAATCAAAATTTTAATTTTAGGTCTATTTACGTTATCACTTACACATACCCATTGATAGTCATTCAATCAAAACAAAAGTACAGTTATTCCTTAATAGGTTTTTATGAAAAATCAAGCTACTAATAAATTTCATAGGTTTTTATTTGAAAACATTCTTTTTGTTGATTTTTCTTTAAGGACATGAATATAGTCTTTTACGCTGAGGCAGACATTTGTGATGAATGTCGATCCAATTACTCAACTAAGGAATGTCGTTATTAAGCTGCTTGGTTGGAATGTCATTATAGCCTTTTTACACGAAGGCACACTTTTGTGATGCATGTCATGTTGGATCGCCTATGGCCCAGCTATTCATAATACTCAGCGGAATGGACCATACTACACAACAAGAAGTATAACCAAAAATCACAACACGTACGAAATTACCTCTTGACCCATATTTGTATTTTTTTTTATTTGTAGACGCTGCAGTGCGCGAACATCCTCTACCGGTATCCACACGAGGATGAACGATCCGGGTAGCAGCTAATGTGTGCTAGCATGTTCTAAAACACTTTTTGAACGCTGCACAATTTTTCTCTCGGAAGAAGAACAAACAACTAGGTCTGGGTGGCTAGGGTTTTCGTCTCTCATCTAATGAGACATAAGTTCTCTATTTATAGAGAAACCCTAATCCCTATTCCTATTAGGAATAAGAATATTATAATCCTAAACCCATTAGGATTATGGAAGCCTAATAAGTTTCGGCCCATATTATATCTCATATAATAAAAGCCCGACAACTTAATTTAATCTAGCCCAATAAATATATCCACATATATTTATTTAGTGACTAATAAATTAGGCCTAAGAGAATAAGCCCAAATCACATCACTCTTTGTGTGCGACCCTGTAGGCTCATTTGATGATGGTAATGGGCTTGATCACACTTCAAAACCCATAAGTCATAAGTGGCCTCTAGCAAGACATTAAGACTACCCAAATCAAATGAGGATTGGTAATCCGATTTAACCTATTACCATGGTTACAAACTCAGTCCCTTTGTAACACGATATCAAGATTAATCACAAGGCATGGTACATGTTAACCTTTGATTAATCATAATTTCTTGATTCCCAAGTTGACTGACTATAACAAATGACATTGATGACTCCTCATCAATTCATTTGTGCACGGCCATGCATTTCTTCAATCATACTTGTCAAGAGGCCCAAATGATATATCTCTCATTTAAGAGAGGTACAAATCCCATCTACGTCATTCACATCCCTCCGCATGATTCATTTAATGTTGGGCCTCGATTCTTTTCATACAAGATAAGCATGTGTTTAATTTATTTTGAGGTTTAATTTGATTAATTTGTTTTGGTTAGGAATTAATTAGAATGTTTATGGATAGAAAATTTCTTTTTTTTATAGAATTGATGGAAATTAAAAAGGAGAAATTTAGATTAAGTTAGAAAGTTTATAGTGTTAGTTAGAATTAAAAGAACAA